>OZ020507.1:261912402-262072402 GCA_963971375.1 Platycheirus rosarum
TCAACCATCCTGTATGCCGTCAAAGAATCAATAAATGATAAAGTTCAAGGAATGTAGTAGTTTCTGACAATTATATTCCAATGAAGCCCATCAACCGTGGGTACAAAGTATGGATCCTTGTCAATTATATTTCAGAGTTTCACTGTTCAAATAAGAATTAAGATCTCTCGCAAAGCTTTAAGCTTAGCAGGAAGGACGGACTTGCATTCGTAAACTTGAAGGATCGTAAATCTGTTCATAAGCTCGGAAACTTTCTTGATCTAAAAATGCAACAACTTTGCTTAAACAAAAAGATGGGACTTGAGCAAATATCACTTGCCCGGAATTGGTAGTTAAGTACAATAAAAACATGAGTTTTATCGATGAAGCGGATATTATTTAACATATTTTGGCATCGCATATTTTGGCCCATCCTTAATGTTTCCCTCATAAATTCTTCATTATTTTCAAAGAAACATCAATTGTCTTTGAAGGAGTTCATGCACTGATTTTCAACCCCCAGATCTGGGGGTTTGCAGCGTATGATTTGACCTCAAAAAACTTCTTCAAGCATAATGCAGTTATGCTACCTAAATGCTATTGTTTCTTTATTTGCTTGTAGGAACGTTGAAAGATGTTACCTTTGGGTCATTTGAAACTCCCTTAATTTCTTAAGACATGGCAATAACCGCCGAGTTAGTTAAAAAATTCATATAAAACACATAGCGAAAGATATTTAGAAATTTTATCAAAATCAGTCCGGTAAGCCTTTAATTTATTTAAATTCCATAATTCAAAAAACATTTCTTAATGTTTTATTTTCTTACAGCTTGGATGATCTTCATTTCGGGCGGCATGAAGATAGCATGGGGCATTTATGAACAACCCTTAATGAAATCTCCTAACTCAATTTTCGGACTAATTCATACAACAATATCATGGTTCATCGGGGTGATAGTGGGAACGAAATTTGCAACGATGTTTGTTCAGAGATTTTCAAAGAACATTGCTCATGTAAGAGTGTATACTTTTCCAACAATTATTTTCTTACCAGTATTTTTGTTTTCAGTGTATCAGTGGATTTCTGGTCATCCTAAGTGGCTCGGTGTTTGTTTTTTTTCGTGATCCTTGCATTGGAATCGTTATTGGGCGATATATAGATGGCTTCGCATTCGGAATAACTCTTCTTCAGGCAATAGTTACAGGTGGAGAGGTGTCGAACCGTTTCCTACGGGGTACGGTGTTGTCAACTGAACGTGTCTTTCTTTGGATCGGAATCTTTGGACAAATCTGCCTAAGTACTATTTTTTTCGATAAAACAAATCGTTTAAATGCTTTTATGACTGAAGATCAAATACATGGAGCTGTGGCAATGGTTTTGGGGGTTATGTCTCTCCTATGTACAGCTGCGTTTCCTATTGAATCACCGGTTTATCTACACATCAACCACCGGGAATCCGAGTCAATAAGTTCGTTGATGAAACTGCAGCAAACCAATCATCCGACAAATGACATTTTTGAAATCTTCGACGATAACAAACTTTGGATTAGAGAAAATGCCGAGCAAAGCTTCCAAGATGAAATTCAAAACGGATTGCTGGTATTCGTGAAACTAACATTTCTTCGGTCACTTGTTTCCTTGGCATTGTCATTGCCGTTTCATTGGGCTTATAATATGACCAGTAAAATGGCATTTGATTCGAATGTCCTGCTGCTTTGTTATGGATTCTCCGGACTCTTTGGAAGCCTTATGAGTGTTCTATTCGTTGATTGCTTGGGACGTCGCGTAACATCATCATTCTCCTTGTGTATCGGTGGAACACTATTATTTGCAATTGGTGGCATATTTATTGAGTTCAAAATCAATCTCGGTCTAGAGGCTAAAACGGAAGTCGTCACTATTTTGCTTCTGATCTATCAAGGCATCAATTCTTTTGGATTTGCTCCAACTACAACAATTTACATGTCTGAAGCGTTTGCCTTGCCACTTAAGGCATATTTTATTGCTGGTATAATTGTGGTGGACAACTTGTTGCAGGTAATGGTGTGCGTGTTAGCCTTCACAATAACCATTGACTATGCAGCGTTTTTCTTCTCTGTCGGAGTCCTGAATTGCGTTGGTTGCTTTGTGGTGATGTTTTGCTTGCCAGAAACTAAAAGACTCACCTTGAGGGAGTGTTACCATCGGTTCTCAAAAGCTGATTTTACCTGAAGTGTGAACTGTCATTTTGTGCAATTGTGAATCTTAAGTGAATTTCATTAATTTTAATGTGCCATTTATTTATAAACTAATTAATTTAAGAAAAACATGACATCAATATCATGTGTGTTTATTTAAGATGTTACTATGTATTACTATGTTTACAATACAATATTAAAAGCAGTTTAAAAAAGCAATATTGATTTATTGTTTGGTAAACTGTGTCTAGAGGTGTGACAGTGGCACAGTAGATAAGAAATCGTGAGTTCGATACTCAGGTGGGAGTTATACTCATGTTTTGGGTGAAAAAAACGATTTTAATATTTAGCCAGGTCAAAAGGAAAAACAACTTCTAGCATCGATACAGAAAACCTAAGCACTTAGCAGCATTCTTAGCGATCTCAAATATATGGTCGTTCCAACGGAGGTTGTCGTTGACACACATACCGAGTACTGAGAGCTTTTCGGTTTCTTCGATGTAAGTGCCATTCATGGACAATGGCATTAGGGGAATGTTTAGCTTTAACGGCAGAAGACAGCATTGAGTTTTCGAAGCATTAAACTCCACACGATTTCCATTACCCCATTTGACAATGCTGTATAAATCGGAGTTTAATGAGCTTGACATATGGTACCGTTGCAATTGTACGTCCGAAAGCGAAGGACGTGAATTATCGAACGAATATGAAAAGCTGAGGGTAGAGTCGTCAGCAAAACAGTTAAGTGGATCAGAAGTAACAGACAGAAGATCGTTTATAAAAATCAAGAAAAGAGTCGGAGACAGAACAGAGCCCTGGGGCACACCAGCATTTATTTTGTGCGAATCAGACTTGAATCCGTCCAATACAACTTGTATTGAACGGTCCAGAAGATAGCTTCTAATCCAACGAACAAGAGTATTATCGATCCCAAAAGCACGCATTTTCGATAAAAGAGCTTCATGCCAAACTCTGTCAAATGCCTTGGAGATATCAAGAGCAATAATCTTACTTTCACCAAAGCGATGTAAAGATTTGTTCCACTGTTCGGTGAGATATGCCATCAGATCACCAGTGGAACGGTTGCTGCGGAAACCGTACTGACGATCATGGAGAAGCTTTCGGTCTTCGAGATATTCCTTAAGCTGACGGTTAATCAGTGTTTCCATGACCTTAGAAAGAAGGGATGTCAGTGCTATAGGTCGGTAGGAGGAGGGGGAGGATGGGTCAACTTTCTTAGGGCGGCGAGCAAGTTTGCCTTCTCTGAAGTGTAAACAATTGGTTTGTTATTGTCGATGAGCGTTGGAACCGAAGATGTCGAGGAGTTTTTTATATTTTTTACAAATGACCAAACATTTTTACTGCCTTTGGGACACTGCAGAATTTTTTGCCGTAATTTTTGGTCATGCAAAAATTTGGTTCTTTCTATAACGGAGTTGCATGAGTTCCTTGCTTGTTTGTGCTTTTTCCGATTTTACTCTGTAGGGTTGGCTTTGTAAGATCGGAAACTTACTTATTTGAGCCTGATAGCTTCTTTACACTCAGAATTAAACCAAGACTTTTCTTTAGGTTTGATGCTTTTTACTCTGTTAGGAATAAAAGCACGCATCCCTAGAAGAATTACATTTGTGATCATTTCAGCACTGGCATCAATGTCACTATCGAGGAAGCATAGTGACCAGTTAAAGTTTCGGAAAAAAATATTCAGGCCGTCCCAGTTGGCTTTCTCGTATTGCCAAACGGTCCTGGTGGGAAGTTTTTCTTTAACTGGATTGGTGGAGGATGAGAAATTAGCTGAAATGACACAATGGTCTGAGGTGCCAAATGGAGAAGTTACACTAATGGTATATTTATCAGGGTGAGAAGTAAGAAACAAGTCAAGAGTATGGGCGGCTTGCCAAGCAACATCCGGTATACGCGTTGGCACATCGATCAGTTGGGTAAGGTGATGTAACCCGGCAAAGAGCTCGACATACCTTCCTTCGGGTGTTGTCTGACCAGAATAGTGGAGCCAATTGGAATTGTGTACATTGAAATCGCCCGTAATAACGATTTCAGTGCGAGGACAAAGGGAAACATTTTTCGAAATGGAATCAAACAGCGCATCAAACTCGTTACAAGTGGAATTGCTGTCGAGATTTGGACTCCTGTAAATAAAACAATAATGAATGACATGCGTGCGGACAGTGAATTTGAGCCACAAGAAGTTAAAGTCCGTGTTGGAACATTGTCCATATTGGGGAAGGCTCTGGCAAGCAATATCATTCCTAACATAGACCACGAGACCATGATGGGAAAAGAGTAATGGCACCAAGCTATGCCCATGTAGAGCAAACTCTGATAAATCAGTATTTACTCCAACCTGGGTTTTACTTAATGCCAAAACAGCTGGCCTGTATTGAACAGTGTAGACGTACAGGTGAAAGAAATTCTTTCTTATACCACGAACATTGGAATACACGACACAAAAATCACTTACCATTTCAAAATACTTACACACAAAACACAATTCTGACTAAGTCAAACCATGCAGTGAAAATCCAAATTAATCTCTGTAATAAACAAACTGTCTTAGGTGTTATGCCCATAAGACAGCTTGCATACAAAAATCAATTTAAATATTCAGCACAATAGGACAAACTCAGATGCCCTTATCCATTTACCGCAAGCATACGATGCCTACAGTAGATAAGAAAGAGGCAGTTAAGCTAAGCACAAAGGGTTGGGACAGATAAGAGGATAATTTGATTTGTTATGCAAGTGTGTATTAATTTTTTTCTTCCACAGCGCGAATGGGCATCTTATCGTCTTCCAACGACGCGAGTGGATATTTTTATTTTCTTTACAGCACACGCGAGGGGTTTTTGCCAATTTTTCAAACGAGTGTGTAATATTAGTTTTTTAACACTCGCGATAACAATGTGCTATAATTTTTTTTTTTTGACTTTTGTTTAATTATTTATGCGCGCACCTCGACCTGACGTCCGGCCTCTATGAGCTTAAAATCGACACTAAATGACTTCCTGTGTGCAAAATTTTATTGACATCGGGATAATAGTTTACGATAAAACCGCATTTGAAAAAAAACGGTTATATGAGAGGTACCGTTATAGAACAAATTTCGAAAAATTTATTCCAACTGAAAGATGTATTATTGTAAAAAATTAGCACCCTGAAAATTTTATCAAAATCGTTAGAGCCGTTTTCGAGAAAGTCAAGTATGCTGAACTCCATTGTGAATATACTGGCCAGGTAAAACAGGCTGGCATACCACAAAAAGTAATTAAAACAGCATAGACGACCTGGATTTCTAGGATTTCATTTCTTCCAGGACTTAACAGAACTATCCAAACTAACTGGTCCAAGTCTGTTTCTTGTTCTTGTTTTTGAATAGTTGATATAATAATTTAAAGTGCTATACCATAGGCACCTTCTTTTCCGGGGTACTGCCTCTTGTGAGGAACTGACAAAATCTGCAAGAGTAAAAATTTGTCTCCAAAAAGTTCATCTCATGTAGCCGTTCGGACTCGGCAGTAAACTGTAGGTCCCTTGCAGGTTAACAACCACATACGCAGGAATGGTAGAGAGTATAAGTCACTAGGCCTTGACTCTTTACGGAACTGTCGCGCCAATAAATGTATTTATTTATTTTTATACCATAATATATTGTGCACTGAATTGTTCGGCTTTTCCTCATTGAACACAGCTAATATAATGCAGAAAATAATTTCATAGTTCGTATTTAAACCACACAATCACTTGGTGTCATTAAGATGGTGTCATTGTCACGTTATATGAGCTGTCATATTGTTATTTACGTTAGCTTCTTTGTCCATTTTCCACTACAGCGATGTCATTTCAGCTTAAAGTAAGACATCTACTTATACATACATACATATATCTACACACCCATACAAAAGAAGGCGAATTACGTGTGCAGGTATGAGATTTTCATTACCTTAATGGTACTCGTTTCCTTTTTAAAAGTCAAACTTACGAAGGATCAATTTTTTTCCTTCCTTCTATCCTATTACATGTCGCTGGAGCTGTTATCCCATACGTGAAGAAACAAAAGCTTGAAATCCTTTTCAGCAAAGGATATCTCATTATGGATAAAGCATAACGCGAAATGACGTGCATCTGAGTGAATCTAATAAGCAAAATGGGTTCTACAGCTTTTTTTCCCCAGTCCTGTATATGTACCTATTTTCCTAGTGACATGGTTAACGTTCTCAACCCTCCCTCTTTCCAAAAGGAAAAACTATCAAAATCACCATTCAACCCATTTTCTTTTAAGTAAAAGGTACTTTTATTGGATATGTGATAGAAGTTTAACATTGAGTTAGGAAGAGAGAATTGCGGGAGGCAGGGAAGGTATGCGAGCAAAAACTTTAAGAATGCAGATGTTGGGGAATTCCGATTTTGTCACAGGATATTGTATGAGCAACTATTCGTTTCAGCACCTGATGGAACGATGTCAATTTTAAGGACATATTATGTCAGAAGAAATTGGTGGAATGGAGCTTAAGGATACTTAGGTTAGGATGCGTTTAATATGTTGAGATTTGTAATCGAAACTTAGTTATGGGAGGTTTTGCTTATTCTATGATGTGGAAGCTAGGTATAAAGGGATACCCTAGTTTAGCTGCCCGGGAGATGAATTTGCCTCCGTAGACCGGAAAGTCAGCGATTGGCAGAAAAAAGCGAAAATCTCTCTAGTTCCTCAATTGAGCGATTCTCCTTTGTTTACTTCTGAGAAGCCGTTGTTCCTCTTTCTTCTATTGGTGGCAGTTGTTGTTGGCGTACAAAATTCGGTAATATTTCGAGGTACCCTTAAGCAGGTTAATGGACCCTGACAAGGGGATGGTCTGGCTTGCATCCTCCTCAATCTGGCGTCGGAGAAAGCAATCCTCTGGCGCGTTAACAAGACGGACTATCGTCACCAAGTCAAGCCAGATACTGGCTTACGTAGACGACATTGACATCATCGGCAGAAACCAACAAGCTGTACAAGACTCCTTTAACCAAATCGAGCAGGCGGCACAAAACCTGGAGATGCATATTAATGAAGGGAAGACTAAGTACATGGTGGCTACGTTTGCGAAAAGTATTGCTACAACTATAAGGGTAGCGGAGCATGAATTTGAAGTAATGTCAAAAGTAGCAGCCGATATTAATATGGATGTTAAAATACGCGGAGGAGGAAATACGTGGGCGGTTGTTAAAATCCAACAGAACCGACTATAGTTTGTCCAGGCTCTTTAAATCCAGAAACCTTACCATAAAAACCAAACTGCTGCTGTACAAGACTAAAGTCTTACCAGTACTCACATATGGATCCGAGACTTGGTTGCTTACAAAAAGGCACTCCGCTCTCTTAACCGAGTTTGAGAGGAAACTCTTTTAGGGAGAATTGTTGACCCCGTGTGAGAGGCAGGACGATTCTGGAGAAGATATAATCATGAAATGTATGATATCTACCTCAAAGCAGATGTTGTCGAAAAAATAAAGCTCGGTAGACTCCAGTGGGCTGGGCAGCTAACTCACATTAGTGAAGAAGAACCAGCTCGGAGTCTTTTGCAGTTCTCTTTTAGTAGAATACAACGTGGCAGACCTTGCGACCGTTGGAGGATGTCGTAGACCAGGACGCCCAAAGTCTTGGGGTGCGCAATTGGATGGCGTCGGCCAGCAATCGGTATGTATGGAAGAACTTGTTGAAGGAAGGTTGTTGTACCGATGATGATAATGATGAATGTTTCGAAGGGTTCTTATTCTTAATACTCGACACGATCGAAAAAGGAACTGGCTAGTTATTGCTGTCCAACGTCAAACTTTCTCCAAGTCTTACCTCTTCTCGGCGTTGATCCATCAGATATTCTCAGCCGTACCTTGGCTACAACGAGGTAGGAATCCGAATCAATATTTATGGCAATATGAAAGTTCGGATTTTCATGGTATTGGACCAGTGACAATTGTCGATCACAATCTTATAATCTGGTTGATAGTTCATTTGATTGGAATGCTATCTATGGCAAGTTAGAAGAAATTGTTTTTTTGTGAAACTGCCTTTTGGAGGAGTTACCTCTATAATAAAGCAGGTGAAGAAAAAACTGACCGCCTTGGTTCCAAAACTGCGTCGTATTCTGACCACCGAGTGCAGACTTTCTAGCAAAGAAATATACACAGTTAATGGTGGACTCTTTGTTGCATGTGCCACATTTAGTTCACCGGCGTTGTATGATACTGTAATATTTTTACCTGGATTTGATGAATAAAATTCAATACCACTTTTTAAAACTACACAACGAATTACTTTATTTATCAAACACAACTTCTTTAACTTATTATTACAATAATTTGACTTCATCACTTATTTATAATTAAAATTACTCTTTATTCTTCAACACTTTTACTGTATCGCTATTTGTTATTGATTTCGATGCTCACAACGTGAAGCACAAAAATGAACGGTTTACCCTCATAGAGCCACCTATCCGTTTTTTTACTTTTAATTGATTTTTATTTTTTTATTTTACTTATATCTACTTAAATGCTAGACAAAAATCTTAAAACTAGCTAAAACTATCAACTTGATTAACTTACTGGCCCTATGCGGGCGCTCTAAATTATTCTCTAACTTAATTTTAATTGCCTTTCGGCTTAAAAATAGCTTAAGTTTATCTTATATATAAGGGGGTTTTATTTTTCACCCAGAAATTGAAAAAAAACTGGGTATCTTATCAGTTTCTTAATCTATCTTAAACTACTTAAGAACTAACTTAAAACTAAACTAAAAATAAACTAAAAATAAACTTAAAATAACTTCAAATAAACCTAAAACACTTAAATCTAGAACAGCCACAGCAAGCCTTTTTTTTTTTTTTTTTTTTGTGCCGCCGCAACTGCCCTACCTAACTTAGATACTAAAGATATATGTAAGTCGGCCATAGGCGATATGTTCGTCTATGTCGACTAAAAATTTCGGGTTTTAGCTAAGCCACCAAAATTGGTGGACCTGATCTACTGCTTCCTTCCGATCCCGGTCGGGCACGGCCCTACTGAAACGGATGCGCTCTGCTTCGCTCCCAGCGACTATGTCTCGGTCGTAGAGAAGCCGCCTATCAACTGTTCTGCGGCCTACGTGGTAGATCAACGGAATCGCCGATCTATCCTGAATCAGCCCTCGACTATCAAGGTATAGGAAAGCCTCGGGCGGGATAAAACCACTCGAACGTGTGCTTTCAAAATATTCATCTTGGGGGTAGTAAGCCCCGAAGATTTGTCCATTAGTTGAGGTCATCGCCCTTGCAATGTGTCCGCGAATGAGCTTAATTAAAATGTTATCTATCCTGTTTGTATTGGCCCCGTTGTATAGGACCTCGTTGGAATAATGATGTTTGTACTCCGACTCTGGTGTTCTATAAAGACCGAGACAAGTGCGAAGACACTGTCTCTCGAACACCCGAATCTTTTCCATTAGAGATGGTGCAACGTTGAACCACACAGGGCATCCGTAGGCAATCATCGGCTTGATAAGGGCCATGTAGCAAATCACTTTCACCCTGCTATCAAGGCGGCTGCTATAAAACAACCGTCTTGTCAGGGCAAAAGCTCCCCTAGCCCTGGCCAGAGCAGCCTCTACATGTCGATTGAAATATAGATACTGATCCAACCAGATGCCAAGGTACTTTACTACATTTTTACTCGCCAGTGGATGTCCATGTGGCCCAGCGATCACTAGCTTGCGCCAGTTCTTTCTCGTATCCCTAGAGGCCCCAGACAAAGGGGTTCTAAACAGGATAGTTTCACATTTCTGGAAGTTAATTTTCAGCTTCCAATCATTACAGTAATTTTGAATTTTATCGAAATCACGTTGCAAGAGAATTCTGATGACTTCAACTTTTGGACCTGTTCTGTACGCAACTAAATCATCGGCATACGCAATTGCATGAGGTAGACTCCCAATGAGATCGCTGGTGTAAATACTAAAGAGAATCGGCGAGTTCACCGCTCCCTGTTGCAGACCGTTTTTAATATCAAACGTTGTGGTAGATGGTACATTGCCAACTCTTGACAACAAACTTTCTACCATTAAGCATGTCGTAAAGCATATATAGCAGTGGTTTACTTATGCCCCATCTGGTTAGCTTCAGATACAGACCTTCTAACCATACGGTGTCAAAAGCCTTCTCCAAATCAACCAGACAGGCACCCGTGCATTGATTTTTAGCATTGTTCCATTGGACAGCAGATACTAACTTAGACGCGGCATGAATTGTGTCATGTCCCGCCTTAAACCACCTATCCGTCTATTTATACAAATGGACAAAGTTTTAAAATTGTGCCTTTCGAAAATTTTCAACGGGTATTTTTTTCATTGAAAGGGGAATTCTGGTACAAATTGTAGAACATTCTAGTACTTTCAGTTGCTGTCTGCTGTCAAAACTTTCGTTAAGTTGGCTGTAGTTGGCGAGTACGATGGGTGAATTTAGTGATTTTTATGTCTTAAGGTGAAAATACAAATGCATCAAGGCCACATCACAATACTGTCAAATCCGTGGCAGGATTCTCTGCTCGCAACGAGTATGTCGAACAGTTTCTATTGAGCCAATGCAAGAACTGGCGGGTTCTTGCTTCCCCTCTTGATTTGGTGTCAATTCGCAAAGGTATTGTTTTTTACACGTTAAAGATGTGGTAGCACTTAATAAATCGAAAAGAAAGAGGATCCTAGGGGATTCTGGTGTCTCAGGATGGCAATAAATCTGTAGTAGCTCAGTGGGAAGAATATTTTTCGAGTTCATTCTCGTATATATTAAGAGTGATACAAACATATCACTTTATTTAGGGTACATTTTAACTGGACATGGCTTCATGAATGCATTTTTCCTTGCGCGAAGCATGTCTGATGCTCCTGGCTGTTCATGTGGTCAGGTCTCGGATAGTAAGAATCCATCTGAAAGAGACCTGCACGGTTGGATATCTGCTAATATTTTCTGGTTCAGTACGGTTTATTGCACTACAATTATTAAAAAACAGGCAGGTTTAAACTTAAATTTTTTTTTTAATTGTTAAGAAATACATATAAAAATATAAAACGATAATGTATAATTAAAATCACTTGAAATATAGTATGATCAAATGGAAACATCTGTAAATTTTTTTAACTTAGGCATTTCCAAGGTTAATATAAACTGTGGTCTTAAACTTGGCCAAGGCTTCTCGTAGAGTAGTTTGTTTAGTTTCTGGAATAGTGAACTGAAAAACTATTGCAAAGATGAATTGCAGTGCAGCCAAAGTATAAGCATAATTCGAACTAGAATCTATTCTTGATTTAGAACAAACAATGATTTGAATAATATTTTCAAAAACTATAGAAGCCAAAATGCAATAAGGCTTCACCGATACGGAAAAAGCTTCACCCAAGTAGCAAGTACTTGCGGGTGCTACAAATCCAGACAGCAATTGATGAATGAGCAGGAATGCCATGAGTGTGTAAAGACCTCCATATGATAATTGGAAAAAGTTAGAAAACAATGATCCGATTCCAACGAGGAATATACTGCTAAGCAGAAGTAAGAGCGCACATGGAGTTCTTCGCCCAAGTTGATCTAGAGTCCTAAGCGCGATCAATTGGCCAATTAGTCGCATCAAAATATAAATAAATAAATTTGGATCGTTGCCTTCAGCACTTGCCGTGGATGCCAAAATAAATGCCCAAACAAGCGGAAGTGAGAATGACGTCGAAACGAAGGCACGAAAAATACTAATCTTCAAAAGGGGTATCCAGCTGTTCGAGATATTATCAGCGCTACCTCTGATCAAATCTTCCTCCAACAAAGCTTTGTTTTCATTCAATGTAGCCATAATCTCATCGTTTGCAGTAACAATTCCTGGCTTTTGAAGTTCACGTAACACTTTGATAGCTTCTGCTTCATTATTTTTCCGCAAATGAAATACTGGCGAATCGGTTGTAAAGGCAAATGTATATATAAGTGCTAAGCCTCCAAAGACCAGTGCGGTGATTCCATGTATTCGATTTGTGACCATGTCCTCCTTCAAGGTTTTTGTGAATAGTATTGAAAGCATAGCACCGGTGGAGAGGCCACTTTGCTCCACACTCATCATAACTCCTCGGAACATTTTGGAAGATAATTCTGAACCAGTTATAATAGTCGGTATGATGGTTAAGCCGAAGGCAATACCATCGCAGTAGCGAGCCAAAACAATCCAGGATGTGCTTTCTGGAAAAACAATGTGAAGGATTCCGTTTGCTATTACCAACATAGAGGCAGAGAGCTGTTATGAAATAAAAAAAAATTTAAGAAATTTAATAATATTTTTTTTTCAGTTACTTACATTGAATGCAACATTTGTTGTTCTTCGGGTTAAGGGAACAGATATACAAGCGCCAATGATGACAGCGATAAACCAACAATACTGATCAACGGTTCCATATTCTAAAATAGGGCCA
This sequence comes from Platycheirus rosarum, assembly GCA_963971375.1. Classification (NCBI taxonomy): domain Eukaryota; kingdom Metazoa; phylum Arthropoda; class Insecta; order Diptera; family Syrphidae; genus Platycheirus; species Platycheirus rosarum. Next base: position 261,925,031 of record OZ020507.1, read on the forward strand.
AAACCTACGCTTTTAGAAAGGCTCATACCTCCCGACATAAATATCATCGTAGCTGAAAAAAAAGCATAAGATATTTGAATACGTCAAGCTAATTGTAATCAAAAAGATATTTGGATATCATGCCTACCCTGCACCCCCTTCCCATCAATATTAAGAAATAGATCATGGCACGTTAGAGAAAATCTGTCTTTAGGAGAAAAGAGAAATCGTGGCGATTGAGAATTTGTCACCAGACCAATAAGAAACCCAGACAATCTAGAGTATTAATCAAGACATTGCCAGATCTGCTGTTATAGTAGTGAATATTCTTTGGCTGTCTTTTATTATATAAATCTAAAAGAAAGATACAATTAATCCCAATAACAAGTATCGACAACCATTGGACTTCTGCACAGGTAAATATTCTGGCAATTTGGCATCGATCTTTCGAAAAAATAATCGAAGCTCCATCAGGTAACTCCTCGCATGCGGTAGGATCCAGTCATAAGCCAACCGAACATTTTGTTGTCAAACACTCGACAGCCTTTCCGATAAGAAATCTGATAAGAAATCTGAAGACTCTGTACTATAATGAGGGTCCTCCGTCCTGGATTCATCCTCTGAATCTGATCAAACAATGTTAGAAGCTGGTCTGAGTGATTTTAGTCAAAATGATGCAGTAAATACAGGTTAATCTACAACACTCCATTGAGTCTTTAGCATCCCTTTTTATCGGAATACACAAAACATAGAAGATATATATAGTCCTGATCCAGGAATGTTGGATTGTTAAATCAACCGTAGGAGGACCCAACACTCCTGAATTCTACTTGCTGTAAACAGCAGATCCTGAATGCTGGTAAGATAAGCACTTATGCAATTTTACTCTTCAATTACTGCGATCAAGAAGACAAGCCTTGCGCAACTGGATGGCATCGATGAGCAATCGGGATGTATAGAAGAACTTCTCGAACAAGGCCTGGACCGGATAGCGGTTGTCGCGCCGATGAAGATGATGATGATGATAAAATTAACAACTGTTAGATTACAAACCAAAAAAAGGGAGTATTGGATAGTGTCGGCATATCTCACCTATAATGACTACCATGGCCCACCTTCTGGTAATATGCTGGGAGATATAACCGCTGAAACTGAATGAGAAGGAACAAGTCTCCTCATCGGGTGCGACGCAAACGCCCATCATCCCTTTTGGGAGTGTAAGTGTACTTATATAAAAAGCGGAGCTTTATATTAAATAATATTTACACTGACCCTAACTTTGGTACTAAAATTCAAACGAAAGTGATATAGATAGATATTACATTTGTCTCTGATAATATTCATCAAAAAATGGTCAAGAATAGCAGAACATCAGATAAGCGCTCTTCCTCTACATTCAATTCCGATTGAATGATGAATACAAACCAAAAAACCAACTGGAAATATTCAACTTAGTCTAGAAAACCTGACATTAAAAAAAATCCACTCAGGTACCAGTGATCTAGCCAAAAAATCAAAGGTTTAACACTTCTTGTCGTAGTGCCCCGTGGCTTAGTGGTTAGTGTGTCGGACTGCTAAGCGAAAGAACCTGGGTTCAAATCCAGCTCATAGCCACCTTTTTTTCTGAGATACTGCCTCTTGCGAGGAACTGACAAAACCTCCAAGAGTAAAATTTGTCTCGAAAAAGTGCATCTCATGTAGCCGTTCGGACTCGGCGGTAAACTGTAGGTCCCTTCCATTCTTGCAGAGTAACAACACACACACAGGAATGGTTGAGAGTATAAGTCACTAGGCCTTGGCTCCTTAAGGAGCTGTCGCGCCAATAAATTTATATTTAACACTTCTTGTCAAAATAAGAGGCAAAATGAAACTACACTAGTGCAGAGCTGTATATAATGCAATACTTTCGTATTGCAATCTTACGCACAATACAATTCCTGTACTTTTTCTTCGCATATATTTTGCAATACGATTACTAGAAATGGTACTTAAAACGAAGCATTCCATAAGCTACTTATCTAAATATGAGCAGTATCAATACTTGATCATAGTATTCAAAAACCGCATTCCAAATATCAAATACTGCTACTGGCAGCCTAGAGTGCAATACCAGTACATAATAGAAATATTCTTGTCGGGCATTACTTTTATAAAAAACTGCTTGGTTAGCAAAAGAATGAATACAAGTACAAGGAAAGGTACTTAAATTAAAAATGACAATTTGTATTCTTTTTCATTAGCAAGTGTAATCTTTCGTTGTGTAAAGGGAAATTTTATGAAATGTCATTATGTTTTCTTGTTCGTTGTGAAGGGAGTTTTTTAAAATAAATTATTAGTACGTACATGTGTACAGGATATTCATGGTTAAAATGCTTAATTTAAAATTAATTTGGTTTCAATAAAAATTTAAAGTTCATGAATGTTTTTGGATAAATAAATATTTTTTTCTTATACCTCTTAGTTTTGAGATAAAATATTTCTTACGTTAAAAAGTGTGAAGTGTTTACAAGTAATTCCTTTAAAATCAGGAATATATATTTGTTTTTTTCATGTAGCATTAATAGATGGATGATGCAAAAATAGACGTGTTATACGAATCTTTAATTTAAGTCTTAATTTTGAAAAAATCCAACTTTTAAAGTGTATTTTTGTACATGTTTTTAAATAAAATCCAGGAGCTATGGAAATGTATGAATGACCATCCAAATTTCCATTACAATTTAATGTTTGATTTCTTAATGTTATTTGTTTTCTCCAGTGCCTTTAATACGAGATAATGGTGTTTCAGTAAACCGCTTATTATTTATTTTTTTTATTTTGCTGTGTGCATATACAAGTTTTTATTATGCAATTTAAATCGAATCTTCAAAAAACAGCTGTAATGTTCTTATACCTACAACAAGAAATTGTAGATACCTACAAAAATGCAATTTATTTAAAAAAATCATAACTTTCATATGAATAAAGGTATATATAAAGGTACGAACAATTATGGAACAGCTTTTGACAGTTTTTTGGTGATTTTCGGCGAATTTCACTGTTTTGCACATCAATTGAAACATATAATTTATTTATTATTATTATATTTATGTATATGTATGTTTTGAGAGCCAAGTGAAGCGTCCGGTAAAATGAATGAGTGTGTGCCGCAAAAAAAGTGGGTTCCATGTGTATGCCATTGAGAATTCTAAAATTAAAATTAGATTTTTACTTGCGATTAAAGGTACTATAATGCAAGTTATGCATTTGTGCAAATTAAAAATTTTGAGATAACAATCAAACATGACATTGCGATAATAGAGAGACATATTTGAGTTACTGGCAAAAATTCTGTCCGTCTGTCTGTCTGTACGGATTTATTTTGGACTGCAGCCTAAACTGTTGGGCCAATCATCTTCAAATTTTGAACTTAAGGTTATTTTGACATTCTACAGAGGAGTTTTTTTTTCATTTTTTTTTTTAGCTCAAAAATTAACGGTACCTGTCATATAACCGTTATGTAAAAGCTTATTTTTCTTGAAAACGGATTCAAGAATTTTTATAAAAAAAATCAGTGTACTTTTGTAGGTATGCATTATATTTTGGTGGAAAAAAATTAATTTAGCGGACTAAAAACGGTACCTCCCATAGGACCGGTTTTTTCTTCGACTTTCTCGAAAACTAGTGATCCGATTACAATCAAAATTGATATTCAAGAAGATGTAGATAGCCTAAGTAATTATGCGTTAATTTTTTTTCGAAAACTTTTTTTGTATTTTTAACAATTTAAAAAAAAATGTTTTGAAAAATCAATATTTTGAAAACGGGTAAGTGAATTTTTTTAAATTTTGTTTTTAAATGTATTTTTATGCTTAAGTTTGTATTATTGAATAATTTTTTTTAATTTTTTAAAAAAAGTTGTTAAGAAAAAACCGTTTCATTCAAAAACGGCTCCTACGATTTTGAAAAATAATTTATACTTCTTTATATTTCCTAAAGAAATAAAATGGCGTTTAAATTATTTTACCCAATACAAATTAACGTACTTTATTCAAACAATCAAAAGTCGCAAAAATCGAATAAATGTTTTGATGTTCACTTTAATTTTCTTTAATTTTATTCTACAATGTGACCCCACATATGAGCAAGTACGTGCGATCCAGTCGTGCAATTTATTTGAATAGGAGGACTTTTTCAAGTAAGGAGGACAGAGGACAAATACTTAAAAAGGAGGACTGTCTTCCCAAATGGAGGACGGTTAGGAACCCTATCCGACAAAATAACTACTAAATCATGGGTCACTACAGTGCAAAGTTATTTCATTTATTTTATTTTATTTTATTGTAGAATAAAATTAAAAAAAAATTAAAGTGAACATCAAAGCATTTATTCGATTTTTGTGACTTTTGATTATTCGATTAGATTACATTAAATTGTAATGAGTGAAATAATTTAAACGCCATTTTATGTTCTTTAGGAAATATAAAAAAGTATGATTTTTTTTTTAAATCGTAAAACGGTTTTTAAATATAGCGTTTTTTTTTTTAATTTTTAATTAAAAAAAATTATTCAAGAATGCAAACTTAAGCACAAAAATAAAGTACATTTAAAAACAAAATTAAAAAAAAAATTACTCAGCCGCTTTCAAAATATTGATTTTTAAAAAAAAAATTTTAATTATTAAAAATACAAAAAAAGTTTTGGGAAAAAAAATAATGCGAAATTACTTAGGCTACCTACATCTTATCAATTTTGATAGTAATCGGATCATCGGTTTTTGAGAAAGTCGAAGAAAAAAACCGGTCCTATGGGAGGTACCGTTTTTAGCTCACCATATTAAAATTTTGTTTCATCAAAATATAATGCTCACTTACAGTAGTACATTGATTTTTTTATAAAAATTCTTGGAGCCGTTTTCGAGAAAAATAAGCTCTTACATAACGGTTATATGACAGGTACTGTTAATTTTTGAGCTAAAAAGAATTGAAAAAACTTCTCTGTAGAATGTCAAAATAATCTTAACTTCTAAATTTGAAGACGACTGGCCGAACCGTTTAGGCTACAGCATTGTATATCTATTCTATAGTATTATCATTGTATATACACTGCCTATAGTACTATCATGAAGCATAATTTTTTAGTTCTGAATCAAGTCGCAATGTGGCGTGCTGAAATTGCCAATTGGTGTGAATATAGAATAAGTACAGACAACAAAAGTGTATTAAATACTGGTAAAATATCGGTTAAGGTTCTCGTCTTCACTATTTAGAATTAGTTTCGAATCAACCAGGAAGATGGCCAGACGAAAAATTACCACCATGAGAGTACTATAGAAAATGTACTATATGAAAATAAGGGATCGACCAAAAACTTCTTAATAAAAAAAGTCGTTATTACGGGCGCCCTATTTTTTTGAAAAATAATGCGCTCATGATTTTACTCTGTCATTAGACAAAAAAGAAATAATGATTTTTTCTTATGCAGCTTCGCTAGCAATATACATCACTTACACTGTATGTATGTATAATGTATGTACGCAACTCGTATTCTGTATCTTTCTTGATTGGCATGGATTTGTTGGATATTCTTCCATTACCATGTTTGATAATTATATCAATTTTTTTTAGTTTGCAAAAAATAAATTTGAGCTGACTTATTTTACAAATAAAACACATTTATTGCAGATGATTGTACCTACATATGTTATTGCTTTTGAGTATCTTCAAAAAAATGATTAACATTTTTCGAGCCGTAAAATAGAAATTTGAAAAATGAAAAAATATTCTGTCTGTTTTTAATTTCTTTTGAAAAAAAAAATTCACGGAAACATAGACCTTACCTACGTATGATCGTTAGCAGTAAAATGGCGTTTTGAATAAACATTAGCTTTTACTGTTATTTCCTTCAAAAGAAATGTTAATAGTGCTACCTACGTTTAAATACAAAAAAAAAATCTATTCCTTATTACGTTCAAAATTGAACAATATACATTTAAATTGTAAAATGTCAAATCCGAATATGGCAATATTGGTATGTGATTTCGGTATAAGCATTGTATATACACTGCATATAGTAGTATCATGAAGCATCATTTTTTAATTCTGAATCAAGTCGCAATGAGGCGTGCTGAAATTGCCAATTGGTGTGAATATAGAATAAGTACAGACAACAAAATTGTATTAAATACTGGTAAAATATCGGTTAAGGTTCTCGTCTTCACTATTTAGAGTTAGTTTCGAATCAACCAGTAATATGGCCAGACGAAAAATTACAACCATGAGAGTACTATAGAAAATGTATATACAATGGTATAAGCTACAGAAATAATAAAATTGCTTGAAAAATGCTAAATCCAAAAAAATAATTGAAGACGCATAATCTTGGTTTGTTTACGAAATATCAAAGGCAAATCCAAAAATTTTTTTTTCCTTACTCTACCATACCATATGGTCTAATGTCACTTTTTAAACCTTTCACTTGTACTTATTATTCATTATTCGTGCAAATGCTTGCAATCATCCTAACTCATACGTTTCGTCATTATATTTCATTCTACTCTCCAAAACCCATACAAATGCATATCAAGAACTACTGCAGCGCTATTACGGCAGTGTCTCGCTAAACTAGATGCTGCCTGATGGTAGTAGGTACTATAGATTTCATATATTCAGTGGCTATAGTCCAAAATACAACCGTACAGACAGACAGACAGACGGACAGAATTTTTGCCAGTAACTCAAATATGTTTCTCTGTCATCGTAATGTCATGTTTGATTGTTAGCTCAAATTTTTTTTTTGCACGAATGCAAACTTGCATTAAAGTACCTATATTCGCAAGTAAAAACTCCTAATGGGTCTTGGACTAATTAGAGTGAAGGACAATCAAGGTAATCCGACACCGCCTTTTACTCAAAAGATATTGTAAGCCCTAAACTGAGTTAACAAATTTACATAATGAAAGCTTATATCGGGTTTTTCAATAGGGACTCGACAACTTAGAATTTAATTTATGAACGCACCCTTTAACTAATCCTCTGTATTGTCAATTTATTCAGTAATCTCAACATTTTCATCATGGTAAATTCCACGAGCGAGCAGTATGAAAATTATAGAAATGTTCTACCGAAATTCAGAGTCGGTGACCGCAACTTTAAGAGCGTTACCTCCAATTTTCGGTCGTAATTCTCGCTCTAGTAAACAGGAAATAGCAAGTTTAGTGCAAAAATTTGAGTCTACATATTCGTTGTGTGATGTTGCCGCGTCAGTAAGACAACGGGTTGGTCGACGTGCCGAAAATATCACTGCCGTTTAGGCGTCCGTAGCAAATGATCCAAATCAGTTTATTCCACAGCGTTCTCAAGAATTGGACATCGCTCAGACCACATTATGGCGTATTTTGCGTAAGAATTTTGGTTTACACCTACAAGATCAAGCTGACTCAAGAATTGAAGGCGATGGACCATTTAAAGCGACGTACATACGTTCTCCAATTGGGCTCTGAGGAAGATGCGCCAAGATGATGAATTTCATCGCAAAATCATCTTCAGTGACGAAGTTCTTTTTTGGCTCAATGGGTTCGCCAATTGATGGGCCAGTTCGTTCGTGCGATTTAACGCCTCTAGACTATTTTCTACGTTAAGTCATTAGTTTATGGCAACAAGCCGACAAAGTTGGAAAAGCTCAGAGCCAACATCGAACGCATAGCTGCCGTTTCACCGAGTCATCGAAAATTGGGTCCAATGAATCGACCGCTTCAAATGTGCCCGCGGTGGCCATATAAACGAAGTGGAGTTCCATTCAAGCCGATAGTAAAGTTTTTGAAATATTTCAAATGGTTTGCGTTTTAGATTTTAATATTAAAAAAAAAGTTGTCAAGTATTATTGGAAAACCTTTAGTAAGATGTAAGCTACAATGTGGAATCAACAGCTTCGTTGTTGTAAGTTATCTTTAATAGATGATGAAACGATAACCAACACCTACCAAATTAAGCTTTTCCTTAACGGTTATATGGCAGGTACCGTTATTTTTGCCCTACAAAAAACTTTCTGAAAACCCCCTCAAGAATACCAAAAAAACACAAATACCAGATTGTTGAAGGTAACCACTTTTAGCCGTTAAGGCTGCAGATAGTTATACATACAGATGGGCAGACAGACTGACTGACAGACATTATGTTCATTTATATTTTTAGACTTCTATATGATCGTAATGTCATGTTTGATTGTTTTCTCCTTTTTATATTCACGAATCCTAAGCTTGCCTTATAAAAAGCATTAGGTACTTGGAATTATATTATTTCTGTAAGATTATTTAAATTTTTCTTTCTTTCAAATTTCAATTCAATTTTAAAACAAATTAATTGTTTTTAAAATTATTTTTTAGGATACCCTTTTTTCGGGGGCCTTTTTCTTGAAACTTTTCAAACATAACCAGCGGCAACCCTGCAAACAATTCTAGCAAAAAAAAAACTCCTATGCATTAGCTTTATAGATACACCCTTCCCCTCTATTGCGAATAATGAAATGAATCATTTATTTTCCACAAACCTGCATTCAGAGTTCTTGACATCAGCCTGTTCCTTCTTAAATTCTGACTCCAACTATAGTTTGTTGCAGGAGCAGGATTAGATTGCGAAATTGTCCCATATCTAGATGTTTCCGAAGCCGGTGATTGATGTTCAGATTGACCGGTTGTCGGTGGCATAGGCTGGCGTCTTTCAGATAAACTATCAGTTTCTGCATCCGGTGCTTGTTGTTGATTCATACTTGAATTATTAGTCAGACTTTTTTACTCTCTTTATCATAAAAATTGAGACAAAATAACAACACAAATAGTTTATTTTTGTTTGGTGAATAAGAGAACAAAAACAAATTCTGTTTATAAACGTTCGAAGAGTGTGAAAAAAGTCTGTAAATTTAATTGGCACGAATGGATCGGAATCTACATTTATGTATTGTATGCCTTTTCGGGTTAACGTAACGCGAAGCACTGTTTCTTATTTCTTTCATTTAATCGAAAATTGCTTAACTAGGCGTTTTGTAAGAAGATCACGTTGCCACTGCTTTCGAAAAATCTTTCGGTTTTTAATAGGTATTTCATCTACATATGCAAAAAAAAATTATCTGACGTTTGTTGATTCTTATATGAAATGTATGGATTCATAACAATGCAAAATTTTCTAAAATGGCCGCCAGTGGACACCCGAATCAAAAGTTTGATAAGATGTCCCGCTGAAAATTTTTAGTATCAGATCCGACCATACAAAGATCTGCACCCAGCTGTTTAATAGATGAAAATTATTTTATATCAAATATAATATGTCAAGAGACTTGAAATATTAATTCGTAATATACTGCAAATAGGTTGCCTGAAAAATTGCTGTCAAGGATAAAAATTAATGTTTTTTAACAATGCACTTTTTTGTTCATTAGACAAATAACAGACTAATTGAAAGTATGAAACCTATAGAATAAAGAAAAGCTAGTTTTCCTTTTTTTCTATTTTTTATTTATTATTATTATTTTTTTATACCTGCCAACCCAATAGTTGTGACACGATAAAAATAGTCAACCTAAGGTTAACATATTCTATAGGTTTCATACTTTTAATTGGTATGTAATTTGTTTATTAAACAAACAAGTGCATTGATAAACAAATTGCACGACTGGATCACACGTACTTGCTCATATGTTTGTGCGGTCGCATTGTAGAATAAAATTTAAGAAAATTAAAGTTAACATCAAAGCATTTATTAGATTTTTGTGACTTTGATCGTTCGAATAAAGTACGTTAAATTGTATTGAGTGATATATTTTAAACGCCATTTTATTTCTTTAAAAAAATTTAAAAATTAGGATTTTTTTTTTCAAAATTGTAAGAACAGTTTTTAAATAAAACGGTTTTTTTAACAACTTTTGTTAAAAATAAAAAAAGACAATTAAAGAATGCAAACTTTAGTACAAAATAACGAACATTTAAAAACAAAATTTAAAAAAATCACCTACGTGTTTTCAAAATATCGAAAGTTTTTGAAAATATTTTAAATTGAAATTACTTATTAGGCTACCTATATCTTTCTGAATATCAATTTTGGTTGTAATCGGTTAACCAGTTCGCGAGAAAGTCGAATAAAAAACCGTCCTATGGGAAGGTACCATTTGTAGACCAACATTTAATTTTTTTTTCACCAATATATAACGCTGATTTTTGTTTCATAAAAATTCTTGAAGCTGTTTTTGAGAAAAATAAGAACTTAATTGACGGTTATAAGACAGGTACCGTTAATCTTTGAACGTTAGGAACTGTGGAAAGAAACCACAGAATATTTAATGAGTATTTTCGGTCATACATTTCGGTAGAAAAAAAACGACAATGACAAGGCGAAAATTGTGCACAAAGACCGTCTAAGCATTATCAAAAAAAATACAGAAAAATAAAAATATGATATTGAATTTATGAAACTTCTGGAATCTAGATCTGGTATCACTAAAATAGATCACTACCATCCACCAGTGGTAGCTTGAATAAATAATACCTAGAGAATAGATCCTACGAAGTAAAATTTGGAAATTGTCTTTGAGACCCCTTCGTGGCCCACTCTGGCGTACCTCAAAGAAGCCACCTTGGTCCCTTACGTTACTTCATGCATACAATCATGTGACATTCTTATATTCGCTGATGACATGAATATATTTGAGACAATTAAGTCCAGCAACGACCGCAGTCTTCTGCAGGCAGGTATCGATAGCTTTATTATTTGGTGCAGAAAAAGTGGTATATCCCTTAACCCTGTAAAATGCCAGACGATTACCTTTCCTAGAAAACGTATCGTTAGTATGCATTCGATTATCATATTTCCCATCACAAACTCTGTCGCGTCTTTAGTTTTAAGGATTTGGGTGTCAATTTTACCTCCAACTTTGAATTTACTCAACACGTTAATTTTATTGTGAATAAAGCTAGCTCTTTGCTAGGATTCATAGAACACTGGGAAAAATAATTTAGTGATCCATATGTGACTCTTTCCTTGTACAATTGCTATGTACGCCCCCACCTTGAGTATGCTTCACAGGTATGGACTCCTTGTTACTTAATTCATAAGAACCGAATTGAAGTCCAACACAATTTCATTCGTTGTGCCCTTAAAGATCTACCTTGGAACGATCCATTCAATCTGCCACCATAGGAACAGCGAATACAGCTTCTGCAGATGCAAACCCTTCACCAAAGGCTTGTTAATAACGATTTAATATTTTTTTCATCAACTTATTAAAGGCGGAATTGATGCTCCTTATTTATTAGCCTGTATTGGGTTAAATTACCGTGGAGGATCTTATCACCTGTGTGGATCGGAACTTCTGCATAGAACAAACTATGGCATACATGAAGCTTTAAACCGTATGAGCAGACTGTTTAATCTCAACGCTTCTTCTATAGACTTTAACTTAAGTAAAGTGGGATTAAAATCTTTATTTCGAACCAGTGCTCCACTGTCGTCATTGTTTTGTTTAATATTTTCTTGTACATATATAACTGTCATGATTACATTTTAGTTAGTTTTTGTATTTTGTGCATGTGTAAGGCTATCATTATTTTATTTTATTTTATTTGTACTAACAACTAACACATGCACTTATGATGAGCCTCTGAGCCTCTGAATGTAGTAAAAACTTGTTCTAAGCTTAAACTAAACAAAGAAAAGTTCAATCAAATAATTTTTAATTAATTTGAATAAAATGACACATTTACCTCAAGTTTTTTCTTTTTCCGAAATTTAAAATATTGGTAATTTATATACTTATATTATGAAATGTATTATATACAATACATATATATATTTATTTATATGCACAATATCCTATCCAGCGATAAGGCTGTATCTGCTTCCCTTGTCTTGACTTTTATTGTTGGATGGACAAGTCAGCGACTCTTACGTCATTTCTTGACTTATGAAGCAAAATGATAAATCTGTCTCTGTTCTTGCTGTTCAGACGCAGGTTATTTTGACGAACTACAGAGAATTTTCGATTGACGATTATTTATTGAATACCAATAGTTTTTTTTCTTTATTTTTCGGGTAACTTTAAAAGTCAATTAGCTAGTTCTGGTTTCTTAAGAGCAAACATTTTGTAAATAAAAATGTTTGCTTTTCATACATTTGCAATTTTGTGGCAACGCAATTTCCCTTATCTTACAAAAAAAAAACCAACAATAACGCTTGTAATTATAGAAATTATTATAATCAACAAATAATTTGAGAATAATTGGCTCTAGACTATAAGCTGGTTATTTATATACAGCTAAACATACAATTTTAAATAATTTTTTATGATTAGTATTTTTAAATATTGAATTTTGAAAAAAAAATCAAAAATTTATTATAAACAGAAAATTATATTCAAAAATTTTGGTATGTAGATATAATTTGGCTGTTTGTCTTTCCAAATATAAAATTTGACAGAAATCCATAGAGCCGTTACCGAGAAAGCCAAAAATTAAAAAAAAACATTATATGAAAGGTCCCATTAATAGACTTTTCCCGTATATGTGGTTCTGATCAAATGATAGACAATACTTAGTTAAGGGGCGCTACAGTTCGGGACGAACCTGGACCTGAACCAACATGCCTTTCCAGCCAGCTCGGTCTTTGGCTAGCTGTCTCCAGTTTAGCACTCCAAGTTGGTTGAGGTCGTCGTCCACTTGAGCGCGCCACCTAAGGCGAGGTCTTCCTTGACTGCGTCTACCCTCTGGGATGGAATCGAAGATCCTGAGAGCCGGAGCAGTGTTGTCCATTCGCTCTACATGACCTAGCCATCTTAAACGTGATATGCGTATTTTTTTGACCAGGTCAATGTCGCGGTACAGCTCGTATAGTTCTTGGTACAACCTTCTCCTCCAAAACCCGTTAACGCAGATAGGGCCAAAAATCCTCCGAAGAATCTTACGCTCCAAACGACTAAGGATATCTTCATGCGCTTTAGATAGAGTCCGCACGTGTTGTGTGTCCCTATTTGTGGAGAGCAGGTACTTCGTGTTGGCCTCATTGACTGCTAGTCCCATCCTAGCCGCTTCAGCTTCAATGCTAGCAAACGTTCCAGTGACAGATCGCCGAGTTCTGCCAATGATGTCTATGTCGTCAGCGTATGCTAGCAATTGCACAGACTTGAAAAAAACTGTCCCACTATAATTGACTTGCGAGTTTCTTATAATTTTTCAAGTTTAAGTTGAAGAAATCGCACGATAGCGCATCACCTTGTTGGAATCCTTTTTTGACGTCAAAAGCTTCTGTGAGGTCAATACCAACCTTGACGGAGCAGCGAGAGTTCTGCTGCACAGTCGGACGAGATTTGTGGGGATGCCAAAACCTGACATGGCTCTGTATAGCTCGTCTCTATAAATGCTATCGTACGCGGCCTTAAAATCGATAAGGAGGTGGTAGGTATCGATTTGGAATTCCTGGGTAGTTTCCAGGATCTGCCGTAGCGTGAACATTTGATCGATTGTGGACTTTCCTGGTCTGAAACCACACTGATAGGGGCCAATCAGGTTGCTGACGAAAGGTTTCAGGCGTTCACATAGTACGGCAGAGAGGATCTTGTAGGCGATATTCTATAGTTAGCGCAGTTTAGAGGGACTCCTTTCTTGTGAATCGGGCAAATGATGCTGAGGTTCCATTCATCAGGCATACTTTCTTCTGACCAAACTTTAGAGATGAGTTGGTGTATGCACTCCACCAGGTCATCTCCGGCCGCTTTAAAAAGTTCGACGGGTAGTCCGTTGGGTCCAGCAGCTTTGTTGTTTTTTAGTTTAGATATTGCTATCCTTACTTCATTTTGGTCAGGTGGACGGAAGTTTTGTCTGTCATCATCCATGTTGAATGGTTCATTCTGCCTGACAGCGGGATTTTGGTCTTCATCGCCGTTTAACAGTCTGCAGAAATGGTCCTTCCATGTACTTAGCACCGACTGTGACTCTACTACGAGGTTTCCATTCCTATCTCTACAGGCTGTTGTGCGGGGTTTTTTTCCTTGGCACGTTCTTTTTACCTGTTGGTAAAACTTCCGCACGTTGTTCCTGGAGTAGCATCTCTCAATATCTTCGATCGCGCGCTTCTCATGCTCTCTCTTTTTCTTTTGGAGAAGCCGGTGTTCTTCCCGTCTTTTCTGCTCGTAGAGCTCGCGAGCAGCTCTCGTCTTTCTTTGCAGCGCCGCTTTATACGCCTCTTGTTTGGCTGCATGGGCCTGCCTGCATTCGTCATCGAACCAGAGGTTTCGTGGTGGTGGTCTAGTGAAACCTAGCACATCAGTTGCGACATCTCTGATGGCTTGTTGGCAGTGTTGCCACTGGTCTTCGGCACTTGATGCTGGCGGTACTGGATTTCTTGAGAGGTTACGGGATATTCGATCGGCATAGGTTCTGGCGGTTTTTTGCGATTGCAGCTTTCCGACGTCATACTTAATCACAGTATTACTCCGTTGTTGTGGAGTTCGGGTTATTCGTATTCTTACCTTTGCTGCAACAAGGTAGTGATCCGAATCGATGTTAGCTGCTCGGAAGGTGCGAACATCCAAGATACTGGAGGCGTGTCTTGCATCGATCGCAACGTGATCAATCTGATTGACGGTTCTTTGATCTGGGTGTCGCCAAGTCCCTTTGTGTATATCGAGATGAGGAAACTTTACCTATTTTGGCATTAAAATCGCCTAGTACGATCTTAACGTCGTATTTAGGGCATTGCTCATAGGTTTTGTCGAGGAGCTCATAGAAGTCATCCTTGGTGCCTAAGTCTACCGCTTATGACGAGTCCGCACCCAAATAAACGCTGTGGTCTTCTTGCACAATCACCGTAGTACACGTCACAGTTTTTCATCCTCCTTTTTCCCGGCCCATTCATTCGCACTTCCTGGGTGGCAGTAATTCCTGCGCTGTAGCAGTCTAGGGCCTCCGCTAGTTGTTTGGCTGCACGTGATCTAATAAGAGTTCTAGCATTCCACCTGCAGATCCGAAGGTCGTTGTCCTTAATTCGTTTTTCCGGGTCGTCAACAGTTAATCCGTCCTTTTCCGAGGCTATTGGTCGCTTCGCAACTTTTTCTTTTTTCCGTGGCAGGGATGTTAGCCCCATGCACAACCCCCAACCTGGAGGGCCAGGTCCTTTGTTGGATTCCTTGAACAAAAGAAACCGGAGAATCCGGAGTCAGTGACCCACTTCGGGGATATGAGCGCTGCCGTTGGCTCATTAAGGGTTCATCCGCCACCATCTCTATTTCAATGCCCTGACTTGCATTAAAATGTCCCAATGATCTTATCTCCAGATACGTCGAAGTAGCTCATTAGGGCGTCTGCTTCGTTGACTGTTGACGCCACCGTTGGTCCAATTGGTTGGGCTCATCCGACTTACGTCCTCTTTCTGAGGGGCTCGTGCAAGACTTCTGCGAATCGATCAGAACAGTCATTAAAGCGGATGGACAGACCAGTACCCGGTGGTTACCGCGGGGAGGTAAAATAAGCCCAATTGATGTGTACGAGATAGTTGCAGCAACAAATTTAACTTTATAAAAATATCTTCAGACCCGTTCCTGAGCAAAAGAAGTTATGACATCTAATGGAAGGCACCGTAATTTTTAAGTGCAAAGAAAATCATATTTTCTAAAGTCAGATGAATATAAGTATGTATGATTTATTATTCCAATTCATTTGATTACATTTTCCAACGAAGTTGTCAAACACTGTTTCAAATAATTAATCCATTTCAAGCTTAAACGCTTTGATATCCCATTTTAAACATATCCAAGGCTTCTCGTAGAGTTGCTTGTTTTATTTCCGGAAATGTTAAATAAAAAACCAAAGCAAAGCTTAATTGTATGGCAGCCAGAGTGTAGACATAATTCGAAATCAAATCTTCAGTTGATAAAGAACAAACAATGATTTGGATTATATTTTCGATGATAATGACCAACAAAATGAAATAAGGCTTCACTGATATGGAAAAAGCTTCACTCAAATAGCATGTGCTTGTCGAAGCAACAAATCCAGATAGCAGTTGATAGATGACCAGAAGCGTAATGGCAGGATTTAAATCTTCATCTGATAGTTCTGAAAAAATTGAAAACACTGAACCCAATATCAACAGCAATAAGCTGCCAATCAAAAGTGAAAGTGCACATAGCGTCCTTCGTCCAAGATCAAAGCGGTCCGGAATCCAGATTGAGAATAGGATTCCAGTCAACCGCATCGAAACGTATATAATGGGATTTGCCTCACTGTCCCCAGAACTCATCTTCGAGGAAACCAATGTGAGCGCCCAAGTTAGTGGAAGTGCAAATGACAAAGACACAACTGCACGAAGCATACAGATCTTAAAAAAGGGTATCCAGCTGCTGGAAATATTTTCGGCCCTTCCTCTTATTAAATCTTCGTTGAGCAATGCCTTGTTTTCATTCAATATGGCAATAGTTTCGTCGCTAACAGTTTGTGGCTTCTGTAGTTGACGGAGCACATTGATAGCTTCTGCTTCATTATTTTTCCTCAAATGGAATATTGGTGATTCTATGGTCATGAAAAAACTAAATACAAAAGCAGTGACTCCATAGACTAAGTCACAGATCCCCTGTGTTTGAATTATTTCCTTGTCCTTTGTCGGGTTGGTTGTTGCTGAGTAAACTGTTACGAACAGAACACCTGAGATGAGACCAATATGTTCAAAACTCATAACTAGACTCCTGAATCTCTGCGTGCATTGCTCGGAACCAACTATGATAAATGGTATAATAGTCAGGCCAAACGCTATACCATTGCAACAGCGGGCTAAAATTATCCTTGTTGTACAAGCTTCGGAAGCAATGTAAATAATTCCGCTTACGATAATCAAAATAGATGCCAAAAGCTAAAATGGAAACAGAACATAATGTTTAAATACTAGTGTTTTTGAAGTATGTATATAAATGTAGTTACTTACATTGAAAACAATCTTTTTGATGTTTTTGGCTAAAACTGCAGATATAGACGCACCTACGATAACGGCGATAAACCAGCAATATTGAGCATGGTTTGTGAGTGTGTCGGTGGGTCCAAAGCCTACACTCACAGAAAGGCTCATACCCGCCGATACAAATATCAATAAAGCTAAAAAATAAAAAAAAAAAAAATAATTTTATTTTTCGATTAAGTTAAAAAATAACTCCATTCGTTAAAACACAAACCTGGGGCCACTGATCTTATTTGTGGCTTGTTCCTCTGAAAATCTTCAAACCAGGTATAATTTCGGTGAGCATAAGCTGGTGGCGGCGGCGGCGGCAGGCGAGGTGGTGGCGTCTGTATAGATCCATATACTCTTGGACGTGGTATAACAGTTGTTTGCGATGGAAGTAGACATTGTGTTGGCCTTGGTAGTAGCTGAGGTCCTCCAAGTAGACGAGTGTCAGCTTCTGCAGGCGGTGCTCTAGGTTGTATCATTTAGAATTATTTTATATAAGCCGTACTAAGTCTGTGTCCAAATATGATTAATAAACAAAATAATAAAAAAGCGTTAGCGTTGACAAGATAAAAAAGCTTATCTTTCTAAGCTGTTTTATATATCAGCGGACTATTTTTTTTAAAGAGAGATAGCTATGGATGAGTATCAATATTAAGAATTGCCAGATACAAACAAAATAAATTGCACTGTTGGATCAGAAGTACTTCCTCGTCGAATAAAATTTGAAAAAATATTAGGGGATCTTCACAGCTTCTATTTGATTTTTGTGATTTTTGATTGTCTGATAAAAAGTACTTAAAATAATTTTCAGAGAAATAATTTAAACGCCATTTTATTAAAAAAAAAAATCGTAAAAAAGTGTGTAAAAAAATATAATTCAAGAATACAAGCTTAAGTGCAAAATTAATCTACATTTAAAAACAAAAATTTTAAAAAAATCCAACTACCCGTTTTCAAATAATTGATTTTTCAAAAAAGAATTATTAAAAATACAAAAAAAAGGTTTTCGAAAATATTTAAAATGAAGTTACTTAAGGTGTCGTCACACTATGAAGGGAAAGTACTTTCAGAAAGCAAAAAAGAAAGAAAGCTGAAAAGGTACACACATACTTTCAGTGTATGACTAGAAAGCGTTTTCAAGAAAGCAAATAATTTTCTGAAAATGCATTTCGCATTCAGAAACTGTTTGTGAAAGTTTTTTGCTTTCTTGAAAGCAGTCGTATGTCTTTGACCCTAATTGAGTCCTCTGCCCCGCCAAAAGCGAGGTGACAATGACCTATATTGTACACACCTACAATACACTGATTTTTTTAATCTGCATCGCAAGTAAGAACGTATACATGTCTTTTAGATTTTATGAACTAGCCAGTTCAAGCTTATTCTGCAACAGCACATTGTATATACATTGCCTATAGTACTATCATGAGACGAGAAAAAATCTTTTTACCTAGAGCCTATACTATAATCGCATCATTGTATATATGTAAACTGCAAACTGCAAAGAGTAAAGTACATGTTCACAGAGTTTCTCTTAGAATTCTCTTTGTTCGCCTCGTTCGCCTCTTTCAATTTACCAAGTTAATTTTACCTAGAGCCGCTTGGAGCGCCACGGTCCACATGTCACCATGATAGTATTATAGAAGTTCATATACAATGCAACAGCACTCCAGAAGAAACGGGCCTGAGGAGAGCTGAAAACTGCGATTTGTGTTATGACAAATGCCACCTTGGTGGTAATTCCCGCTTGTTTTGATGCGGTTTCGAGGTCACAGGAAGACTTCGACAAAGGATCTTTAGATTTCGTGAAGTCAGCTAGAGGATTACGACATTCCGAAGACCATTGGCATGTATGTTATTAGCAAGTCACAAGATACGCAGGCGACAATGATATTGGGCTTCTCATAAGTCATAACCACTTCCAAGAAACCCCTGGTTCGACTCCGAATGTTTTCAGGCAAATAAAGCCAAAATGGAGGTTGTGGCTTATCAAAAGAACTAGAGCATCTTATTATGTCTACGTTGATCGAAGAAAAACCAAAAAAATTAGTATCGAGCGGCTAAGATGGCTCGGCAATGTAGAACCGATGAACATCGAAGCTCTAGCACGCAGGAAGGAAGGAAAAGAAGCCAAGGCAGATCTCATTTCTGATGGAGCGACCAGGTACAGGGAGATTTCCGACTGCTTGGAGGGTGAAACTGGTGAAGGCAGGCTAGATATCGAGCCGGCGGGAGAGAGCATATTAAAACAGGCCGAGAAGAACAAGGCTGTGTAGCGCCACCAAAAGTAAAAGTAAGTTGTCAACAATTTGTTTTTATAGTTTTTACAAAACAATTGATATTGGTAACACTTGACTACCAGTACAATTGCTATAGCCCAGCCCCAATAGGTATACATTTTATACAAAGTATCCATATTCTCTTATCTTTGTATTTTTTATTTATATCCAAACAAAAACTTCCCAGCGTGTAGTACACTTCACCATTTAAACACAGTTGGCGCAAGGGGGAACAAAAATCAATCTATCAAATTGGAAATAATTTTTTTTTTTTAAATAAATTTAAAATAAAAAAGCAAAACATTTTTCTTTAATTTTTTTTCAAGAACAATCTACACTTCCCAAGAAAAGCCGAAGCTGGTTGTGTTAGTAGCTTTATTTATACTTCAAAATAAAAAAAACATTTATTTACACTCTCGTTTTAATCTAAAGAAATGAAAGACGTCTGTTTCGTTACGAGATTATACAACGAATGCTTTATTTAAGAATGTATCCCTATCTAGCACTAGTACTAGTACCTAGTCTCTCTATCTCTATTCCGCCAATTCAGCTCTTTTTTTTTTTTTTTTTTGGAAGTATTGCCACAGATTTTAAACTATTTTTTCACACAACGCGGACCACTGCGATCGCTCCGCAGCGCCTGGCTTTAATTCTTATCATATCAATATTAGATAGAAAGATAGATATATGTATTTATTTATAAATTTCATTAATAGTGTACATGTCTTAGGCAAGATATTCAGATTTTCATTTATAACTATACTCTATTCAATTTATATTTTCAGTACGGGGAAGATAGGATAATTGCCTTTCACTCTTACTGTTTTGGATTTCAATAAGCCATCTCCATTTTAAAGCTCTCAAATGGTTACCATTCTGGGCATTATAAATTGGTATAATTCTCACACAAAATGTAGGTATGGTTACCAACTGTTTATTCAAATTTTATGAAAACAGAAATATGTAGACCGTAAACTAAATCTAAAAAAAAATTAAATTACGGTTTTTTAACAACAGTAATCAGATAGCAAGTTTTCAAGGTACCGTTTTTTGCCCAAAAACTTATATTTTTCACCAAAATATAAACCACACCTCCAAAAGTACACAGATTGCGATTAAAGGTACTATACTTATGAATTTTGTACCGGGATAGAGTAAAAAAATAAAACACAATTTCTGATTTAAATAAAAATAGAACTTTATTCTTACTCGGCTGAAGATAAACTGAACTTAAATCTAAATTACAAAATTGAATCAAATTTTAATTTCATTGTCCATGAATGGTATTTTCATCGAAGAAACCGAAAAGTACTCGGTATGTGTGTCAATGACGACCTCCGTTGGAACGACCATATATTTGAGATCGCTAAGAATGCTGCTAAGTGCTTAGGTTTTCTGTATCGGTGTAAGAAGTACTTTTCCCCATCTGATCTGGCTACAATTTATAAAGCGTTTATACGCCCTAAACTCGAGTATAACTCCCACCTCTGGGCAGGTGCTTCACAAACATCGCTTCACCTGCTTGATAGAATACAAAATCGAGCGTTAAGATTGATAGGAAATAGAACTGCCGCTAAAACAATTGCCCCTCTCGAACACCGACGCAATGTTTCATGTCTTTCCTTATTTTATCGTTTCTTTTATAAAAAATGTTCACTCGAGGTAGCCAGCTGCATTCCTCCCCTTAAAAGTTTCGCCCGTAATACTCGTCTTGCTAGGAATGCCCATTAGTTCACCCTTGAGCCCAATTTCGGACGTACCGTGAAATATAGAGATTCTTTTTTTAGCCGTACAACACGACTTTGGAATGGTTTAACCGGCGAGATTTTCCCTTACCATTTCAATTTGCAAACATTCAAAACCAATGTTAATCGACACCTCCTATCTCCCCCCTCCTTATCTTCCTAATGCCCGCGCAGTGTGTTACGTTAAAAGGGAAACAAATAGTCCCTTGTGCGCGCGTTAATTATAAAAAAAAAAATAAAATATATATATAACATATCCATGTTAACATTTATATATACATATACATATATATAAGATAAAATATAAACCAACCATGCATTTAGATTATGTTTGCTAAAAATAATAACAATTTTTGGAAATGTAAGGCCAAAACGCAAAGTCTTATCAGATTTGGACAGAGCAGAGAGAAAGGCGCAATAATGAGGGTTTGTTATCGTTCGGTTGGTTAGTTTTAAATATTTTAAATGATTAATAATAATAATAAAGACATTATAAATCATTTTTTAATCATGTCATGTGGCTGTTGAACGACAGAGAGATTTATTGTGCAAAAATTATTTTTGATGCACCAAGTCATAAGAACGATATGGCACAAAATCATTCTGCTTAGGTATAGTAAGTGAGCGAAAAAATCAATTCATCAATAAACTAGTACATAGAATTATATCAGTGCGGTCTTAGGCCAGGATAGTGTGCATTCAACCGAATATCCTATTTCCTATAACAAGTCAACAGATCTTGATAATAAAAAAACTTCCAACCGATATCCAACACTCCCGCCTTTTCATAGATTTCAAGAGCTTTTCAACATTTTCAATGGACTCCGACAAGGGAATGGCCTTGCTTGCATCCTCTTTAACCGGGGTTTGTCACGTCAACAGGAGGGATTATTGTCACCAAGTCCAGCCAGATTTTGGACTACGTTGTTTGACATCGACATTATCGGGAGAAGTCCAGAAGCTGTGCAAGACTCTTTTATCCAGATCGAGCAGGAGCAGGCATATTAATAAAGGGAAAATTAAGTACATAGTTGCTACGTCTGCTAAAAGCGTTGGTCCAACAATCAGGGTAGTGCAGCATGAATTTGAAGTTTAAGTTTAAGTTTAAGTTTAAGGCACTCTAATCTCTCAATCGTGTTTTAGAGGAAATTCCAACATAAAATTATTGGCTGCGTGTGCGAGGGAGGAAGAAAATGAAATCATTATTTGTATAAGATCTACTTCGAAGCAGATGTCGTGGAAATAGTAAAGTTCGTTTGCCTCTAGTGGGCACCTGACTCATATGAGTCTTTTGCAGCTCTTTTCATGGTAGAACGTAGCGAAGTAAAACGAATGATAGAATAGACCCAAAGCCTTGGAGTGCGAAGCTGTATTTCGACAGCAATCAATCGGAATGTATGGAAAAACTTTTTGGATGGATGAGGCCCGGACTAGATCCCGGTTGTTGATGATAATGATCGCTCTTAAATTGCGCACGACCACCGAAAGAAGTTAGGGAAATACTTGTAATGCAAAAGTTTGTTGGTCAAGACCAAGTCCACCAGTACTTTATCCTTAGGTAAATTGCGTGAAATATTTCCGCTTCATTTTGTTTTCTGCTCAAGAAACTTCTTTCGAATTCTTTCACGTCAATTTGACAGTTCAAGTGGTGAGACTGAGATTCTATTTTTGCTTACTTCCACATACTTTCAATGTATAGAAGAACCTGTTTACATTCCTTGAAGAAAAGAGAAATAAAATTTGTCTGATCATTAGCTAAAGCCCCATTTAGACGATCATTTATGGTTTATTAAGCGCCAAAACTATAGCTACTGCAATAAGGATTTCATCGTCAATTATTTCGATTATTCACGAGTAAAAAAAAAGCTCAACCGAATGCTTGGTTGGACATCAATTTAACTGAAAGCTTAACTGATTGGTCAACTGAAACCGAAATGATCGTCTAAATGGGTCTTAAGAAATCAGTTTCAATTATTGTAATAAATTCTTTTGTTTTTGTACGTATGTAAAATAAAGTTTTTATTCTTCACTCCTTATAATATTAGTATATTTACTAGATAGTCAGATAAAATATAATATAATTATGCCACTCCAGGGCGAGTTCTCACAACCAGCATCGTCTGAAACAATTTCAAAGCTTCACGCAAAGTAGTTTGCTTAGTTTCGGGCATGGTAAATAAAAATGCAATTCCATACAACACCTGCAGTCCTCCAAGAACACCAATAAAATCCAAAATATTGTTGATATTAATTAAACAGCAAAGGAGGATTTGCAAAATGTTTTCACATGTAATGGCAGCCAATATGAAATAAGGCTTTACCGATACCGAAAAACCTTCACTCAAATAGCAGGTACTTGCTGGGGCCATAATACCAGATAGAAACTGATATAGAAACATTAAACCAGTGACTCCATTGGTCGAAGTGAGGAAACGCACTGCAAGAAGGACTCCACCACCAACAAGTATTGACAACGCGCTTGGTATTCTGCGACCGGCATTGTCCAAGACAAATATTGCAACACAAACTCCTAACATTCGCATCATGGCGTACAAATAGCCAAAATAACCAATGAAATACACGTTTCCCGAACTTGATGTATAAGTTGCCAGAAATATCATTGTGAGTGGGAAGGAGAATGACATTGAAACAAAGCAACGGAACAAAATCAGCTTCAGCATTGGTATCCAGCTGTTGGAAATATTCTGGGCTTTCCCTCTGATCTCATCTTCTGCTAGCAGCGCCTTGCACTCATTCAGCAAGGAATACGTCTCGTTGGTAATAGTTTTCGGCCTTTGGAGCCTTCTCAACACGTCGATTGCCCCAATTTCATTGTTTTGGCGCAAGAGGAATACTGGTGATTCAATTGTTAAAAAATAGGTAAACAGTAAGGCAAGAAAGCCATAAATCAGCGACAAGGTGCCATGCATATAGCTTATACCAAAAATAAAGGCTTGAAAACTCTGGGTAAAAACTATTACTAACATGGCACCTGTGGAAAGACTTATTTGTTCAATACTGAGAACAAGCCCTCTAAACCTTTTCACAGATTCCTCAGATCCAGCAAGAATGGCAGGGATTAAAGTCAAGCCGTATGCGATTCCATTGCAATAGCGGGATAAAACAATTGGTATTGTACCTTGTGTAGCTACAAAGTTAAGAACTCCATCTATTATAATTAGAACAGATGCAATGACCTGAAAATTGAGAATACACACACATATTCAGAAACATTATTTTGACTTTGATTCAACAACTTACATTAAACATACGCTTAGTGACCTTATGAACAAATAGTGTTGATATGCAAGCTCCAATGATAACAGCAATAAACCAGCAGTATTGAGTATGGGTTCCGAATAAATTTAATGATCCAAAACCAACACTCAAAGCTAGACACATGCCACCGGAAGTAAAAATTAATGAAGCTGAAAATAATTAAAAATTTTTTTTTTTAAAAACAGGCTTATATATACATATTAATAAATAAATTCGAACGTAAGTTTGTTTAGTGCCCCGTGGCTTAGTGGTTAGTGTGTCGGGCTGCTAAGCGAATGAGCTTGGGTTCAAATCCAGCTCATAGCCACCTTTTTTTTCTGGGGTACTTCCTCTTGCGAGGAACTGACAAAACCTCCAAGAGTAAAATTTGTCTCGAAAAAGTGCATCTCATCTAGCCGTTCGGACTCAGCGGTAAACTGTAGGTCCCTCAATCACCAATTCCAGTGTCTTCCTCAAACTGATAACAGTCTGCTTCATAAATCATAAACGATGCGCGTATGATATTCAGTTATTTTGGCAGTCTTCTGTAAGAAAAATGTGGCTTACGAAGGTGGACCAAAGTCCTCAAAGAAGAAGAAATGCTCATGGGTTCTGTCTGACGTAAGTATAGTATTCACAGATGCGATGCGTTCAAAAACTCTAAAAACTGATCCTTATTGCAGACCCTAATTAGCTGCTCCAAATAGAAGTGAAAACGCCAAAAAACACTGCAATATACATTGCCAAAAATTTCTCAGGAAAATGTCAATTTCAGAGAAATCAAAAAATGACTCCTTAGCTGAAGGAACGCAGTTGAGCTCTGTTTAATGCATCAATACATAAACGCCTAAGAACATTCAGCGACAGCGTACAACCGACACAGTACCATAGGCTAGTACTAACTTACACTAAACACACGAACAAAGTAACAAGTCAAATATTTACGATGATATATAACAAGAAAACAAGCAACTACAGGAAATAAAGAAGAAACACCAGAGACAAAGACGAAAAGATAGTCCTATCCATAAATCAGGTTATTTAAAAAATCATTGATTAACTGATCTGAATAAAGCAGTGGATATCTTGATTGGAGGTTAAAACATTGTTTTATTTCGTTGTGATATTGAGAGTTTTAATGTAGCGTTTTTTTAATATAAAAGTAAACAATTTAAAAAGTTTGTTTTTTTCAATAAACATGTTGAGCTTTAAAACCGGATGTTACATTGAGCGTATATCTATCGTGCAAAAATCTAACTCTTCTTGCTCTTTTTCCACTGGAATGATTCCTTTAGATGCCCCTCAGCCATAACTGCTGCATAATTATATTTGCTTTGGTTATACAAGCTACAAATTCTAGAGAATCAAAGAGGCAAGCAATCGCTGAGATTATCGCACGTTTTATTTCTTCTGAATCTGTACCTGATACCAAGTCATCGATATACGTAACTTCATGGATCATTTGGGGGCTTGAGGATATATCGATTGTTCGTCAGAGACGAGTTTTTAGTTGAGTTGAGTGTTCGCTTTGCCAAATATGGAGCTGAAGCAGTTCCGAAATTAAAACGTAGATGGTTTCACTGGTGTCGACGGATCGTCACGTTAATAAAGCAGTTGATAGTAGGCGGCATCAGGGTGAATCTTCTCGATGTCGGGGCAATCTTTTGAGTTCTCTTACTTAAAACAATCGATATGATATCTGTTTGAGTCTTAGGTCCAGTCATCAGATGATGATTCAGCCAAGTTTTGTAAAGGTTAAAATTCCCTCCATGAAGGATAGGACATCCTCTGTTGTTTCCTGGCTGTATAATATCGTATTGGTTTGATATCTTTGTTTAATTAGTTTCCAGAGTTCTGAGTCTTGTAGATACGATCAGGATGAACATGAACATCAACAGTCTTTTTGTAATTTTCAACAATGTTTTTGATATTTATATTTTCTTAATTAATGCTTAAAGATTTTTTCTTCATGCACACATATTTCGTTAACCATATTGGATTATCTGCAAACAAAACCTATAAGATTAAGCTACCGGCAGCTGAGAAGAAGATACTTTACATAACAGCAGTATTAACAAAGGTTAATAAAGCAAAAAGATCGAAAAGACCTCAGACCTCACATCAAAAAAAAAAAAAATATCACCATCATATAAAAAACAACACAAGGTAAAATATTAGGATTCCTCTCAAGAACACAAAATATCCTGGACACTATCCCAATAAAGGAAAGGCAAAAAAATTGGCAGATCCTTAAACTTTACTTAAACAATTATATATAAGAAGTGATAAAATTCATACATACATAAAGATTATACTTTTAACTATTCTTACCTGCTCCCAAAGAATTCGATTGTGGTTTATTCCTTTGTGAATCCTTACACCAGCCAATTGGCTTTGGAGTCGGTGTATCCGTCCACTGTGTTGTTCTATTAACAGTTTCATTTCCAGCCTGAAGAGGTTTCGGTTTATACTCCAAGTTTGTCTGAGGAAATTCGACTGATATTTTTTCAGCAGCTGGCGCCGAAGCTTGTGCGTAATTCATGCTACTGCCACTGTGATCACTTTCTAAATATTCACCTTGGAATTCACTTGAAAACAAAAATCAAATAACAAAAAATAAACCTAAACTCTTATCAAGTAATAATGACTGATAGTTACACTGTTATGTGTTATCGTGTATATTTTTAGTTGGTGATTTGCTTTAAATTATTGGAATGCAATAAAACACCACAAAAATAAACAATTAACCGAACTTAAAACGCTCGAATCACAGCAATTGCAAGTTCTTCTAACTTCGAAGCGCCTTTAGGAAGTTTGCGTAAATACTAAAGTCGGTTGTTGGTCCGAAAACTTGTTATGAAAGGATTACTATTGATCTTTTTTATTTTTTTTTTATAAAAAAGCTATACTATGGGTTTCCCCTTTCATACCACCATAGATACTAATTGAGTCAACGTTTCTTACTCACCAAAATGATATCAAAACAATAGCTTTTTGATAAAAAAAATAATAACAGAGATAACTCCCGCAAACGTTTCAGTAAATAAAAGTTACATTATGTGCAAACAAGAGCAGGTATCGTAAGCTATTATAATTTTGGAGATTTCGAGATAATAGCAATTTTTCAAAACTCTTAGTGCAAGCTATATGCCCTCTGTGAGTTTTGAGTGAAAATAGTCACCTACTAATACTCGATCTACAGATTCGAAAAAATTCTTTTCTGCTTTCTAAATCGTCTAAGTAAACGCTTGCATTATGGGTTTATTCATGACCTACTATACTACGCTGCGTTGAACCGTAAGAAAGTGTATCCACCCTCCAAGGTGGAAGAATTGCCTGTGCAATGAAGACATGACTTCGGTCGACCTCACCATAAATTTTCACACGTTTTGCAATCGCGGAATGATGAAACATGGAATGTCTTACCTTACTAAATACTTTGGCAGCTGGAGGTCACAAGTAACTTTGGCAGTTACTAAAACATAAGAATTGAAAAAAGCATCGTTGCTATAGTCACCTTTAATATTTTTTCAGGGTTTTTTTCAATTAGAGCAAATAGATGATGGGAATGTCAATCGTGGCATCCGATGTGTGGCACTAATCGCCTTCCTTCTGAAACCACATTCCGTCTACGTTCAATTTGGGAGACAAATAATTGGTAATTATCGTTCCGTAAGGCTGCGCGTACAGTGGTGCGAAAAAGCGATGCGATGCGATAATCGATTGCGTAAAAGAAAATATTAACATACATATGTACGTGCAAAGAGTAAAGCGATATTTGATGCGAATGTTGCGATTTTCTCGCATACCTATCACAAGCATCTCGCTCGCAAAACTCTTTTGACCACTTATTCAAGCGAGTTTTTGCGAGAAGGTTGATAACTCGAATCGCTTGTCGCATCGCTTCTCGTATCGCATCGCTTTGTCGTAACACTGTACTCGCAGCCTAAGGCCATGAACGATGTCTTCCTCATCAGCGCCGTTTTCGAAAAAATTACAGACATTAATTACAGCGCTGCCCGCTGGTTCAAAATCCACACCTAACCGTAGCTTTTTTAGGATGCATTGTCACCTGAAGAATTTTGGTGGCTTCGTGTCCCATATACAGCAATTTTCCTTGTAAGCAAGGTGATTCACACAAACATGTGCCTCGTCCCTAAAGATGATTTTTTTTCGGCCAAAATTGTTTTCTTCTTTTAAACACTTCGAAACCCAGTCAGCGAAAAAACGGTTACGTCTATGGTTATGAATTTTGAGCTCCTCCTCCTCCATTTAGTATGGTTGTAGGCAGTATCCAGACGCAAAACTCGCCAAGTTGGTGTCTGCAAAAGACCAATTGCTGCATACTTTCACGTACCGCGGTAATGTTCTCTACCGATCTTGAACTCCTTTGACGTACAAATGTCGTTGATTATAAAAAGTCGGCTATGAACCGCCACCACGTCTATCGCTAAATGGGCGCAAAGCGCAACGTTGCTAGTAACGAAAATTTTCGGATAATCCGCGTAATAAGTAAATATATATTCAGTGAGTTAAATAAAGCACTCACCCCGAACGTTTCGCTTCAAATCGCCTTGAGCGTGGTCACCCGGAAACTGCCAAAAAAACATTTTTATTATTTATCCGAAAATAATAAAATGTTCGTATGAAAATAAAAACAAAAACCTTAAAAGTTATGCAGTTTAATTGTTTAACATTGGCATCAGCAACTGAGTTATAAACAACAGATTTGACAAATGGCATTAAAACAACATGGTTGCACCTGCCACCAAAATCTACACACGCCATTTTCTTGTTTACCTTTTCTCACACAAAATAAGAAACTACAGTTTTCTTTCTTAAATTTAAATGTTTTAATTTTATTTACAAAACTAAAGTATAAAAGTTTTTACTATAAATATAAAATATAACACTTTTTTCAAGTTTTAAATTTAAAATTTTAATTTGATTCATTTTCTTATTCTTCTTGTTCATTTTGAACAACTAATATTGTTTGAAACAGCTGCAAGGCTTCTCGCAAGGTGGTTTCCATAGTTTCCGGCATTGTGAAGAAGAAAACAATTGCATATAAGACCTGCAATACTCCCAGAGCACAAGCGAAGATTGAAATCAAATCTCTCGTTATCAAACAGCAGATGATAATTTGCAAAATGTTCTCAGCAACAATAGCTGCTAATACGAAATAAGGTTTGACTGATACTGAAAAAGCCTCGCCCATATAGCATGTACTAGTTGGAGCTGAAATCCCAGACAGCAGCTGATAGATAAGCATTAAAAATATTAAAGACGGAATATACGGAATGTCTGGGCGTATATTGCCAGATGATAGCCAACCAACTATAAACAGAATTCCACCACCTGTAACCAATGAAAGTGCACTTGGTATTCTGCGTCCGACACAATCGAGAAACATCATCGAAAACACCGCACCTATTAATCTCATTACCAAGTAGATATGAAAACCCACTAGGGTTTTTGGTCTTAACCATGTCAGCAAAAGTAATATCATAGTAAGTGGAAGCGAAAAAGACATTGACACAAAGCAACGAAATATTATCACCTTAATCATGGGTATCCAGCTGTTGGATACGTTCTGGGCTGTGCCCCTGGTCGCATCTTCTTCCAGCAGCGATTTGCACTCATTCAGCAAGTCATATGTCTCGTTTGTGATAGTTGGTGGCTTTTGAAGGTTACGTAGCGCGTTGATTGCTCCCTCTTCATCATTTTTTCGCAAAAGAAATACTGGTGATTCGACTGTTAAAAAGAATACAAAAGCTAAAGCCAGTAGACCATACACAATAGCCAAGATTCCTTGCACAGGGTTTGCACTTGGCTGGTGATTTAGACTGTTTCCCCATATTTCGGAATAAATCAATTGTAAGATAGCACCGCTGACGAGGCCAATTTGTTCAATACTGAGGACAAATCCTCTGAGTCCTTTTATGGATTGCTCCGATCCGGCCAGTATCGCTGGTATTAGAGTCAAACCGAATGCAATTCCATTGCAATACCGAGCTGAATAAATAGCTATGATGCATTGTGTAGACAAAATGTATGGAATTCCACTAACGATGACTAAGACAGCAGCAAGAAACTAGTAAATATATTGAAAGAAATATAAGAATAGATAAAGATTAAAGATTTCAGAATTACTTACATTGAAAAAACGCTGGGATACCTTAAAGGCTAAGGATGCAGATATGGAGGCGCCAATTATGACAGCAATGAACCAACAAAACTGTATGTGAGTTCCGTATGCATCAAGAGGTCCTAGGCCAATACTCGACACTAAATGCACGCCACCCGAGCAGAAGATTGATGTCGCTGAAAAAAAAAAAATAATTAGACTGCTTTGAAACAGTTACGATGTAGGAACTATAAGTCAATGTTTGCATTTGCATTAATGCAGACTAATATATTGAACGACTGGAACGCACGTACTTGCTCTTATGGACAGTCGTATCGTGAAATAAACTTTTTAATGTATTAATTGCTTTTTAAGGTTTTTTTTCAATTTGTATATATTTTTTTATTTATTTTTAAGATTATAATAAGCAGTTTCTAAAACTCAAAAATTAAAAAAAAAGTATGTAGAAGGTACCGTTATTTTACTTTAAATATAAGTTTTTATTTGGTAAAATGATTCACTATGTAGACACGATGTCTGAAATCCCGCGTGATCTGTCAAATACTAATGCATGAACTAACCTCAAAAAAATCACCCGTTACAATGAGTCTTCAAACTGGATTCAGATTCAGATGGATCGGTCGTTATGATATTGTAACTAACTAAATTTGCATAGAAAAAAATCGTTGAGAATTATTTATATGAAACCCTAGGCTAGAACCTAGACTTAAGTTTTGAAATTTGAAATCGAAAAAGAAAAGCCTACATAGGTGATTACGTTGCTCTCTTTAAATGTCAAATAATTCTAACGTTTTTTGTTGCGATTTTGTGGCTGGTGAAGTGATCTGGATTGAAAAAAAAATGTTGTTTTATAATAATAAGCCCTATCATAGTAACCGATCGGATCATTTTAATTAAACAAATCTCTTTCAAAGCACTTACACCTTGAAAAAATAATCTATGTGCGCTTGAAAAGGGCAATATTAAAAAGAATTTTTTACGAAATAAATTGTATTTCTTAAATTCGGAGAAAATTCCGTTTCGATCGGTGACAATGATAGGGCTAAATATCTGTGGCTTTGAACAGTGGTTTAGTTGAAAATAAAAACTTGTGTTGTGAAAAAGAACTTACACCTATGGCACGTAAAAATCTATATAAAAACGTATTTGCTCGAACAAACTGATTGTGAAAGCATCACCTTCGCAGAAAGTCCTTCAGACGAGGATTTTAAAATTGACGATCCATCTGACAATAGTAATGAAATAAATTGGACGACTGGATCGCACGTATGTGCGATCACATCGTCGCATAAAAAAAAGTAACATTAACGTAGAAAAATAACATAATCTGAACTTAAAAAAAGTATTACAAGCACAACTGTAACGGGTTTTAGTAAAAATGGGGTATTCCCCATAACGAATTTATGAAAAAAAGTATTTCGAAAATTAAAAATATTGATGTTTCCAAAAAAAAATTCAAAAATTAATTTTAATTAAAAAAAAGTTATTCAAAATTTGTATATGCAGAATTAATTAAGCTACCTAGATCTTCTCAAATATTAAATTTGACAGAAATCCAAAAAATCGTTGTAGCCGTTTTCGAGAAAAATAAGCTTTTCCTAAACGGTCATATGGCAGGTACCGTTATTTTTTAGCCCTAAAAGTAAAATTTCAATTTCCCCTCTGGGGAATGCTAAAAGAATTACATACACCAAATTTTAAGATAGTCGCTTAAGCAGTTTAGGCTGCAGCTCGTTATAAATACTGACAGACAGACAGACAGACAGAGAAACTTTTTTAGACTTCTCTTTGATCGTTATGTCATGTTTAATTGTTATCTCAATTTATTTTTATATTCACAAATCCTAAACATGTCTTATAGTCCCTATAGTCGCGAGTAAATATGTTAAATTAAGGAAAATTAAGCATTAGTGTGTTTAAAATTAATGTTTTACAAAATGATTTTGAAAGTACATAGGTATGTGTTTAGTCTTTTGCAAAAAAGAACCGTGCTTTTCAAAGTCCTTATGTGCGATGAAGAACTGACGCCCGGACGTTAGATAAAATAAACGAGGATAAAGAAGCTTTAAGTACAGGCCTACTAGATGAGGACATACGTAATCTGTCATAGAGGTAGCTAGGCTGATTGATATGATTTTTCCAGCTTAAGCTTAGAGTCCTATTGAACGTAATACCTAGGTTTTTTTACATTTTGCACATAATGACTGATTTTTTTAAGATCATGTTAGGAAAATAAGATAAATCAAGGGGTTTTTTAATGATCTAAATGCATTTAGATATCACCGGGTTAAGGAATAATCCTTTTCTCATAGACCAAAGTGAGATGCTTTGCAAATTACAGTTGATAGAACTGATGCAATCTTCTATGAGACGAAGCGGACAGCTTTTGAATAATTGGACGTCATCAGGATACATATGGACAGCAGAAAATGATATTTGCTTAGGAAACTCATTTATATAAAGGGAGAATAGCAAACAGCAAAGGGCCTAGAATTGAGTCTTGCGTAACAGCCTGTTTTGTGTTACTGAAGTATGACGAAAGCAAATTAGCAGAGGCAAGGAAAAACTTTTGGAACGTTAGAAGTTAAAGTTGGTGGCGTAGAATTTTATTACCTAAAGTATCAAAAGCTTTAGAAAAGTCAAGCAGTACGTAGGGTATCCATAATGAAACTAGAAAAAAAGAGAATATTTTCAAAACTTCAAATAATACTGGCTGGTTTATCAGCACAGATATTTTACGTACACCCACAAAGAGAAGTCCAAAGTCCACACGAACTAGGTGGCCAATTCCCATGTCCATTTCTTAAGATGATTTGGTCACCAAAGTGATGGTCGCACGCACTGTACGGCATGTTGCACTCTTGTTGGAATCATATCTTCTCCAAATGATTTGCAATTATCAGAACAATACAAAAATCAAGTATCATTTGCCTGTAGCGTTCGCTATTCACGGTAATGTTTGCACCGATTTCGGATTTAAAAACAAATGGGTACTGATGACGCCTTCGGCGTGTAAATCGCACCACACAGTAATTTTTTTTAGGGATGTAATGGAGTCTCAGAGGCTCATAAGAAACTCACACCAAAAACGACAGTTCTTATATATTTATATAGCCGTACCCGCTAAGCCAGAAATAAGCCTCATCATGATTTGACGATACAAATCTGGTTCCATTTCTAGTTGATTTTCAGCTCATTTACCGTACACAAAACGCAATTGATGGTCCGCTGGCGTAAGTGCTATCATCACTTGGATCTTATATATGTAGATGAGGCCAAGATCTTTCCTCAAACTTTTCCAAGTAGTGGACTGGCAGAGACCGAGCTGCTGACAACGGCGTCGGATCGATAAATTCGGGTCCTCCATTATACTCACGTCTAGAGGAGCGATGGCTTCATTTGTACGCACGGTACGTATCGTAGCTTCTAAGATGGACGATTATGCGCACCGTAAACTTGACGAAGTGCTCTATAAATTTGGCGAACAAAGCGCGAATTTTGGAAATAAATTTTCACGATTAGTAATCGTTCTTATGATTTAAGTCTTTACATTGTGATTTGCAATGGTTTGGAAAAAAGTGAAACACTTCATTAGTATGACAGCTAGTTTGATAGTTATCCCTATCGGAAGTTCTCTAAAAAAGTATCCTTTTATTTTCAAAATAAAGGCTTGATTTTCGACTCTTGAAACTTTTTTAAACGTGTTTTAAAGGTGTTTTTTTTTAGGTATAGAACTTTGAAATGGAATAAAACAAAAATAATTTTTTTTAAATTGATATGAAATTTACGTACATACATACATAGTTGGAAAGATAATTTTTTGGCATTATAATTTATAGGATGTAGTCTAATCTGAAGGACCAATTTTCGATGACTTTTTCCAACATTTTTGGCTGCATATCGGCAATAACACGGCGAATGTTGTTCTCCAAGTGGTCAATCGTTTCGGGCTTATCGGCGTAGACTAGCGACTTCACATATCCCCAGAGAAAATAGTCAAGCGGCGTTAAATCGCACGATCTTGGAGGCTAATTCACGGGTTATGCGGTTACCAAACGTCCTTTAATAAATTAATTGTGGTACGAGATGCGTGACATGTTTCGCCGTCTTGTTGAAAGTTAAATCCAAAGCTCCTGAACATTATGGTTGTTCAATTGATGAACGAAAAAGTGAGTAATCATGGCTCTATAGCGGTCACCATTGACTGTAATGTTCTGGCCAGCATCGTTTATAAAGAAGTACGGACCAATTATTCCACCAACCCATAAAGCACACCAAACAGTCAGTTTTTTGTGGATGTAACGGTGTCTCAACATACACTTGAGGATTATCATCACTCCAAATACGGCAGTTTTGTTTATTGACGTATCCATTCAACCAAAAGTAAGCTTAATCGTTGTACAAAATGAAAATTGGTATCAACGGTAATCTTGTTTTGGGCCCATTCACCGAATCTACACCTTGCAGGTGATCCTGTGGCTTCAATTCTTGTACGAGTTGGATTTTTGTTAAGATCTTTCTGCAAAATCTTCTAAAGTGGATGGACAAATATCCAATTCCTCTGCACGATGGCAGATAGACTGATTCGGATCTTCCTCTACGCTACGGCCTACAACAACAGTGAATTCTTCTGTACGCACTGTTCGACGTCTCTCTGGATGCGTATTATTATTTAGAGTAAATGTGGTGCGAAAACGTTCCATAGTTAATCGAATTAATTGCTCTGATGGACGATTATGTTGACCGTAAAATGTACGTAGTGCGCGATACGTATTTGGAACAGAACCATGACTTTCAAAATAAATTTGCACAATTTTAAAACGTTTTTCATGCGTCAGTCTATTCATGTTGAAATGCCAAGCCAAACCAAAAATAAGTCACTTGTCAGCTGACAAAAAAAACCTCTAAAAAAACACCCTTTATATGAAAATTTATTGGTTTTGATGTTGAAATTTTAAAATTGAAGGTAGGAAGGGAAAAAATGTGTTTGATTCTAGAAATTCTGTAGAGTGTAGAGAAAGACAGAAAAAGTGACTTAAAAGAGGACATATAAAAAAGAGGAAAACAAATGAATTGTATAAAAAAAGAGTGTAAAATAGATCTGAGTTGAAAAAGAGAACATGTTCTCTTTAAGTGCCTGGCCACATTGACGGAAGCGCGCAATTGCATCACTGCAAACTCGGGGCTGCACACATTGTATATACATTTTCTATAGTACTCTCATGGTGGTCATTTTTCGTCTGGCCATCTTCCTGGTTGATTCAGAACTAACTCTAAATAGTGGAGACTAGAACCTTCACCGATATTTTACCAGTATTTAATAAACTTTTGTTGTCTGTACTTATTCTATATTCACACCAATTGGCAATTTTAGCACGCCTCATTGCGACTTGATTCAGAACTAAAAAACGATGCTCCATGATAGTACTATATGTAGTGTATATACTAAGGTAAAAGCACTCAAATCGATACAATTCAAGTGAATCGTATGAACCTTCCATCACGGCGGCGATAAAATGCAAATGATTGTATCTGTCAAAATTGAAACGATATGAGAAGGAAACTTGAGTCACTGCACAGAGTTTTAAAATAAATTATGAGATTCGTGCAGATTTTGGATCTTAGCTTATCTCTTTCCTTCTTTTTAAAAATCATTCCCTCTCTTTTACATTTTGATTCAAGTTGCATGTGCGCTTCCGTCAATGTGGCCAGGCAACTTTGTATATAAAATCTATAGTACTATCATGGGGAGAATTTTTGTGTAGTCCCTCTATAGAGCTGAAGCAGAACTAATGTCCACAACTTGTGGAATGTAAGAGAATGAAGAGGCATGTTGTACCAAGAGAAAATATAAGTGAATATTACATTAAGAAGGTGAAGAAGGCGTTTAATTTACTTAGGTTAGGGGTGGAAATATGGTATATGCCTACTTATATTGTTTGGTAGGTAATATATGAATGCATCCTTTGAACAAGTTTTGCTGTCAAGTTTTGTTGCGCGGGTAGACAAATAAGGTAGGGGTGGCAAAATGGTATTATTTGCTGATATTGCTTGAATATATTAGTGTATAAATACATTCTTGGAACAAGTATTGAGTAAGGTAAGTAAATTATCGAGACAAACTTGGTAGGTATGTAATATTTTTAGAGTACTCTACCCGACTATTTTTCTGGTTTTATGGTTTTTGAATATTTTGAAAATGATTCGGTGTTTTAATTTTTTTTCCTAGCATAAACTATAGATTTCTTCAAATTGACATGCTGAAAGAAGTTTTGAAATAAGATTTTGAAAAAAAAAAATCATAAAACTGAAAAGAGCAAGGTTTTTTGATTTCATATTTATTTTTCAGTTTAATGTTTTCCACCAAATTTTGTTTTATATTGATCGGTTGAGCCCTAGCCACTAGTCAAATAAAAGCAAACTTCGTTGTGCACCTTATAGGTAAGTAACTACATACCGACGTATTTTAAAGCACCACAGAATAAATAATAAGGATGCATATTATAAACACATAAGCACGCAAAAACAACTAACAAATAAAAAACTATTCGCAAGCACGTGCGACCCAGTCGTGCCTCTTATTTTCTTATTATCTTAATAAACGGTACCTGCTATATAACTATTAAGAAAAAGCTTATTTTTCTCGAAAACAATTCGAATCCATCTAAAGGAAATTAAAATAGGTACCCTACTAAACCCCGAGAATAGTAATTATATGCCTGTGAAAGTCCCGCCAAGATCTGTCAACAAATACGAATTTTCGAAAAACTACCCCATCCGCGGAGCTAACAATAAGATTGCCTGAAAATTTCAGCGAAATCAATCACGACACGGTTTGGTTAACAAATATGTATCAACGTAATAGGTATATCAATCAACGTCAGCACTGAAAATTGCAAAAAAAATTTCATATCAAATTTTGACGTCATTATAGTGACCCAAATTAAATGACCTAAAAACATAAATCAATTGAATCTACTTTTTACCTAAAACCGAATTTAATTTGGTCAATAAGGGTCACTGACGTCAAAATGCGGGAAGGCTCTGCCTTGCTTTTTTGTATCCTGATATGTACATACTAGTGTATATTTCGGGCTATGGAAGTTTCTGTCTCGGATTTCTTTTTTTAAATCCAAACTAAAGGATTCATATCCTACATAGCATTGTAAGAATAATTTCATCAACAGACACACATTGTTTACCTATGTATGTATTTAAAGAGCCTTGTAACATACTTAGAAAAAAATAAAATCAAAACAAGTACTGTGTAGCAACTGGATTTTATATACAATCCTGCCGATGATCAAATGTATCTACAAACTAAAAGCCACCTCCTCCAAGAGCTCACTCTTTTACTCAATATTTATTTCATGCTCTTAATTTCTTGCTTCTCTACTAATTTCCACAATAATCCATTTTAATTCCACAAGTTACTGTAGCGCCCTCACATGAGCTGAGTTCAAATTAAAAAAATCGTCTTCATGATAGTACTATAAATTTTATATACAAAGCAGGCACTAAAAGAGATATTATGGAAACCCTAGCAGTACGAGAATAGTAACTTGGTCCTTGTCGAGAGCCTGTTTGATATCTTCAACGACATTTATAACAGCTGTTACGCAACTATGTTTAGGGCGAAACCCATATTGAATAGGCGAGATAATTCTTTCTTTTATTTTCTCAGACTTTCGATAAAAAATGGTCGCAGCGAAACACGTCGATATTCATTTTCTTTTCACAGTAATTTTTCGATTTAGTTGTTTTTTTTAAATATGAAGCTTAAATCACGAAAATTGTTCCAAATAAAAATAAAATCTTAATTTCCAAGCTTTTCTGTCTAACATGGAAACAACTACGTTTCGATCCTACAAAGCAAGTTCTTGCGACCCAGTCATTCACTTTATTTTATTTCAAAATGTAAATCATCCACACTTTTTGTGTTCTTGGTATTTTTTATGTTATATACGATTTTTGCCGTTCTGGCCTGAATCTGAACCTTTCTAATAAAAAAAAACGTTTTGGAAAACCCCTCAATCAAGAGTCAAGACTCAAGATCTGTTTGGAAGTGAGAATCTTCTTTAACATTTCTCTTGACACATCTCACATAAATCTATATTCGGCATCAACAAAAGTCAACTATCTTACCTTTCTTGAGCTTCAAGATTGTTCTTAGAAGTGTTTAAATCAAATTAATACAAAGTCACTCCGTATAGATGTATTTCTATAGAAGTTCCCGATAAGGTGTCAGATTTTTTATGACGTCTTTGCTCATTTCAGTACAAAACAATAATTTATTGTTGTTTGTTATTTTTTACCTACGTGAACATTTTTTGAACAACAACAATTGATGCAAAAAGTGTGTGTCAGTGAAAAATAAATGTTTCGAAAATAGTTCCATAAATTGCTTCACTTTAAGAAATTGATGATTTACATTTATGTATGTAAATTTACCTGCCAAAGAATGCCAATGTGTGTATTTACTGCGCGAGTCGTTACACCAGCCAAAATCATAACGTCGTCTTTGCCGTGGTGAACTTGGCAATTCTGGTGATCCATAAACGGCTTCATATCCTTTCTGAGGCTTAAATTCTAATTTCGATTCAGGAAGTCCGCCTATTATTTTCTCAGTCACTGAACTTATCGTTTGAGATTGGTTCATTATTCTTTACCGCACAATCACTAGTAATTTGTTCGAGAGGAATTAAAATTAATATTATTTAAACAACAGAACACTATTTTGTAGTTCTACATCTATTTATAGTTTTTGCTTTTAAATGCGCATTTTTTCTATTGAAAGCTGTAACTCTATTGTAGAAGATGAATTGCCATGCCAGATTAAGCTTAGAACTCAACGACGCAAAGCAAACACATTAACTAAACTGCTTCATAGCATTTCCACTATTCCCAGAGAAAATGACTCAATCGTCGCGTCGGTGTCGCCTGCCGTGTGTGTATATTCTATAGTTTACGACGCCTTCATTCGGGGAAGTTTGCATAGTTCATACTAACTTGTAAGAGTTGTATTAGATTCTTTACAAATATTTTGTTGAATTTTCTAGGAATTTATATGTAGAGAACTCTGGTTATTGTTTTAAGATGTTAATACTGATAGTTTACTCTTAAAAATGTTTTTATTTGAATGTTTAACATAATATTTAAAAAAAAAGTTTTTGATGTTATTAATGACTAGCTTACCCAATCGGCGTTGCTCGGGGATTCCACAATTTTTTCTGTATTCCGACAACAGCGCAGCATATTGGGTCCAACTAACAAAAAATGTCTTCGAATTCGAAAACAGTCAGACCATTCAGCTGTCTGCCTATAAAAGTTCCGTCCAAATGGTCGCAGCATTATCATGCAGGTTTTCGTTTTCGATTTTCAAAAATAAATTACATTTTCGCATTGAATAGCTTTGCCAGAAATTATATTGAAAGGAAAAAGAAGCTGTATGTTTGCTTTGATACAGTCAACAGGCAAGCATTGACTTATAAACTATAAGCGCTCGGATTATCAAGAAATTTCAAAATTTTTATCGTCTTCAAGATTAGCTACATATTTGCAATTCATATTGCAAATTCAACATCCAATTTTTCTTAATGGTTTGATACATTTGCAGGGTTGCATTTTAAGCCCTATACTCTTCTAATTACACATTGATCCCATGTCTTGAAAACAAAAGTTCTGACTTTTAACAGAGAGGTGACTCAATAATAATGGGATGTAGTTCGTGACATGAAGTAAATGGTCTTCCAATTGACAGTTGGTAGCGGCCATCTTGTTGAAGCTACATATATCAAACTGGCTGTCATTTATTCAGTACGTTTTGCCGTTTTGGACGGATATAGCGTTCAACAACATGCGCAAATGATAAAATTGTTTTTTTTTTCATCAAAATGGGTGTTCTGTTCGGGTAACTTTCCACGCGCTTCGCCTATTGTACGTGTGACGTTATCACGTCAAAAAAAATTCGATGATATCTCACAAACACGTTTTTATTTGCGATTATAGGGACTAAAAGGCAAATTTAGGATTCGTGAATATAAAAAAATTAAGATAACAATCAAACATGACATTACGATCATGGAGAAGTCTAAAAAAGTCATTGACAAAAAATGTCCGTCTGTCTTACTGTCTGTCCGTCCGGGTGTAAAAAGTAGGGAAGCAAAACTTGCGCTTAAAATATTGCCGCCCAAATTCTTTGCAAACCATAACATTGATATTTCTTTTAAATATCAAGTGCTAAACGCTACCGTTCAAAAATTTTATTAAAATTTTATGCCTCATATGGACTGCCAGGAGCCAACTTCACGTTAGTTTCTTACAGCGCTTGAATCAAACTGATTGTCAAATAGAGAAACAAAATTTAAATGAAGAGACGTACAACTAATCCATCTTAACCACAAAACAAATTATAAAATAATAAATGATAACTAAGGCTTTCTTGTGTAAAATTGTTTATTACTATTTTTACTATTTTTTTATTGCAAAACTTAATACTTTGGCTTAAATTATTCAATTTAAAAAAAAGCTTCACAACTCTTGCTTATATTCTAGTGACGCTTACTGAAACTGATTTCTTTTGTAACTAAATATTTGACACCTAGTTTGATTCAGCTTCAACTGTTAGTGTCCGGCGACACATGTTTCATACACATGTATGGAAATGGCAACCAACTAACAGCCCATACTTAATAGGTCCATGGAGCCGATCTTCAGGAAGCAAACAAGAAGTTTCTGTAACCGGGGAGAAGCCGAAATCTTTACTTTTTTTATTAACAAAAAACCGAGGAGATTTGATCTTCTACTGATACTAAGTGATCAGTTATGTTGCCCTTGCCGCAAAGCGGAAGCTTATTTAAAACGGAAAGTGCGTAATATTATAACAAACAACAGAACTATCTGGAACGCTTACGTGCAGATTGTGAGGAAACTATAACACTTGAAGTGTCAATAAAAATCCCGCTTTAATCATTAAAAGAAGAAGTCGAATATTTATAAAAATCTGCCTGCAAAAACACTTTGCAGAAATTGATTTTCTAACGAGAATAATGTCTTATTAGAAATTAATTAATTAATTAATCCACTCAAAAAGGAAAAGCCCGTAAGAAATGGCAGCAATTCCGCTGCCAAGAATGATATTTTGACTATTTCCAACATAGAAATGTCACATTTTCAGAACTTTTCCACACAACTAGAAAGCACAAAACGACTTGATAAATGCGAGGATTTTAAAGGAGTTACTAAAATTCTGCTGCGTTAAGGATCGATGTTTCCCAAGCTTTCGATAAGGTCTGGCAAGACGGCTTAATACTAATGACTTTCCGATTTAAAGAAGGAAGGAAATATTCAAAATTTAAGTAAAATAAATGCTGTTGTTCCACAAGGAAGTGTCCTTGGCGTTGGCCCAGTGTTGCTCGTACTTTATACTCAAAATTTACCTCAAGCAGAAGTCGTCATCATAGCAAAATTTGTGCGATTCTTGCATCATCCGGCTCAACAGAAAGAGCAAACAAAAAGCTACACAAAACGCTTATACTCTGTTCAATTTATATTTTTTAGTACAGACCTTATGGAAGAGAGCTTTCAAACACACTGGTACCAGCAGGTACCTGCATTGCACTCAACTTAAGAAATTGCCACTGAAATAAAAAACAAAACCCTGAGTTACCTTGAAATTGTTTTGTTTGTGCTCCCCGGCTGAGAGGAAACTGATCACCAATTATTGTGGTTATTCGCTAATAGTGTATATTAAAAAAAAACTGATTCAGAGTTACGATTCGTTCTTGATGGAAATTATAATACTTCTTTCATTGGTTTTTTCTATAGAGCTTTAAGAAATGAAGCTTTCTTATAGCTTTTGTGAGCATATATTTTATAATGACGAAATGCTAAGCTTAAATGGAAGAAGAATGTGAAAAAAATGAGAAGAACTCAATATTATATTACAAGAATTGAACTGGCTTATTTGAAATATATATTCTTAAAACAAACTGCTCATCTACAAGCAAGTGCTAAAAGCGGTTAAAGCGGACGTACGTTAAAAAAAAAACTGTCCCAAAAAAATTACAAAATATCAAATTTGATATCCATCAAGCCGTTTCATGCAGTGTCCCATGTTGGGCGCCATTTCTAATAATAATTACGATATCTACGGTCGTGATCGTTTGCATAGTGATAATTTTTGTCTTAAGGTCTAGCTTAGTATGCATATGCTGTTTAAATTTGATAATTTATTAATGAAATAAAACTATATTCATTTTCATTGAAAAATGCAAAGGGTTTACCTAACTCGAAAGTATAGTTAATAGCTTAAAACATCGCTTTTTTTTAAGAAATCAAATTATCACCGTCAGTTTAAATAAATTCACTGTTGGTGAAATACACTCGAAAGTGTGTATCTGCTAAAGCATTTCAAAATATTTCAATTGTAAGATTAAAAAAATTGATTACATTTTAAAATGTCTTTCTAGTAGAAAAATTCAAAATGTTAGCATAAACTTTAAATTTAAATGCCGTTTATTAATACTTTAACGGTGAAATATGTAGTTGATGTCCAAAAAAATAAATAAATAAATAAATTTGCACAGTAAAACAATTTTTTTTTGTTTTTAGATATATGATTTCTCGTTCTTATTTTTATTTTAAATAAATCTATTGTTATAAAATAATGTTTTTTCGTATAAAACTGTTGTTAATTTAAATACTCTGCATTTAAGTATTAACCTATTTATGAACATGAATTTATTTACACTTTGATTTTTTGTGATTTAAATCTAAACGGCTTCTTCTTTCTCTTCTTCCGGTTCAATTTTTTTAACTAATATCGTCTTAAAAGATTTCAAAGCCTCACGCAAAGTGGTTTGCTTGGTTTCTGGCATGGTTAAGAAGAAAAGAATTGCATATACAACTTGCAAGCCTCCCATAGTACTGGCAAAGCTAGAAAGTGAATGGTTTGATATCAGACAACCAACCAGGATTTGCATAACGTTCTCAGCGATAACGGCAGTCAAAATAAAATAAGGCTTCACAGAAATGGAAAAAGCTTCGCCCAAATAGCACGTACTGATTGGGGCCACGTATCCTGACAGAAGCTGATAGAACAGCATTAAATATATTACCGGTTTAATATATGCATGTTGTGTATTCCAAAAGCTCGAAACCAGCCATCCAACTCCAAAAAGAATTCCTCCACCAAAAAATAACGACACTGTGCCTGGAATCCTGCGTCCAGCGATATCCGATAAGAACATTGAACATATTAGGCCAATCAATCGCATGAACGCATAAACGAAGATGGCAATGGCAAATCCATTTCTTGAACTCATTGAAGTCGCCAAAAGGAATGTGACAGTGAGTGGAAACGAGAAGGACATTGATACGAAGCAACGGAATATTATCATCTTGATCATTGGTATCCAACTGTTGAAAATATTCTTCGAACTTTCTCGGTTCATA
Organism: Platycheirus rosarum; assembly: GCA_963971375.1. NCBI lineage: Eukaryota > Metazoa > Arthropoda > Insecta > Diptera > Syrphidae > Platycheirus > Platycheirus rosarum. The sequence continues at coordinate 261,968,844 of OZ020507.1, forward strand.
TCGTCTCTTAAGAGTGCCTTGCACTCATTCAGCCTAGAGTAGGTTTCATTGGTAATAGTTTTGGGCTTCTGAAGCTTACGAAAGACATTGACTGCTTCATCCTCGTTGTCTTTGCGCAAAAGAAAGACCGGTGATTCAAGTGTAAAAACGAATGTCAAAATCAAAGCCATCAATCCATAGAGCACAGTCAAGAAGCCATGTATTTGATGTGATTTGTCTTCCTGGTGGTTTGCCGAACCTTCGGTATATATGATGTGCAACATAGCACCACAGGTGAGACCGATTTGTTCAACACTGAGAACAAATCCTCTGAATCTCTTCACAGATTGCTCAGATCCAGCAAGGATAGCTGGAATCAGAGTCAAACCAAATGCAATTCCATCACAATAGCGAGCACTAAGCACTGCTGTCGTGCTTTGGCTAGCAACAATGTAGAGAACTCCACTTATGATAACTAGAACAGATGCGATAAGCTGAAAGTATGGAACATAATTATGGTAATTTGAAATCGGAGGGTATTAACGGATTTTGAGATGAGAACTTACATAAAACAGACGCTTTGAGATCTTATGAACTAATGATGTGGATATGCAGGCTCCAATGATAACTGCAATAAACCAGGCAAACTGAATGTGTGTTCCATATGTATTCGGTTGTGCGAAGCCAACACTAGCTGCCAAATTCATGCCACCCGAGAGAAATATGAACGTTGCTGAAAATACAAAAAGTTTAAGAATTATTAATCGATGCAAGAATGTCGAAATAAGTCGTCAAATGAACCGACTGAAAACATGAAGAAAATGTGGTTTTGTGTAAAAAAAAACTAAGATAACAATCAAATATGACATTACGATGATAGAAAAACATATTTGAGTTATTGGCAAAATTCTGTCCGTCTGTCTGTCTGTATGGATGTATTTTGGACTTATAGCCTGAACGGTTGGGCCAATTGTCTTCAAATTTAGAACTTAAGGTTATTTTGACATTCTACAGAGAACTTTTTTTTTAGCTAAAATTTTAACGGTAGATACCTATCATATAACCGTTAAGTAAAACTTATTTTTCTAGGAAACGGCTCTAAGAATTTGTATGAAAAAAAACCGGGTGTACTATTGCATGGATCACATTTTGGTGAAAAAAAAATCAAGAGGGTGGGCTAAAAACGGTGCTTCCCATAGGACCGTCATTTCTTTTCTTCGACTTTCTCGAAAACAGGTTATCCGATTACAATCAAAATTAATATTCAGGAAGATTAAGTACATACATTAAAATATTTTCTAATATTTTTTTTTGTATTTTCAATAATTACATTTTTTATCGGGTTCCTTTGTGAATTTTTTTAATTATGTTTTCAAACGTATGTAATTTTTGTGCTTAGGTTTGTATTATTCAATTTTTTTTTTTAATTTTAAGAAAAGTTGTTAAATAAAAAACCGTTTTATTAAGAAACTATTCTTCCGATTTTGAAAAAAATCACATTTTTTCTACATACGTTTTTGGGACCCAAACCCTAGAGTCTAGAAATTTGAATCAAAATATGTACATTTCTGTGGCAATAAGCTTTTAACGTTTGACCTGCACATCAAATTCAACGATGTTTTTTGTCAACAACTAATTTTCATATCAACAATTAAGATTTACTTTAGCTTTGGTTGACAGAAAAAAAATTTGCCGTTATTGTTGTTCTGTAATATTTTTGCTGATGCGTAATTCAGTTTAACTATTTGCTATTGCGAGATCGTGATTTTGTAAATGTTTTTAATTAAAGTGTTCATAATTTTATTTTCCAGAGCTAAAAGGTTTTCATTTGTCAAGTTAGCTACAAATTGCTACAAATGTGCAGAATTCACCAGACCATGTTCAAGATAACTCCGTTCCAGTAGCCGGTATGTATAAGAAACGCAAGTCCATCAATTAATATTGAAGTCGATAACATTACCAGCGTTGTTGAGGAAAACGATACGATGCCAAAAAGAAAGTTTGATCCCAAATTGTGGAAAAAATATTCCAAAGGATTCATTTCAATCGGATAAGTCATAGATATGTATCGACCAGTGGAAAAGTGCCATAGCGCGATGTGTACATACCAAAGACTGTTCAAAATGCCAGAGAAAGTGTAACAGTCATTTTGACGAAAAGGTTTGGCGTTGTTTTCGTCAACTTTCTCGGAAAAGCTAAAAGGTACCGAAAACCAGAAAAAATATTTTCCTTAGTAGTACAGAAAAAAAGGATTTTTTCCAAAATGGCGACTCGAGCGGCAATAATACGAGGTGGCAAAATTGAAATTCGGAAAAAGCATGTCGAAATCTATAAAACCAGCAATTTTCAAAACTTCCGGAAAACTTTCCAGGTAAACCCCTTTTTGAGCCTCAAATGACTGGACTAGAAGAGATATGTCCAAAAAAAAGGCAGTTAGAACTCCAGCTCAATGTTCCGACGTTCGAACACAAAGTTGTTTTTACTAATTAAAAATGCTAAAATAATTCAAGTTTGCCAAGGCTTTTTAATTGCTACATTCAACGTTTCTGAAACATTTGTGAGAAATATAGTAAGAAATAGATCAGAGAATTTCACTATAAATTTAAAGAAGATGCTATTGCCAAAAACATTACTTTTATTGAATTTTATTTAGAGGTTGTAAGATACTGTCCTAGTGTAAATGCGAAATCCATAATTTATAAAAGACGTTTGGCAGTTAACAATCTGACTTTGTTCAATGTTGGAAACAAACAAAGAAGGTAATTGTTTTATGTGGCATGAGGGAATGGCTGGAAGATGATCAGATGAAGTGACATCATGTCCTTAAATGTATTTAAACCATTGCTATTTTGAACCTGCATACTCTATGATGGAATGCGATTCCGTCCATTCCTATTGAACGATATTAAAAAAAACATAAATATGTATATTTGAATCCTTTGGATGCTACACTGTCATAAGGATGTCATTAAAACAATAAAAAATATACAGAAACGGGACGCGAGGATAATTTAAACTTTAACGCAGTAACTTTGATTAAAAATCGTAAGGTGGTAGGTACCTACCAAAAACTGAAGAGAATAATGTTAATTGGCTAAAAAAATCTTGCCAGTTTAAAAAAACTGGTGCAAATAACATCTTTTTTAAGTATGACAAAAGGATCTGGGAGAGTTCAAATTTGAACAAATAATTCGGTGGCAATCAAGAAAATATGAGTTACCGACATTTACTCATTGTTTTACGGGATCTAAGTGCATAAAACAGAAAACAAAGGACTAGGTATCACTATTTCTACAAATCGTTGAAAACTTCTGATTTGGATGCCGAAGTGATAAATAAATATATATTACAAGAAATCATTATTACGGGTGATTTCAGTGTACACATTTCAAGTTGGCATCGCTATTCTGTCTATACTACACCCAAAAGAAGGTATGTTGAAATCTTTGCTGAGTTAAACCAACTTACTCATCTTTTTGATGAGCTAACGCGAATTCCTGACATCACAGGCCAAGCCGCCAACCCACTAGACTCGTTTCTTACCTCCGATCCTGATAAACACAAGATTAGTGTTTTTTCGCCTCTAGGCACATCAGACCATTGTGTGATTTCTGCAAATCTCTTGTGCCAGCAAAACTCAGTTGAAGAGAAACCCCCTAGGAAAACCGTTTGGCAATACGAGAAAGCCAACTGGGACGGTCTCAATAATTTCTTCAGTTCTTTAACTGGCCGCTCTGCTTCCTCGGTAGCGACAGACTCCAGCTCAGTAATGATAACAAATGTTATCCTCTTAGGTATGAGAAATTTTGTCCCGAATAGGTCCAAAAGTATCAAACCTAAGGACAACTCATGGTTTGATTCGAGCTGTAAAGAGTTTATCAGGTTGAAAAAGCTAAGTTTCCGATGTTATAAAGCCAATAAAACCGAGAAAAACCGGAAAAAGTTTAAGGAAGCTAGAAAGGCCTGTTTACCTGACTCGAAAACTGACTTTTTTTTACTTTAAAGAGAAAAACAGATGTTTATTAGGAAAAAAAAATAGAAAAATAAATTGCACGACTGGATCGCACGTACTTGCTCATATGTGCGGTCACATCGTCGAATAAATTTAAAAAATACACGACTGGCTCACACGAACTTGTTCTTACGATAAATAATTGCTTAGTGGCTGCATATGTATGTAAAGGGTTTTTCAATAAGAGCGCTACAAAAGTTTTTTTTAAATAAAACAAAAACGGTTTTGGATATCAATGAAATTCTTTATTTCTGTGAAAGTACGTTTGATGCCATTATGTATGGAACTCGATTTCTTTTGCATGGCCACCACGAGCACGCTTGCAGAAGTCCAGACGCTGAACCCAATTTTCGACGATTTTCAAGCATAAATCGGCCGATACTGCTGCAATTTCACGTTCGATATTCGTACGAAGTTCATCAATCGTCGCTAGCTTGTTGGCATAGACCATAGAATTGACGTAGCTCCACAGGAAAACGGTATCAAATCGCACGACCGAGGCGGCCAAGCGACTGGACAATTTCGTGAGATAACACGTTCTCCAAACTTGGTTTTCAATAAATTGATTGTGACATTCGCTGTGTGGCTTGTGGCGCCGTCCTGTTGGAACCACATGTCCTCCAAGTCCATATCATCCAATTGGGGCCAAAAATATTCAGTTATCATTGAACGGTAGCGATCCCCATTTACAGTAACGTGCCGGTCTTGATCATCACGGAAGAAGTACGGCCCAATGACATCCGGCCCATAAACCACACCAAACCGTAATTTTTTCGCGATGCAATGATGGCTCATGGAGTACGTGTGGATTGCTGCCTGACCAATACCGCATATTTTGTTTATTGACGAAGCCATTCAGCCAGAAATGAGCCTCATCGCTGAAGATGATTTTTCGATGAAAATACGAATCATTTTCAAGTTGTTGCTCAGCCCAATTCACGAACATACGACGCTTCTGGTGGTCAAGCGGCTTCCGTTCTTGCGTCAATTTAATCTTGTAAGGATGTAGGCCACGATCTTTTCGCGAAATTCGCCACAACGGCGTCACAGAGATGCCCAACGCTTGAGAACGACGTGTGAGAGACACATTTGGCCTTTCTGCAACTGAAGCCTCAGCGGCAGCAATATTCTCGACACTACGGGCACTTCTTTGCCTCACTGGCACGGGAACATTTTGTACTGTGCCTGTGGACTCAAATTTTTCTACTAGACGCTCAATTGTTGATCTGCTAGGACGATTATGACGACTTTAAATTGGACGTAGCACTCTTAACGGTGAGGTCACTGACTCCGAATTTCGGTAGGAAATTTTAATAATTTCGACTCGTTGTTGGCTCGTATGTCTTTCCATCATGAAATGGCAAACCTTACTAAAGAGAAATGTCGAAAGAGCGGCAAGAAATATGGCGTCGTTTGCTGTCCCTGTCGCTCTACTTTTGTAGCGTTTTTTTAGACGTGTGGTTTTCAAGAAGAAATAAAAGGCATATAGTTAAATGTTATGGCCAAGAATTTGGGCCCATTCACCGAACGTATGACGCGCTTGATGGTCGTTCGACTTCAATTCTTGCACGAGTTGGATTTTGTAACCCTGCAAACCAAGATCCTTTCTCAAAATCTTCCATAAAGTGGATGGGTACATCTCCAATTGCTGCGCGCGATGGCGGATGGACTCATTCGGGTCTTCTTTGTTGCGAAACGATCCATTATTTTGGTAATAAATTTGCACAATTTGCAAACTTGTTCGGGAGTAGGTCTATTCATTATTAAATGGCAAACCAAACTCAGCATAAATCAGTGACAGCTGTCAAAAACACCAACTCCGAAAGAAGTATTGCCAGATTGAAAACCACACGTCTATTAAAATAAAAATATATTTTTTTTTTAGAAAATTCCTTCATTTTTTTAATTAGCTTAAAAATTTTCTCGGAAAAACTAAGTAGCTATACAATAAAATTTGAAAACTAAATGTCTATCGAGGAAAAAAAATATTGAAAATCGTTGGACCAGTTTTTTTAGTCGTTTTTTTGAAAAACTTTTCGAAAAAATATTTTAATTTTTTTCTAGTATGTCATTATAAAGAAATCTGTAGTTTTCATCTGGGAAAATTGTTTAAAAACATTCAATCAACCCATTTTCAAAATATTTCGAAAACCAATTTTTTTTTTAGAAAATTTAAAAAAATCGAAAAAAAGTTTTTGAAAATTTTGAAATGCAATATTAATTAAATTGTAAATTACCTTCTGTGCACATATTTATGAAATCGCGATAATAGTTTACGATAAAACCGCATTTGAAAAAACCGGTTATATGAGAGGTACCGTTATAGAGCAAATTTCAAAAAATTCGTTTTAACTGAAATATGTATTGTTGTAAAAACATGGCACCCTGAAAGTTTTATCAAAATCGTTAGAGCCATTTTTGTGAAAATCAAACATTTTGCTAAGAATTGTATGGCAGGTACTGTTATTTTTCGACCTAGAGCAAAAATGAAAAACACCCCCAGCGATACTATCTAATAAATACTAAATACCAAGTTTGAAGCAAATCGGTTCATCCGTGTAGGCTGTAGCGGCGCGAACAGACAGACAGACAGACCGACAGACGGACGGAATTTCCGGACCCACTTCTTCAACTTCTCTATTATCGCAGTCATGTTTGATTGTTAGATTTTTTTTTTGCATGAATGCATAAGTTGCATTTTAGTACCTAAATCGCAAGTAAAAAAGACACCACTTACAATGCCATGATGTAGCTTTTTTGAAAGCCAACAATCCATTCCTAAATATTTTTTTGTAATTCTTGTTGTTTTACTTTGAAGTTTTTGAAACAATTAATTTTCAAATTATACATTTTCAAATAATAATAATATTTTTACATAAGTGTCTGTAAGGCACATTGCCTTTTTGGAATGATGTTGCACGATACTAGTTTGAAGAATTAGAAAGATAGGAAAGAATTTGTTTTCAGCGCAGTAGATTGAGAATTAGGTGACTACTTTCTCATTTAAAACTCACGGGCGGCTCTAGCTTGCACATTGAAAAATGTCCCTTAATTTTTTTTTCAAACTTATTTAAAAAAAAAATGTTTCTAATCATGTACCATTTTTGTCTTCAATAGTCAATGCTTTTATAAATTTCTGGTCTAAAACTAAAAATTGCTTTTATGCTTTCTAGTTTCTGAGAAAATCTGAAATAACTCAAACTATGTTTTTCTGAGAACAAAGAGAAAAACAATTTTTATTTTTTTATATTTTTTTTTTTATATTATTGAAATAGAAACTTTCTTATTCTTGTTTAAAAAGAAAGGCAAAAGAGCATTGAGTTTTAAAAAACTTTGTTTTCCTTTGCAAATGCCAAATGTATCAAAAAAAGTATAGCTGTATCGACTTTTGCAACTGAGACTGCAATATTCCGTTAATTTAATAACAATTTGTTTTTAAACTCTTTAAATCGATCACCGGCATTTAATTTTTTCATTTTTAATTTTTTTTCCAAATAAACATCTGTGTTTTTCTTTAAAGTAAACAAATCAAAAAAATACATGTCTTCCACCTAATTCTGCCAAGTAGGTACGAGATTCCTAGTTATATCTCAATTCTCATATACTTCCCTAACTACCTAGCATATTATACGATTAGGTATACGGTATACCTGACTACCTTCTCGGAAAGCACGAGTTTACTAAGAGAGGCTTTGGCTTACCTATCTCTCTAATAACTACTTTAAATTTGAATGTGTGAGAACCGACAACTGTTAGTGACACATCAATTATTATTTATACTGTCGGCATCGCCATCAATAAAATCGAAAATGATTGAACTACTTGAACTTATTGCAAGTGTCATATCATTCAGCTCATTTTTCTACTTTTTGAACTGAGGACAATTAAGAAAATACTGACCTTATATACGCATACAGTGACTGCACTGTTTAATATTATTCTAAACTAAATTTGTTGCTGTCAATTTTTCTATGGAACGGAGATCTATAGAGTCTAGATCGTTAGTAAAGATTCCGCATGCGAAATAACTTGGTTTTCTTCAAAAGAGACAAATGTTGGCACTCATTGCCAAAGTATCTAACATTTTAACTCAAATTCAAATTCAAAAGTATTTTTTTAGACTCCCTTCACCCTTCATCAATATCAACGACCATTTTTTTTTATTTGAAGCCAGGAACGCCGCTGAGGTTCATTGGCCAAATTCTGAACTAAAAAGACGAATGTTCCCAACAATAAGCAAATTTGTTACAACCTGTTGTGTTTGACGGACAATTCTCAACATAAACGCATTGCCTACCTCACTGGCTTCGTCGTGACGTTTTTAATCAACAAATTCCAATTCCAACATTGACAAGCTACCACGCATACCAATGACATGCCAATCCCTAATAGTAATTAATACTTTTCCCCATTATGGTGTAGACTTAAGCTAGGTATGTGACATAATTAGTTTCGACATTAATGCTAGTGTAATGCTTTTTTTAAAATTTAATTTTACCTGCAGACAACGTTGTCGACTGTGGTTTATTCCTGCGTGAATCCGCCCACCAGCCGACACGCCGGGATGCACTTGGTCTTTGTGTCGATCTATAGACGGCTTCATAACCTGTCCGTGAGGGTTCGGCAAGTTCTTTTGTTTTTTTATCAACACCAACACCCAAAGGTTGCGATTGACTCATAGCGATGATCACTCTTTCAGAATGTTTTTTTTATTACAGGAATTCGATGTTTTTTAATTAAAAAATATTTAATATATATGGAACTGTATTACACTGCTATAACACTGCGGATTAAAAAATTGTTGTCGACAAGCATTTTTCCATTTATAAAAATTCGATAAAAAGTATCAAAAAGAAAAAAAGTTCGTTATAATCGAAGCGATTCACAAGTTGACGCGACGAAGTCGAGGAATTAAATAGACTGTTTTAGAAGAAATTTTATGGATTAAGCTATGCTATGTAAACTCGAGACAAGTTATCGCCAGTGTTGCTACTTTATCAAACTTAAAACCATAATTTTGAATATTTTTGTGATTTTTTTTTTACAAAACACATTAAAAACTCATTTTCATTTCTTGTTCTTAATTTATGTGGCAAGGAGTGAATTAAAAACATGGACATGATTTCGTCGCACGTATTTGCACTTTTAATCATTTTAGAAGACAGACAGAAAACAACACAAAGCAACGTAACGATCAACGAAGGCTTCTGTCAAAAATGTTTGATGCCATTTTGGGTGGTCGAAAAAAAAATATAATAAAGTAAGAAAATTTGTTGGTCGGATAAACAAGCTTTTCTTATAGCAGTTATCGTAACTTCAAGGCCAAATTATACAATTTCAAAAATCCCTATCTAGGGAAAGTTTAATTAGGTACATACATATTTAAATAAATTGCACGACTGGATCCCACGTACTTGCTCATATGTTCGGTTACATTGTAGAATAAAATTTAAGAAAATTTAAGTTAACATCAAAGTGTTTATTTGATATTTGTGAATTTTGATTGTTCGAATAAAGTACGTTATTGTATTGCGCGAAATAATTTAAACGCCATTTTATTTCTTTAAGAAATGTTAAAATACAAACTTAAGCATAAGATTAACATACATTTAAAAAAAAATATTTAAAAACAAAAATTTCAAAATATTGATTTTTCAAAAAAAAATTAAAAAAAAATTATTAAAAATACAAAAGAAAAGTTTTCGAAAAAAATTAATGCGAAATTACTTATGCTACATACATCTTCTTGAGTTTTCGAGAAAGTCTAAAAAAAAAGAATGTCAAAACAGCCTTAAGTTCTAAATTTGAAGACGACTGGCCCAACCGTTTAGGCTACAGTCCAAAATACATCCGTACTGATAGACAGAGAAACAGATAGACAGACAAACGGACAGAATTTTGCCAGTAACTCAAATATGTTTCTCTATCATAGTAATATCATGTTTGATTGTTATCTCAATTTTTTAATCTCCACGAATGCCTATAATCGCAAGTAAAAATGGGCACGACTGGGTCGCGCGTACTTGCTCTTATATGCCTAATCGCATTAGAAGACAAGATCTTTGATAGAAACAAGTAACATTAACATGCAAAAATCACACATCTCAGCCTATAAAGGGTGCCAAACCTTAATATTTACTGTTTGAGGTACACCATCACAATTCTTAAATAACAAAGAATTTATGAAAAAAAGTATTTCGAAAATTGTGGGACGGATTTTGATAAAATCCAGTATTTTATTTTAATTAAAAATTTTTTTTTTTTAATTTTTGTATGCAGTTTTTTAGAGTTTATTTTAATACAGCTCTAAACATACAATTTAAAATAATGTTGTATGATTAATTTTTAAAATATTGTATTTTGAAAAAAATATTATGTGCCTAATTACATTAGAAAACAAGATTTTTGACAGAAACAAGTAAAATTTACGTTGAAAATAACAGTTTGAACTTATAAAAAATATAAAAAAACACAATACTAAACGCTTTTTAGTAAACATGAAGTACGCCATCAGACGTCTTAAAAATTGTAGGACCGGTTTTGATAAAATCCTGTTTTTTTATTTTTTTTTAAATTTTGGTATGCAGTTTTTTAGAGTTTATTAATATACATGTGATTATAAATTTCAATTTTTTTTTGATTAGTTTTGAAAATATTGAATTTTCAAAAAAAAATTCAAAAATTAATTTTAAATAAAAAAAATAAATCTTCAAAATGTTTATATGCAAAAATAATTTGGCTAATTAGATTTTTTAAATATGAAATTTGGGAGAAATCCAAAAAGCCGTTACCGAGAAAGTCGAAATATAAAAAACCTTTATATGAAAGGTACCGTTAATAGACTTTTCCGATTAAATGATAGCTAGTACCAATAACAAAATTTTCAAAAAATTTCATCAAAATCGTTGCAGCCGTTTTCGAGAAATGTAAGGTCACATTGGTGGCGAAAGCCAAAGGACTAAATAAATTTCTAAATGTGATATACTTTGCTCGTCTTTGATGCTCTGTATTTTTGTTTTTGTAACAAAAATTGGGCTCAAATCAAAAGCATTGTCTCAAAAGTCGATGGTTTTTCGAGATCTATCACTCTAACATAATTTTAAAATAATTACAATAAAGGTATTTTTCCTTTTTCCAATCAATACATTTAACACAAAGTTAAATCCAAAATCTAAAAAAACTTTAAAAAAAATACGACAAATTTAAAAAAGAAATATAAAAATATTTTTATTAACAAAAAACGAATTTATGTAGTTTATGAATTATTAAAATAAATATACCTTATACAAAAATTGAAAAGATTTAAGTGGCAACTCTTTCAACTTCATTTAAACAATCTTACCATTTTGATCGAGGAAAAACATCGTAACCGTGTGGAGTTGAGGTTGAATAGCTATGTGCATGTGCGACGTGCTCCAATCCCCCAAACGCCACACAGTCATCGTCATTCCACAACAATTTTTTTTTTCCAGAGAAAGAAGGAGAGAGCAAATCGCTTTTATTTACAATAAAAAAAGGCATTCATGATCATGACATCACCAACAAAATGTATCTCTTGGTCCAGAATGGAAGTTTCTGGTGAATCATAACACCAGGAATCTTTAGACTTCAGAATAAATTTAAGATGAATGCCTTAAAACCAAAATTACCAAAACTACCTAAGTCAATCCATACTCCTCACTCCTCAGCTCCAGCAATCTAAAATGTTTTACAGGTGTATGCAAAATATTGATTGAGTTCTTAGAGAAAATAGAGCTTAAAACACAAGCTCTCTTAAAAACCGGATCGGAAAGGGTTTGAAGCTTTGAAGAATGATATGTAATCGGTTTTCTTGACTAATCATCTAAATTCTGACTTAGAACTAATTTCAAGTCGATATGTTACGCATGTTTGTTACGTAACTCATAAAATATTCTTTTAACGAAGAATATAAACTAATACTGATATTAAGTTAACATAGAAAAGCTAACATAACTGACTCAGAAGATCTTTTTAAGAGTTTCAGAACTACATATTTACATTTACATTTCATTCATGCGAACGTATTGTTTTTTATAATTTTTTTTTTGAGTGAATTTTTTGTTTTTTTTTTCAAAAACTTGATTTAAAAACTTAAATAAGTTGTAAGTTTCTACCCTTCAAAAAAAGTATAAAACTCTCAATTGTAAGTGTTTTGTTAGTTTTGTTTAAGTCATTTATAAGAAAATTGTTCTCCTGCCTAAACGGGGATATACAACCCCTCGCATTGTAAAAAATGCAGCCCAAAGTTATCGTACTCTTGCCGACTAAAATATTACAGAATTTTCAATACTCGAAAACGTTTTATAATATTCGGCGGTGCGAAATAAGGCCCCAGACAAAACGGCCCCTAATATCAAAGAATGAAACAAGACCCCACAAAAATATTATGTCGAGTACAAAAAATGGCAATAAAAGCCACTTAGGCTAGTATAAGCCCCAAACAAACAAACAACAAATTTAAAGATGTCCCACTTTGATAAATGTTAGTATGATGAAGGTATGGGGGGGGGGTCATGTTGCCCCCCTGTAACTCCCCTGCTTGGACTCACTATAGGATTTGGAGAAGGTGCAAGGTTGGGTATGTGCAACGTTTCTTTTTTATTTAAAGAACTTTTGCATAAACCCAATCTCGTGCATACTCCAAATCCTATAGTGAGCCCAAGCAGGGGGGTTGCCCCATACCTACCTCATACTGATTGGGAGATAAAATCACAAGAAATTCCTAGGCAAAACTAGTTTAGCCTAAGTGTGTTAGATTTTTTTATTTTGTTTTTATATTTTTATTTTTTCCAAAAAAATGGGGTATTTTTTCATTTTGTTTTTGGGTCTTTTTTTCATTTTTTGGGCGTAATTTCAATATGGTTTTATTTCATTATGAAAAAGTATCCCATTTTTGGGGCCTTATTTCATTTTTGTTTTTGGGGCCGTTTTGTCTGGGCCTTATTTCGCAGCGCCATAATATTCATTATATTTGTATAGAAGTCAGGAGCAAGTGGCAAGAGTTGTATCATTTTGACGTCTTGATTTCTTTTATAATTAACGCGCGCAAAATGACTTTTTGTTTCCCTTTTGATGTATGTACACCACGCGAGCATAAGGATAATAAGGAGGGGCAGTGTGGCCAATTTACCATTTTTCCTGATAAATTTAGCAGGAATATTTTACTTTTAACAGTTTTTTTCCAAATCATCAGCAGAAAAATTTAACAGGTTTTTGGTTTCAACATTGTATAGATCAAAACAATTGTATTAAATCAAAAAAAAAATAAAGTGTGAACTTATTCAATAATTAATTTACTTTGAATATACCAACATAAATAATGACCAAACATGATGTGATATTCTTTGTCTTCATATAATACGTTACTTTTATGAAATAAATATCCTACTTATATTATAAATGTGAATGTTGGTATGTTTGAATGTTTGTTCCGCAACCACGCATCAAAGGCGGTCACATCGTCGAATGAAATTTAAAAATAAGTAACATTAACGTAGAAAAATAACACTATCTGAACTTAAAAGAAGTGTCAAAACCACAACCCTTAACGGTTTTTAGTAAAAGTGGAGTACGTCATCACACGTCTTGTATAATAACAAATTTATGAAAAAAGTATTTCGAAAATTGTAGGACGGATTTTGATAAAATCCTGTTTTTAATTTTAGTTTTTTGAATTTTTTTTTTTAAATTTTTGTATGCAGTTAATTAGAATTTATTAATATACATGTGAATTTGAAATAATTTTTTTATTAGTTTTAAACATACCTATTTTTGAAAAAAAAATTCAAATTAAAATTTTAATATGAAGAATTAATTAATTTGGCTATCTAGATCTTTTCAAATATAAAATTTGACAGAAATCCATAGGGCCGTTACCGAGAAAGATAAAACTTAAAAAACCGTTACATGAAAGGTACCGTCAATAGTTTTTTTTCCGTGTATGTGGTTCAGATCAAATAACAGTCAATACCAACAATAAAGTTCTCAAAATTGTTCATCATAATCGTTGGAGCCATTTTCGAGAAAAATAAGCTTTTCCTAAACGATCATGGCAGGTACCGTTATTTTTAGGTCTAAAAATTAAATTTCAATTTCCCATCTGGGGAATTCCAAAAGAATCACACACACCAAATTTGAAGATAATCGCTTAAGCCGTTTAGGCTACAGCTTGCAGCTTGTTATATTTACATACTGACAGACAGACAGAAAGACATTTTTTGCCACTAACTTGTTAAGACTTCTCTATGATCGTAAAGTCATGTTTAATTGTTTCTGAATTTTGTTTTATATTCACGAATCCGAAACTTGCCTTATAGTCCCTATAATCACAAGTAAGATATAACATACTAAATTGCTAGTTTTAGCATGGTTTTCAAAACAAAATTCGTCACACTGGGGAGAAGAAAATAAAAATGATAAAAATGGGCAATTTTTTTAAAAAATTTGCGAGGGTAGTACGGTTAATTTTTTTTAATATGAAGTTTCAAAGTTATCTTACAGAATTTTTTTGAAACATATCTCAGCGAAACTTTTTATCCTACGAAAGTAACAATTATTTTTATATTTTTGATTGCGATCAATAGCATGATTATGGTATGGAATATGTATAAAAATAAAACACCTCAAAATTTGAAAATTTGTGACAACTGACAACCGTAAGTAAAAATGTGGCTAGGGAATCGATTTTCATCATATTCCTAAATATTCCTCTTAGATCTTAACCATTGACTTTCGGAACACCCTGTATACATTCATATGTGAGTCTATATATTTTTTTACTCGCGATTTAGGTATAGATTCGTGCAAAAAAAAAACTAACAATCAAACATGACATTACGATAATAGAGAAGTTGAAAAAAGTGGGTCCGGAAATTCCGTTCGTCTGTCTGTCTGTTCGCGCTTCTACAGCCTAAACGGATGGGCCGATTTGCTTTAAACTTATTATTTAGTATTAACTAGGTAGTATCTCGAGGGGTGTTTTTCATTTTTGCTCTAGGTCGAAAAATAACGGTACCTGCCATACAGTTTTGAACAAAAAGTTAGATTTTCTCGAAAACGGTCCTAACGATTTTGATAAAACTTTCAGTGTGCTAATTTTTTTACAATAATACATCTTTCGGTTAAAATACATTTTTCGAAATTTGTTCTATAACGGTCCCTCTCATATAACCGGTTTTTTTCAAATACGGTTTTATCGTAAACTATTATCCCGATTTCAATAAAATTTTACACACAGGAAGTCATTTATAATTCAATTAAAATCGCATTTCAAAACTTTCAAAAACTTTTTTTTCCCATTTTTTTAAATTTTAAATAATAAATAATAAATAATAAATAATAAATAATAAATAATAATGATAATAATAATAATAGTAATAAAAAAAAATTGGTTTTCGAAATATTTTGAAAATGGGTGGATTTACTTTTTTTAAATATTTTTCCCAGTTGAAAACTACAGATTGCCTTATAATGACATACTAGAAAAAAATTTAAAATATTTTTTCGAAAAGTTTAAAAAAAACGACTTTTTAAGAAAACTGGTCGAACGATTTTCAAATTTTTTTTTCTTCGATAGACATTTAGAGTTCAAATTGTATACTGTCAAAACAACATGACGTATTTATATACTGTACGTGTTTTTTTTACACATCTTGATGGATTATTGTACATCTCATATACATAAAATATTTGTTAATTATCTTACGATTTCGATTCTCATATCTCAAGTTATTCAATGAACGTATAATATACATATATTAAACATCAAAGATTCCATGTATTACAAGGCATTTGACATCGAAATTTATATTATATGTCAACATGAAACATCTTTATCGTTGTTTAGTACATAAACGATAAAGATGAATAAAATTACATTGCTGTCAACATGCCGTATTTATATACGTTTATTGTACGTGTTTTTTCTACATATTTTGGTGGAATATTGTACATCTCATGAACATACATATAATATTTGTTGATTTCGATTCTTAGATCTTAAGTTATTCAATGAACGTATAATATACGTATATTAAACATCAAAGATTCCATGTATCAGATGAAAGCTTTGTATATACACTGCATACTATCATGGAGCATCATTTTTAAGTTCCAAATCAAGTCGCGCTGAAATCGCCAATTGGTGTGGATATAGAATAAAAACAAATAACAAAAGCGTGTGAAATACTGGTAAAATATCGGGAAATGTTCTCATCTCCACTATTTAGAGTTAGTTCCGATTTTGTTGTTTATTATTTGGCGCGACAGCTCCTTAAGGAGCCAAAGCCTAGTGACTTATACTCTCAACCATTCCTGTGTGTGTTGTTAATCTGCAAGAATGAAAGGGACCTACAGTTTACTGCCGAGTCCGAAGGGCTACATGAGATGCACTTTATCGAGACAAATTTTACTCTTGGAGGTTTTATCAGTTCCTCGCAAGAGGCAGTACCCCGGAAACGAAGGTGGCCAGAGCTGGATTCGAACCCAGGCTCATTCGCTTAGCAGTCCAACACACTAACCACTAAGCCACGGGGCACTACAGTTCCGATTTATTGCTGCGAATTTAACAACGATATTGGCCAAGCGGTTAGCGATCCAGACTATTGGTGCCAGCGGATCCGGTTCAATTCCGACATGAGGTAAGGAATTCCTTTTTAATATACCTAAATAAATATAAATAATAATAATAAACAATCAACAAAAATAATAAATCACAAATCAATTATAGAATGCAAAAATCACAAGGAAATGTAAAATAAAAAAATATGAAAAAATTTGTTTTTCACATATGTATGTATGTACGTCTTAAAAGGTATCGTCGTTTTTATGTTTAATATACATCAATGTTCTACTTGGGATAAGTACCGTACATGCTTTCATATACATCTAGTAAAAAGCGGTTATTTTGATATATATAAAACAGACACTTCAATTTCGTTTATATGTAGGCATGTATTTTTATTTGCTACTATAAGGTAGGGTGTCCATAATGTAACTAGAAAATAAGAGAACATTTTCAAAAGTCAGATAATACTACCATTCCCCCCCCCCCCCGGGCCCCTCTAGATCCAACAGAACCAAAATTATGTATCTTTTATAATTAAATGACCAGTTTTGGATTTATAAGCTAATTTCATGGCATTTAATGTTTAAAAATAATTTCTGACATATGGCCTCATCGACTGCGCCTTATGAAAGCCATCCTGTCGGTGCAATTTTGCACCACTTTTCGATCACACCCGCTCTAAGTTCGTCTATAGGGCTCTTAATGTTGGCTTCTAAATGATCAATCTTTGCTGGTTTATTAGCCCACAAAGAGTAGTCCAAAATCACAAGAACGAAGTGGCCAATTCACATGAGATGATTCGGTCATCAAAGTGATGGTTGCAAGCGCTGTACGGCATGTTGCAACGTCTTGAAGGAACCATATCTCATTTAAATGATTTGCAATCATATCAGCGATACAAAAATCAGGAATCATTTGCCTCTAGCGTTCGCCATTCACGATAATATTTGCACCGGTTTCGGATTTAAAAACAAATGGGCCCTGATGACACCTTCGGCATTTAAACCGCACCAAACAGTGATTTGGGAATGTAATGGAGCTTCAAGAGTCTCATGAGAATCTCACTCCAAAAATGACAATTTGGCTTGTTCATATACTCGCTACGCCAGAAATGAGCCTCATCATGATTGGACGATAAAAATCTGGTTTTACTTCAAGTTGATTCTCAGCCCATTTACCGAACACAAGACGCAATTGATGGACCGCTGGCTTTAGATCTATCACCACTTGGATCTTATATATAGATGTAGGCCAAGATCTTTGCTCAAACTTTTCCAAGTAGTGAGAGAGCGAGTTGCTGACAACGGCTTCGCAGTTCGGATCGATAAATTCGGGTCCTCCGTCATACTCACGTCTACAGCAGCGATGTCTTCTTTTCTACGCACGTTACGTAGCGTAGCTTCTAAGATGGACGATAATGCGCACCCTAAACTTGACGCAGTGCTATATAAGTTTGGAGAACAAAGCGAAATTTTTTAAATTAATTTCCACGATTTGTAAACGTTCAAGTCTTTGCATGGTGATTTGCCATAGTATGGAAAAAAAGTCAAACACACTTCATTAGTATGACAGCTAGTTTGACAGTTTTCCCTAGCGGAAGTTCTATACCTCTAAAAAAAACACCCCTTTATTTTCAAAATAAAGGCTTGATTTTCGACTTTTGAAACTTTTTTTAAACGTGTTAATGTATTTTTATACATGAAAAATTATTGGTTTTGATGTTGAAATTTAAAAATTGAAGTAAGGGAGGGAAAAAAATTTGTTTGATTCTAGAAATTCTCTAGAGGAAGATAGAAAAAGAGAATAAAAAGAGGACATATAAAAAAATAGGACGAAAAAAGAATTTTATAAAAAAAGAGAGTGTAAAATAGATCTGAATTGAAAAAGAGAATATGTTCTGTTTAAAAGAGATGTTCTGGAAACCCTACTATAAGGCAAGTTTAGGATTCGTGAATATGAAAATAACATAACGATCTTAAAGAAGCCTTAAAAAGTTGGTGACAAAAAATGTCGGTCTGGCTGTCAGTCTGTCTGATCGTCTGTATATATAACGGTGATTTTTTTTTTTTTTTGAAAATTCAATATTTTTTAAAACTGATTAAAAAAATCTTAAATTTAATGATCAGATGTATATTAATAAAATATAAAAACTGCATACCAAAATTTCACAAAAAAAAACTCAAAAAACTAAAAATAAAAAAAAAGAATTTATCAAAATCGGTCCTACAATTTTTGAAATACTTTTTTCATAAATTCGTTTTTATACAAGACCTGTGATGGCGTACTCCATTTTTACTAAAAACTTTTAAGTGCTGTTGTTTTGACACGTTTTATAAGTACAGACCGCGCTAATTTTTTTTAAAGGTTTCCTTTTCAATATGGAAGGGAAAAACAGAGTCCGGCAAGGCACTTCACATTAGGCGTTTTTCTTTATTCGTTCAGAACAAAGTCTGAGTTGTCAAAAAAGAAGTTGTAAGAAGTTGTATTTCTTTTTTCGCTCAGAGCGTTCAGATCTTAAAAATTGTATTTCTTTTTTCGTTCAGAGAATGATCAGAGCGTGAGCAGGCTGTATGCGCTCAGAATAAATTGACTGAGCATTCTGAGAAAATGCTGAACGAAGTTAACGTCAGTTTAGAGTTGTAGGCTATTTCACTCTATCCCATGCACATTTCCTACACCACTCTTCGAAAAATAGATGCCAAAACGAAAGAGACAATAGTATTATGTGCATAATATTGCCGCCTGTGAACAAGCCATATGAGCCAAGTGCTGGAACGTGTTTCAAAATTATATCTGAGCGCTCAGATCACGCTCGGTTCAGAGAATTATCAGAGTATGCTCAGAATGCTCAGATTCTGTTCAGATACCTTTTCTGAGTGAATAAAGAAAAACGCCTATTCGCATGGTACGCCTAAACCTTACGCATCGACCTTTACTTACAGAGAGCTCTTTTTTGGTAAGATAAAGCGGGAATACCGCCACCAAAAGAGGCGTCGAATTCTGTGCGGTGTTTCTGGCGAATTCTGTGCGGTGTTTCTGGGTCCGTCCTCCGAGGACCAAGTCTTTTACATCATATATAGGTTAACGTCTTTGAATGGGTGACCCCATTCTTTGGGCCCAAAATTTGGAATTATTTAATTTAAGTTTGGTTTGTAATTTTAAGATCTACGGTAATTTTAGTTTTCATTTAAATTATCCCATTTGTTTCAACTTTTTTATTTGGACTAACTTTTACAAAATATGAATTTCGTTTATAATTTATGTAAATTGTAAAGATTTTTGCGAAACATACCAAGTGTCAATGAACATAAGGGTTTATTTTTTAATGACGCAACGGAGCACGATGGTGTGCTAAAATTCAATTTTTAAGGGGGTAAAGTAAAGAAAGAAAGTAGTAAGCATGGCTTGACGGCGCTGCAGTTAGGCTATTTTGTTCCAGTTCAAATGTAGGGGAGTTCAGATCTCATATGATCAGATTCCAGGAGAGGAGGGAATGAAGCCCCTGCAACGCCACCAACCCCCTTTGTTTTTTAGATGTAATCACCCGAGGTACTGCCGTTAGGGGAACTTTTCTTCCTTCCCTATCTTTCGTGAATCCCATTCCTACCTTTTGGTCTACTATTCTGTCTTTCGTTCGATAGGTTGATTCTTCTACTTTGACTAGTCCGAGTCATTACCTGCCTAACTTCCAGCTCCTACCCACTTTTCCTAGAGTATCTCCTCAGCTAATTCCTATCCTGCTCTTCCCTATTCAGTCCACTCCAACTTTCTATACGCACATTGTCAGAAAAACGAATTCCACGTTTATTTCGCAAAGAAAAACACGGTTTATAAAATTATAAATTTTAATTTTAATATTTTTATTTTCAATAATTAATGATAAATTGGAAATATTTTTATAATCTAAACAGCCAAAGCGTCATTTTGCGTTTCATGACTGAGTTGAGTCTGCAAGTTGGAAAGCTTGTTCTTCAGCACCTGAACTCCCATTATGACGATATTTTCCGGCTTTAGAGCCCCAGCAGCCTCTACGTTGTAAAAGAATTTGTTCGGTTTTATCTTCCAGTTGTACGGAGCTTCATACTGATCATCGTCTAACTCGGTGTGTTCGCTTTTTGGCCATTCATCTGGCTTTGGGTATAAAGTGTGTCTCATTGCATTGTCCGGATCATATTCAAAGCAAACTCCACAAGTGGGATTCCATTTGGCATGTTCCTTTCCAAATCCCTTTTTGGCATATGCTCTCAGCTTTAACTCCTGTCCTTTACGTAATTTAATAAGCAAAATTTCGTCATTATTCTCACCATACTCGTTATCCTCGTCGTTCTGCATGCGCGATGTCACCGGCACTACTTTCGGGTTGCTGGACTTCAAGTCGGCTGTGGTTACGTGACGTGTCTGTTCTTCGGCACATTTGACATCCAAGGTAAATTCAACACTGCACTCGGGACAAAAATCCAAGCACACACATTCTCGAGTGTACTGTAGGCGCTCAACAACTTCATCTGATATCAATGGAATGAGTCCGATACGATGAGCCAGAAATTCATCGGATAACACTGTAGAATTTGCTTCCAACTGAACCCAATCTATAGCCAGAGTTGGTGTTTCAGCAATGAATACACGACGCAAGCTGTTGGCCACGCTCAAGTCGGTGTCTTCCAAAACGAATTTTACATTGTCGTCGGTCAGCTCGGTGATGGTCAACGATGGTGTGTTAGCGTAAGGCATATTATTTGTATTCTTTACGAATCCTTCTTGCTGTGGAAACTCGAAACAAAAGGTTCAATTAAAAAAAATGTTTTATCGCAAATAATGACAACTAAACAGGAAATTTCTATTTTATTAAGAATATTCGGTTTCTCTTGCTTTTGTTGGCTTGTTTTATGCTTTGCTTTCAATTTGCCGCTTTTGTGAAATGTCAAACGAAAACCAGAAATGAACGCACACAATACAACATTTAAAGAGAAACAATTCAGCAAGTGATAGAAATAGAATGCGTTTTTATAGGAAACATTTCATTTTTGTATAAGGACACGACTACACTAAATCTGCTGAGCTGATATCAAGTACGAATGATAGAACAATCTTTCGTATGTAGTTTTCTCATTTCATTTGTACCTGGAAATGGATGAAAATCATTTTCTTCTGAAACCAACATACATTTGTAAAAGGGCGTACGTTTTTTTTACAAACACACTGTTGGGGCCAAACAAAGGATACTCAAACATGAAATTACAAAATTAAGGTGTGCGGCTAAAATAAGAAGCTGACCAACGTAAGTAAAACATTAGTGTAGGAAAAAATAAGTAACTGAAATAATAGATTTTCAATGCATTCATTAACTTTGCAATTGAAATCCTAAACTATCAATAAAAAAGTTTTGTTTACTACAATTTTAAAAAGAAGAACAAGAACAATGTAAACGTACCATTTGCACGAAGTACACACTTCTCTCTTTTTTTCACAGTTACAGCTCCGAAACTTTTCAATAAATTACCGCTATCTATAAGACAAACTACTCCATTTAGTTTATTTAAGAGAAAAATTAAAGACTGGCTATTCACACTTGACTATGAATGTATTGAATCTTTTTTAAGAACCTTATCCTATTAAAAAAAATGGTAAATACTCACAGTTAAACTTTTCGTTTAAGATTAAAGTATATTATTTTGGTTTTGTTAAGTTTATATTTTGAATTAATAACTTTTTTTCTATTGTTCACTTTTAATTTTTTTTTTTAATACTTTTATAGTGGTTGCCACCCCACATCTAATATTTTTTTGAATTAATTCTTATAATTGTGTCATTCAACACTAACTTTCATAGTTAAAGAATGTCCGCATCTCATTCAATATTAAAACATTTGTATTGCATTTATAGTTGTAAACTTGTATGAATGAATAATAAAACTATCTATCTATCTATAAGTACACGCATTTCGAGCAGTGATCCCAAACTTAATGTTAACACCCATATACAAGTACAAAGTATTTTAAGACATTAAAAAGTGGGCGATTTGGATCTGATCTCTGGCCCTTGCAATCGTTATTCTTAAAAAGTGATGGATGAACTTGTTCCATCACTCGAAGACTGAATTCCTGGCCAGAGTTCTGTAGAAAAACACTTATCTCATCTAACAGCCAGACCAGGGGAAGCTATCAAGAACAGGCTTGAGGAATATGTTGCCAACTGATGGATTTCTTCGAAACAAAATAAATAAATATACTAAAGCCATAAAGAACGACCGTATGAACTCGAAAGACGTTCGGAAAATGTAAAAAAATGTGCGACAAACAAATTTTCTGCCTATTCACAACATAAAAACACACGAGTTTACCACAAGAGCGAGAGGACCTGAGCTGCGTGCTTACCTTTCCTCCTAAAAACCAACCAAACAGTGGCGGATACAGAAACTCAGTTTGAAGGCGGGGAGGGGGTGTCACCTACCGCAGTGCCTACGTAAGTAGATACAAAAATATGCAAAACTAAGAATGCAAGCTTCAGTTAAATAAAAACATTTGAAAATACAATGCGCTGGGAATAAAAATAAATTGCACGACTTGACCCCTGTTGTGTAACTATGGCACGATTGCACGTCCTTGCTCTTACTGGCTGAACACAATGGTGAAGCTGAAGCTGAAGTATGAAAGTTAAATATACGCGAATCCTATAAGGCGAATACAGTGAGAAGCTGAGGCTGAAGCTCGAAATTTAGCTGAAGCGCAAGTTCTCTCTTCACGCTTTAGCTTCATCTGGACATTTCACAGGAACAAGTTAGGCTAGTTTAATCATTCTGAACAATCCGAAATTTCAGTTTTCTCAAATCCATTGAAAATGACTGAGAAAATTCCTTGATCACTCCGAAATCTCAAAAAACTTGAACTCGCTTAGGCGCCAGTTATAGCGATCATTAAAAATCCATCATTCGTTTAAAATCTCCCCAAACTTTGAAGAATACGGTTTGAGTCCAGAAAGAAAGTACGGTTTGTAAGTTAAATTAAATTAATAAAAAGAAAAAGAGTGTGAAAGTAAAGTCTCACCAAACGTAAGTTTGATTAAATCATTGAATTAAAAATTAAAGGTAAAACAATTTGAAACAGTGATTAAACATCACAAGGGCAAGGAACATAATGAGGTATTAAGGTAAGTGCCAAAAGGAAGCGAATTATAAAGACGATATAGTATAAGAACTTGGGTATCGGCTGATGGAGTCACTCGTAACCAAATTGACCACGTGTTGATAGATCGCCGCCACTACTCGAGCCTGACGACGATACGAACGTATCGAGGTGCTAACATCGATTTGGACCACTATCTCGTTGGTATGGTGTTCCGAGGGCGGATTGCTATGCGAAGAAGTATTGCATCCGCTGGTCAGGCTCGAATCAACACGGCTGCCCTGCAGCAACTATAGGGGTATAACATTGTTGAGTACATCCTATAAGATATTCTCCTCTATCCTTCAAGAACGGATAGCCCCATGACCAACATCACAAGCCAAGTAAAAGTAGCCGGTATGCTATCCAGACCAATCAAAATCTTTAATGGACTCCGACAAGGGGATGGTCTGGCTTGCATCCTCTTCAACCTGGCGTTGGAGAAAACAATCCGTAACTCTGGCACGTCAACAAGAGGGACTATCGTCACCAAGTCCAGCCAGATACTAGCTTACGCAGACGACATCGACATCATCCGCAGAAGCCAACAAGCTGCACAAGACCAAGCGGCAACGTCTGCGAGAAATGTTGGTACAACCATCAGGGTAGCGGAGCACGAACTTGAAGTAGTGCAGTCCTTTAACTATTTTGGGTCAAAAGTAGCAGCCGATAACAATATGGAGGAAGAAATACGCGGGCGGCTGCTGAAATCCAACAATACCTACTATAGTCTGTCAAGGCTCTTTAAATCTAGAAACCTTACCATAAAAACCAAACTGCTGCTGTACAAGACTATGGTCTTACCAGTACTCACATACGGATCCGAGACTTGGGTGCTTACAAAAAGGCACTCTGATCTCTTATCGGCGTTCGAGAGAAAAGTCTTACGGAGAATTGTTGGCCCCGTGTGTGAGGAAGGACGATTCCGGAGAAGATACAATCATGAATTGTATGAAATCGAGATAGATTTTTCAACAACATCTGATTCGAGATAGAATCAGATGTTGTTGAAAAATAAAGCTCGGTAGACTCCGGTGGGCTGGACACCTAGCTCGCATGAGCGAAAAGGAACCAACTCGGAAAGTCTTTTGCGGTACTTTTTATGGTAGAAGACAACGTGGCAGACCTTGCTCACGTTGGATGGATGGCGTAGACCAGGACGCCCGAAGCCTTGTGGTGCGCAATTGGATGGCGTCGGCCAGCAATCGGGATGTATGAAAGAATTTGTTGAAGGAGGCCCGGACCGGATTCCGGTTGTTGCGCCGATGATGATGATGATAGCATAAGAACAATTTTTATTAAATAAAGTGCTAAGGTGAATTCCGGCGGTCAGTGACAAAGTCGTGGTCGCCGCACAAGAATGTCGAATTTTTCTTTTATTTGTTGTTTTTTTGTCTGTTTTCTGTCTTAAATAGTAAATAATTCGATGTTTTATCTTTTAGTTGGTGTTTAGTGAGTGCATGATAAGCCTCATAACGCTCTAAAGCGACGTTTTCAGGGGGTAGGATAAGGCGGCGGCTTAACAGCATAGAGGTTCTTCCAAGCCGAATTTAAGGGGAATGCCGATATAACTCATCGGAGGGGTGGGAACATAGCCCTGCAACGCCACCAGCAGGGCCTCCTTTTATTTTTCAGGTGCGTTGATACTGGTTCCTAGGGGTCTATTTATCGTTTATTTTTCATGTCGGTTTTTTTTTTTTTTTTGGAAGAGGTGAGGTCCGTTGGGGGCAAGATCCCCCCTATTCCGGTGAGCTAAGCCGTGCCTGCCAGCATGCCATTGCTCCTACAGCGAACATTCTATCCCTTCCCGCCCATCCTACCCCCTATTCAATCCTATCTTATATTCTATCCTGTTTCTTATCCTAAGACCATCTCCCATAGTGTGTGTCCTAACCCATCCTATCATGGTTCCTATCCAAAAGCCTTCTCCACTATCCTATCCCACTCTCCTACTGCCACTCATTTCAACTGTTACTCTTATGTGTTAGTAAAAAAATAAAATATTTTCCAAGAGATCCTCCTTTATCTAATTTTTTTTAAGAATATTATGTATAAAGGTAATGAATGTGTGCTGTGCATAAACTAAACGTAGAAAATAATTATTTTGCATTCTTAATACTTTCGAATTGATTCTAATTGGCATTTGATTTGCCAGAACTAATGAAGTCATCCAGAGCCATCGGGTCCAGACTTCCGAATTCTTTGCGTCGTTTCTTTTCGGCTTGCGTCAGTTGCGGAATAATTTGACCGGTTTTCTTCTTAATGTTGTCGTGCAGTTCCTTGGTGTCTGCATCTCCTTGTGTGGTGTTGGCCATGCTTATGAGGCTCTAGAGAAAAGCAATTAGATAAGTGAGTTTCTCAGAACAATGGTAGTGTTCAACTTACTTCAAACTCCTGGCCAAGGTATTCCTTTGATTCTGCATTTAACTCAGGAGTTGGGTTCCCTAGCATCACATCTCCCAGAAACCTGTATATTTTCCTAAAAAACATAGCACTGAACAACTGTTTGGAGTGAATGTATGGATGCAAACTTACTGGAAGTCTACGCCGGCATTGTCTTTCGGATTTGGGTGGTGTTCCATGTCAGCAATGGCGATCATGATCAAAGCACTTTCATATTTTGCTTCGTTGTTGAAATTCTTTGTTTTGTAGTACTCCAGCCAGCTGTTGATGTTCTTGTAACACACTGAGTTACATTCCTCGTGCACATGATCCTGAGCTGCTTTGGTTTTTTCATTGACAAACTCTGTCGTCAACAAACCCAGAAGTGTAAGAAGATTGGATATTCTTGAATTGCTTGATTATACTTACTTGCAGCTGCTTCAGGACAAATTTTTGTTTTGCGAATCGCGTTAGCACAACTCTTTGGATCACATCCGTGTTCTTTTAAGTGATTCATAATCAATTTGCGATTATACTGACTTACAACCTTGTTTTCTGGGGAATTGGAGGCTTTTTTCTTCGATGAACCCGGCTTTTCAATTGGTTTATCTGAAGTATCTGCTTTCGGAACGGTAGTAGTTCTTGTGGGTTGGACATTATCGGACATTTTTGTGGCTAAATTAATGCTTTTAGGGTGATTTTAGTTTACTGTTTCCACACAATTTACTCTTTGTTATTTTTTTTTTATTTGGTATGCAATAGAGGTATTTGCTTTGTTTACTTGACAGGGTAGCTGTCAATTTGATTTATCGAATTTGACTGGAAGCGACGTCTGAGTGTGAAATTTGATAGTAATTATTTAAGGCGCAAACAGAATTCATGCATACGCAGTGGCATGGTTGTGCATTTTTAAAATAATAAATACCAATCAAAATTAAATTTATATTTTTAATTAAACAAAAGCGACCATATTATTTATTATTTGATGGCAGAATGTAGTGAATTATATACCTATTGAAATATTGTTATTATTGCCAATGGAGTTTGTCAAAATT
The DNA here is from genome assembly GCA_963971375.1 of Platycheirus rosarum. NCBI lineage: Eukaryota > Metazoa > Arthropoda > Insecta > Diptera > Syrphidae > Platycheirus > Platycheirus rosarum. The sequence continues at coordinate 261,996,018 of OZ020507.1, forward strand.
AGGAGTCTAAATTTATTTTAGTTTAGAGCGCAGATTTTTTTTTTGATATAATTCATCAGTTGACCTCCAATAAAAAAAAAACTTTTTAGGCAGACTTCATTTTTTGTAAATTGCGGGCGGCAGTAGGCAGTAGTTATTATTTATTTTTGTGCTAACCCAATCATGAGTTCGATACTTTACCTAGTGAAAACTAGAAGCTATAGAGCGCTCCGTGTCCGTGGGGTTTAAGAGAGAAAATAGTCCCTTTATTCTGGATATACTGCGCTGAAAAAAATTGTTTTCATTTCTTACAAACGTCGAGTTGCATTTTCAAAAAGCAATGTGCTTTACAAAACACGTTGGACAAGTAGTTTCATTTGAATTATATCAAAAAATCAAAAAACAATTAAAAACAAAAATTATAAAGCAAAATTAATTAAAATAAAATTGGCTTGAAATTGCAGACGCAAAAATCTCCACATATTATTTGCTTCATCTTCCGTCCCTTAAATTCTGGACGCATTTTCAGCCCATGCCAATTCGCTGATATCGCGGTTTCTTGTGGGCTTGTTAAAATGTATGGATATTTGCTGTTGTCCACACTTTTTTACTATACACTTTTTCTCAGAAATGGAAAAAAATTACACGACTGGATCGCACGTACTTGCTCATATGTGCGGTCACATTGTCGAATAAAATTAAAAAAATAAGTAATATTAACGTAGAAAAATAACACTATCTGAACTTAAAAAAACTGGGCCCGACTGGGTCGCACGTAGTTGCTCTTATGTGCCTAATTACATTGAAAAGCAAGATCTTTGACAGAAACAAGTAGAATTCACGTTGAAAATAACACAGTTTGAACTTATGAAAAATATCAAATCCAAAATACTTAACGGTATTTAGTAAAAATGAATAACACCATCACAGGTCTTAAATAACAAAGAATTCATGAAAAAATGTATTTAAAAAATTGTAGTACCGGTTTTGATAAAATCCTGTTTTTTATTTTTAGTTTTTTTAATTTTTTTTTGAAATTTTGGTATGCAGTTCTTTACAGTTTATTAATATATATGTGATTATAAAACTTAAAATATTTTTTTATTAGTTTTAAAAATATTGATTTTTCAAAAAAAAACTTCAAACATTTATTTTTATTAGAAAAAAAAAGTTATTAAACATTTTGATATGCAGAATTAATTTTGCTATCTAGATATTCTCAAATATAAAATTTGAAGAAATCTAAAGAGCGGTTACCGAGAAAGCCCAAAATAAAAAAAACCTTTAGATGAAAGGTACCGTTAATAGACTTTTCCTGTAAATTTGGTTCTAATAAAGTATTAGCCAATACCAGCAAAAAATTCTGAAAAAATTTCATCAAAATCTTTGGTGCCGTTTTCGAGAAAAATAAGATATTCCCAAACGGTCATATGGCAGGTACCGATATTTTTAGGCCTAAAAATAAGATTTCAATTTCCCTCATGGGGAATGGCAAAAGAATCAGACATACCTAATTTGAAGATAATCGCTTAAGCCGTTTAGGCTGCAGCTCATTATACATACTGACGGACAGACAGACAGACAGACATTTTTTGCCACTAACTTTTTTAGACTTCTCTATGATCGTAATGTCATGTTTGATTATTATCTCAATTTTTTTATATTCACGAATCCCAAGCTTGCCTTATAGTCCCTACAATCGCAAGTAAGAACTTTGTATAGAAATATAAAAAAACCGTTCGTCTCATACGAAATAAAAATTTATTATTAACGTAACTATAGTAGATAACACAGACTGCGAATTTCTGATGTTTTTTTAAGTAATTTAAGTCGATTGAAAATTATTTATTTTTGTTTTAGTGCCTTCAATTTGCTAAACCGAAATCAAATAATTTTGAAATGGGGGAGGGGCTCCGAATGCCAAGTGCCTAGAAGCCCTGGTCCTCTAAGTCCAACCCTGGTTTTGAAATTGGTATTTAGATCCCAAAGTCTTGATTCTAATCGAGGATAATAGCTACAACAATCTTATATCAGAGTATGAATACCTGATTCCATACCCCGAAAACGATATTAAAGAATACCTATAAGTTTCTTGAATTCAAAATTTACTGATGTGAATCATATGTACAAATTTCCCTCTCTATTTTGTGATTTGTAAGTTAATGGATTGTGTTCTCATTTTTTCGGAGTTGTTACAAGCCATGTCATAGATGATTAACTCAGCAGAGTAGAATTTTGAAGTTTATGTTTGACAACTCTTCAAATGTCATTGTAATTTATTTGCTTTGGTATTGCTTTCACGAGAAGCCAAAGGCTAGTTCTTTGTTGGCATTGTAAATATGAAGGAATGGGGGGGACCTTATTACTTACCCGTTTATTCATGAAGTTGTTATCCCTTCCTAGTAAGTACAAATTTAATGTACTATCACTATCTCCAATTTATCATGCATAAAAGTTAAGGCACATGTCCTAAATAAAACCGGATTGCAATACGAAAAAGCCAACTGATGGAACGACCTCAACAATTGCTTCGGAAATTTTATCTGGTCACAATGCTTCCTCGATAGAGGCGCATAGACTCCAGGCGCTCGCTGATGATATGATTAGAAATGTCAGGCTGATTATGGAACGACATATTTTATTCTGAATGGATCAAAACGTATTAAACAAAAAGTGAGTTTATGGTTTGACTTGTGGCATAAAGAGGATATGAAGGTAAAAGATGGAAGTTTATGGAGACAGTTCATGTAAATTAAAAATATAGGTCAATATAACTTGATTGAAATTTTTCCGGAAACTTCCATGCTTGAAAGAGCGAAGTTTTTACATCAACTAAAACTAAGGCAATAAGTATTACAAAGTCCCCAAGCTAATTAAAATTCTTGGTTATTTGTAAAACTGTACTAAATTCTACTAAGTGTTTTCAATTTCGATTCTGACTTTCGTTGATAATAAAAATGACACTTTTTCAACGCTGTACTTCAAAGCGTCAATGATTTTATGGGACAAATCTTCTTTTATACTAAATTTCGATATATACAAACCTGCTTATCCACTTATGTTGCAGGGAAAAAAGTCCCTGGTAAGTAACCCAGATAGAACATTGACGTAAATTAAACATAAAAACAACGATGCCATATAAGTCTGTAAGACGTATAGTGAAGAGCTTAATGTCCGGCTAATATCCGTATAATATATATATATACATAAACGCAGAAAATATTCTGCGTTTATGTATGACTTCGCCATATATGTACGTTTGTGAGAAATAAAAAAAAATAATTTTGTTTGGTTAATATTTGTTTTTATTTTACATTTTCTTGTGGTTTCTGTATTCTGTAATTGATTTGTGATTTATAATTTTGGTTTATTATTTATTATTTATAAATATATTAAATAAAAGTACTTACCAGTACACCAATAGTCTGGATCGCTAAACGCTCGGCCAATCTAGTTGTGGAACTCGTAGCAATAAATCGGCATCACTTTCATCTAATACATAGAATCTTTGATGTGTAATATACGTATATTATACGTTCATTGAATAACTTCAGCTCTGAGAATCGAAATCGTAAGATAATTAACAAATATTAAATGTATATGAGATGTACAATATTCCACAAAGATATGTAGAAAAAACACGTTGACAGCAACGCAGTTGGATTCATCTTTATCGTTTAGTACATGTTTCGTATACATATAATAAATGTATATAATTTGATGTGAAATGTTTATTGCATAATGTACTTAAATTATACATATACACAATTATTTCACTATTATTAATTATATAGATACAATATCCATTCAGTATGTGTCTAATTCAGGTTTATCATAGACGTATACATATTATTAACATATATACATGTATTATATGTATATTAGACCTTCTTGTTCTATCTGGGAACTAACTAACCTAGGGCCTTACAAAAGTAAAGGGTCCGCCATCTAACGTTTTCTTTTTCAACTAGTGCTTATTTCATGAGTGGTAACACTTAGCTCATGTCTGATTTGACAGATAATTAGTTTTATCCTTCCGCTAAACGAATATGGTTGTGTATACGTTGGGAAATATTGCGACATTACTGCCTGCGATCGACTTAGAGAAGATGCCGATTTTGCCAAAAAAATCATCTTTTCAGATGAAGCTCATTTTGATCTTGGCGGGTATGTAAATAAGCAAAATTGTCGCATTTGGGGCACAGAAAACCCGCACGCATACATTGAAAAGCCGATACACCCAAAACGAGTAACTGTTTGGTGCGGATTTTGGTCCAGAGGCATAATTGGGCCATTTTTCAAAAATGAGCAAGGAGTGGCCGTTACAGTCAATGGCGATCGTTATCGGGCCATGTTTAACGAATTTTTGTTCACAAAAATTGAAGAGGAGGATATTGGCAACATTTGGTTTCAACAGGACGGCGCTACGTGTCACACAGCCGAAGCTACACTCGATGATGATGAAGCATTTTCAAAAAAAAAAGTTATTTGGCCGACCCGTTATTAAAGTTTAAGCTATTTATTCACTGAGATAGGTATAGAGGCATGCTACTCTCCTGCAAACCCTCTGCTAGGGGACACTTTAGGATTTGGTGTAGATCTGACGTTGTGTTTATGGCATTAGTTCGCATTTAAATGATGGCTTTACTTCTTCTTGGTAGAAGTGGGAATTTATTTCAGATGTAAAGGGAATTAGAACAACACAAGACTTTTTACTTGCGATTTAGGTACAAGTTATGGATTCGTGCAAAAAAAATCTAACAATCAAACATAACATTACGATAATAGAGAAGTTGAAAAAAGTGGGTCCGGAAATTCCGGCCGTCTGTCTGGATAGGCCAATTTGCTTCAAACTTGGTATTTAGTATTTATTAGGTAGTATCTCAGGCGGTGTTTTTCATTTTTGCTCTAGGTCGAAAAATAACGGTACCTGCCATACAATTTTGAACAAAAAGTTTGACTTTCTCGAAAACGGCTCTAACGATTTTGATAAAATTTTCAGGGTGCTAATTTTTAACAATAATACATCTTTCAGTTGGAATAATTTTTTCGAATTTGTTCTATAACGGTACCTCTCATATAACCGTTTTTTCAAATGCGGTTTTATCGTAAACTATTATCCCGATGTCAATAAAATTTTGCACACAGGAAGTCATTTAGTGTCGATTTTAAGCTCATAGAGGCCGGACGTCAGGTCGAGGTGCGCGCATAAATAATTAAACAAAAGTCAAAAAAAAAAAATTATTGCACATTGTTATCGCAGGTGTTAAACAAATAATATTACACATTCGTTTGAGAAATTGGCAAAAACCCCTCGAGTGTGCTGTAAAGAAAATAAAAATATCCACTCGCGTCGTTGGAAGACGATAAGATGCCCATTCGCGCTGTGGAAGAAAAAAATTAATACACACTTGCATAACAAATCAAATTATCCTCTTATCTGTCCCAACCCTTTGTGCTTAGCTTAACTGCCTCTTTCTTATCTACTGTAGGCATCGTATGCTTGCGGTAAATGGATAAGGGCATCTGAGTTTGTCCTATTGTGCTGAATATTTAAATTGATTTTTTGTATGCAAGCTGTCTTATGGGCATAACACCTAAGACAGTTTGTTTATTACAGAGATTAATTTGGATTTTCACTGCATGGTTCGACTTAGTCAGAATTGTGTTTTGTGTGTAAGTATTTTGAAATGGTAAGTGATTTTTGTGTCGTGTATTCCAATGTTCGTGGTATAAGAAAGAATTTATTTCACCTGTACGTCTACACTATTCAATACAGGCCAACTGTTTTGGCATTAAGTAAGTAAGGTTGGAGTAAATACTGATTTATCAGAGTTCGCTCTACATGGGTATAGCTTGGTGCCATTACTCTTTTCCCATCATGGTCTCGTGGTCTATGTTAGGAATGATATTGCTTGCCAGAGCCTTCCCCAATATGGGCAATGTTCCAACACGGACTTTAACTTCTTGTGGCTCAAATTCAATGTCCGCACGCATGTCATTCATTATTGTTTTATTTACAGGAGTCCAAATCTCGACAGCAATTCCACTTGTAACGAGTTTGATGCGCTGTCTGATTCCATCTCGAAAATTGTTTCCCTTTGTCCTCGCACTGAAATCGTTATTACGGGCGATTTCAATGTACACAATTCCAAGGAAGTTATGTCGAGCTCTTTGCCGGGTTACCTTACCCAACTTATCGATGTGCCAACGCGTATACCGGATGTTGCTGGGCAAGCCGCCCATACTCTTGACTTGTTTCTTACTTCTCACCCTGATAAATATACCATTAGTGTAACTTCACCATTTGGCACTTCAGACCATTGTATCATTTCAGCTTATTTCTCATCCCCCACCCATCCAGTTAAAGAAAAACTTCCCACCAGGACCGTTTGGCAATACGAGAAAGCCAACTGGGACGGCCTGAATTTCTTTTTCCGAAATTTTAACTGGTCACTATGCTTCCTCGATAGTGACATTGATGCCAGTGCTGAAATGATCACAAATGTGATTCTTCTAGGGATGCGTGCTTTTATTCCTAACAGAGTAAAAAGCATCAAACCTACAGAAAAGTCTTGGTTTAATTCTGAGTTTAAAGAAGCTATCAGGCTCAAAGAAGTAAGTTTCCGTTCTTACAAAGCCAACCCTACAGAGGAAAATCGGAAAAAGCACAAACAAGCAAGAAACTCATGCAACTCCGTTATTGAAAGAACCAAATTTTTGCATGACCAAAAATTACGGCAAAAAATTCTACAGTGTCCCAAAGGCAGATTCTTCTGAAGAGGTGTTCTTCCACACTGACAAAGCCACTGCGTAAGCTTTTCCATCACTCCTACTCTTCTGGAATCTTTCCTAGAAGATGGAAAACAGTATTTGTCCAGCCTGTCCCTAAGAAAGGTTACCCATCCTCCCCCTCCTCCTACCGGCCCATAGCACTGACATCCCTTCTTTCTAAGGTCATGGAAACACTGATTAACCGTCAGCTTAAGGAATATCTCGAAGATCGTGAGCTTGTCCATGACCGTCAGTATGGCTTCCGCAGCAACCGTTCCACTGGTGATCTGATGATATCTCACCGAACCGAACGCTTTGGTGAAAGTAAGATTATTGCTCTTGATATCTCCAAGGCATTTGATAGAGTTTGGCATGAAGCTCTCTTATCGAAAATGCGTGCTTTTGGGATCGATAATACTCTTGTTCGTTGGATTAGAAGCTATCTTCTGGACCGTTCAATACAAGTTGTATTGGACGGATTCAAGTCTGATTCCCATAAAATAAATGCTGGTGTGCCCCAGGGCTCTGTTCTATCTCCGACTCTTTTCCTCATTTTTATAAATGATCTTCTGTCTGTTACTTCTAATCCACTTAACTGTTTTGCTGACGACTCTACCCTCAGCTTTTCATATTCGTTCGATAATTCACGTCCTTCGCCTTCGGACGTACAATTGCAACGCTGCGGTATGTCAAGCTCATTAAACTCCGATTTATACAGCATTGTCAAATGGGGTAATAGGAATCGTGTGGAGTTTAATGCTTCGAAAACTCAATGCTGTCTTCTATCGTTAAAGCTTAACATACCCCTAACGCCATTTTCGAAGAATGGCACTTACATCGAAGAAACCGAAAAGCTCTCAGTACTCGGTATGTGTGTCAACGACGACCTCCGTTGGAACGACCATATATTTGAAACCGCTATCGTTTCTTTTATAAAAAATGTTCACTCGAGGTAGCCAGCTGCATTCCTCCCCTTAAAAGTTTCGCCCGTAATACTCGTCTTGCTAGGAATGCCCATCAGTTCACCCTTGAGCCCAATTTCGGACGTACCGTGAAATATAGGGATTCTTTTTTTAGCCGTACAACACGACTTTGGAATGGTTTACCCGGCGAGATTTTCCCTTGCCATTTCAATTTGCAAACATTCAAAACCAATGTTAATCGACACCTCCTATCTCTCCCGTCCCTATCTACCCAATGCCCGCGCAGTGTGTTACATTAAAAGGGAAACAAATAGTCCCTTTTGCGCGCGTTAATTATAAAAAAAAAAAAATATAATTCAATTAATATCGCATTTCAAAATTTTCAAAAACTTTTTTTTCGATTTTTTAAATTTTTTTAAAAAAAACAAATTTGGTTTTCGAAATATTTTGAAAATGGGTGGATTGATTTTTTTAAATAATTTCCCAGATGAAAACTACAGATTGCCTTATAATGACATACTAGAAAAAATTAAAATATTTTTTCGAAAAGTTTTTCAAGAAAAAAGACTTTTTTAAAAAACTGGTCGAATGATTTTCAAATTTTTTTTCTTCGATAGACATTTAATATTCAAGTTTTATTGCATACTTAGTTTTTCCAAGAAAACTCTGAAACTAATTAAAAAAAATAAAGAATTTTCTAAAAAAAAAATATTTTTTTATTTTAATAGACGTGTGGTTTTCAATCTGGCAATACTTTTTTCGGAGTTGGTCTTTTTTACAGGTGTCTCTTGATTTATGCTCAGTTTGGTTTGCGATTTCATAATGAATAGACTTACATACTCCTGAACAAAGTTTGCAAATTGTGCAAATTTATTACCAAAATAATGGTTCGTTTCGGTGGAGCAGAGTATCGAAGAATACCCAAATGAGTCCATCCGCCATCGCGCGCCGAAGGATCTTGGTTTGCCGGCTTACAAAATCCAACTCGTTCAAGAATTGAAGCCGAACGCCCATCAAGGGCGTCACACGTTTGGTGAATGGCCACCGATCCCGATTTTCACAAAATTGGGAAAATTGGGCCTCGGCTGGAATTTATTCTAGCCAGCCACGGCGGCCACTTCCCCAAAATAATTTTTAGAACATAATGCAAACCCTTATCTTTATAATAAAGCTAGATTCTTGGCCATAACATTAAACTATATGCGTTTTATTTCTTCTTGAAAACCACACGTCTAAAAAAAACACCCTTTATATACATACATATTACATATGCAGCCACTAAGCAATTATCTAGCATAAGAACTAGTTCCTGCGACCCAGTCGTGCATTTTATTTAAATTTTATTCGACGATGTGACCGCACATATGAGCAAGTACGTGCGATCCAGTCGTGCAATTTATTTAGGATTAAATTCCTCCATCCTTACATGGGAACTAAGTCCACTTCACTAAAATGGTGGAGTTAGTTCCTCGGGACTTATTTTCCATTTTCATTCCAGTTTCTCATATTCATTTCTGATTTTTAAACCTTCAACCCTTCTTCAAATATGGATACTAACGACAGCGCCAGATAAGTTTAAACTCCAATTTTAATAACAAATCTAATTAGTGACAGCTTTTCTAATAGGAATTTTCCAGCTTTTTAATATGATGTTGTTTTTTCCAGCTTTTACAACTACATCGTAGGATTTTCAGATACCTATGTAAATATGTTTAAGTAAACATGGCCGCGGGCGCAGACTCTTCAAATCACTTTTTTATGAAATGCAACCCAAATAACTAAAAAAACTAAAAAAAGATCTTAAGAAGGTCATGAAAAGCATCAAAAGAAACAGGACTGCATCTTGAAAAAAGTTTTTAAAGTTAATAAAGTTAATTTAAATAAAATAAAACTTGACGCAATTATTTTAAAGATGTCATTATCTAAAGCGTATTCTTTAAGATTTCAGGATTTCAATTAATTTGCTCAAATCATATTTTAATAAATTGCAGTAATATGTATGTCTTGAAACAATTTTTTATTAAATTGATTTTAAAAGCTTTTACTTAAAGTATTATTTAATGAAATTACCATGTTCCAGATATAAAGTTCTTCAAATTAAAGACCTTCATAAAATCATAGATTTTTCGAGAAGGAATACCTTCAATTATGATTTTCGCAAAGTAAACAACATCCAAAAACTAATTTATACACCAAACCTGCAACTAACTGATTTTATGGTCTTAATAGTTTGGTTTTAAAATGTATGTCCAACATGGTGTTTATCCGACCATTTTGAAAACAAATTACACAAAATTTTCATGCACTCAACATTCGCACTCGATAAGCTGTTCCCGCAATCAAGCCCCAAACGAATTCCAAGAAAAAACCCTAGAGAACACTTTTCCTAGAATTGCGACTTGTTGTGCTTCGTCTTAATCCAAGTCAATTCTCCATTAATGCGTACACTCTCGAGAAAATGCATATCATATCTTAATATCCATCCGCTCGCTGCGCCTGTTAGGCTACCAGTCAAAGCTCTCTTCATCCAACAAAAATCGAGTAAGTTGTATAAAATACCAACTGATTCTGGGAATCCCGATAAAGTTGTTCAGTTGATGTCGCTTGAGCTTGTTCCTCAAGACTGTTTCTCAGTATGTATCGAATTCGGTATCGAGTCGGACGAAACTTTACAATCGCTCAGTGAAAGCTACCTGACAAGAACCTCAATCAGGAGTAAAAAATCGGTTAAACTATCGCAATTGCAACAAAAAGCTCGGATATGTACGATCAGACGATGCATCCAATGTCATCGGCAGCAAGTAACGCCTTGATGAGCCTTCAGAATCGCGGTGCAACCAATTCAGCTAATACGGCTGGAGGAGCAACGGCAGAAAATGTCCCTGCCACACAGAACCTATTTGCAAATCCTGCCATTCAGCCATCAAGTGTTATCAATTTGTCGAATTCAAGTGATGTTGTGATCGGGCCGATGACCCAATATCAGGGGCCTGTTACCATCTATCAGTATATGGACGCCACAGTTGAGGCAAGATCAATGCAGGCGAATGGTGGCGGTGTGTATATAAAATTTTAAGTGTTTATATTGAATTTAGAAATAGAAACTTATTCATCGGTTGAATTCGTGTTGTTTACAATTTGAATAATATTGTTTGCACCTTAGGGAGTGGGATTTTCAAGAATTACGTCTTCATTGCCCATAATGGAAACAAGTTTTTAGTTGGCTGACCTTGGATTTTTCAAGGCGATTTTGTTTAAAATTCATTAATGATCATTTTTCAAAAGTAGTAACACTAGAGTCGCCAATATAAATATGTGTATCTCATGGATTCAATAAATTATTGTTTCAAATGATTCTTTATTTCTTCCTCTAATGAGAAACGTAGAATGCAGGTGTATAATTTATGGAAAAATGTTAATAATTGGTTGTAATTAATAACTTCAAGTGATAAACAACAAGAAAATAGCTTTTAGCAATGAGCTTTTCTTAGCCTTTTAAGCTGCGAAGCTTGAGATACATCCCCTCTCTAGGCCGGTCATCACGTTGTTGGCTATTTTACTAGTATGTATTTACTATTATTGATTCTCTTCTGTCATATCATTTGTATTTTAAATGAGTACTTTTAATGACATTTAATTTCTCTTCAACTTAGTTCGTGTCGGTTCAATTCCAACATTTTAATTGATTCCATATTATCTTCTATGAGAAAAAATCCTCTTTTCATATAATTCACTTTGGTGTGTGTGATTCTTTTGTCATTAGGGGATATTGAAATCTTATTTTTTAGGCCTACAAATTACGGTACCTGCCATATGACCTTTTAAGAAAAGCTTATTTTTCTCGAAAAAGGCTCCAACGATTTTGATGAGTTTTTTTTGGTATTGGATATCATTTGATCAAAACCAAATTTTACGGGAAAAGCCTATTAACGGTACGTTTCATACAACGTTTTTTTTTCTAATTTTTGGTTTTCACGGTAACGGCTCTTTGGATTTCTGTCAAATTTTATATTTGAAAAGATCTAAGTAGCCAAATTAATTCTGCATATAAGTTTTGTTTAAAGGTAAAAACTTGACTTCTTTTTTAATTAAAATTAATTTTTGATTTTTTTTTGAAAAATAAATATTTTTAAAATTAACACAAAAATAAATATTTTTAATTTTATAATCACATGTATATTAGTAAAATCTAAAAAACTGCATAACAAATTTTATTTTTTTTTAAACTAAAATAAGACAGCATTTTATCAAAATCCGTCCTACAATTTTCAAAATACTTATTTCATAAATACGTTATTATACAATACGTCTGATGGCGTACTACATTTTAAATAAAAACCGTTAAGTGTTGTAGTTTTAACACTGTTTTTAAGTTTAGATAGTGTTATTTTTCTACGTGAATGTTACTTATTTTTTAAATTTTATTCGACGATGTGACCACACCTATGAGCAAGTACGTGCGATCCAGTCGTTCAATTTATTTTTATTCGTATTGCGTATTTTCTTGTATTTTGAATTTATGTTTTTAAAACTTCTGGTTTTAAAATGTAGATATTTTTTCGAAATCTTATAAAGGGGTGTGCACCTACATAAATTCTATGAACTTACCTTGCCTTGGTTAAAAAAATTTCATGAAAACTGTTTCTAGTATTTTTGAATTACAATTTTTGCTTAATATATCTGACATAATTCTTCGATTTTTATTAAAATGTTGACCAATTTTGATAAGATCTTTTGTTTTATTTCAAGTTTTTTGGAAAAAAAACAAAAATATTTTCTATTAGCAGTTTCTAAACAATATAAAACTGTTCTTAAAATAAAAAAAAAAAAAATAATTCATTTAAAACAATTGAAAAAAAATATTTTTATAAAAAATAACATAAATTTTAGATGTTGGTATGTGGAATTTATTTGGTAGTCTACAGCCGCGGTCAAAATAATAGTAGAGAAATTAGAAATTTTTAGAAAGTTAGAATCTTTATTAAAAAAATATCTAAACAAAAAATTTAATTTTAATAGATATAATAAGACGAGGCTTAAAAAAATTAAATTTGTATTGAAAACAGGCGGTCAAAATAATAGTAGATAGTGTTGCTAGATATAGCGTGAAAGATGTAAGAAAAATAGTCTATACCTTTTTCAGCTTTCTTAATATGTCTGATAATTTACTTAAACATTAATATTTGGTTGCGTGTTGCATGAATTTTGTTTGTTATCAGCGCTGCAATGGCGTTGCTTAGAATCAAACGGAATCATTCAGTTTTTGGAATCTTTCTATGGATATTGATGTTCAAGCATCCCAAAACTATGATCCAAAGGTGTGACTTATTGATTAACTTGGCTCGGTTAACCATTTTAACGTAACGTAACACCACAAATACTCAATAGGATTAAGATCAAATGAATGCAGAGGTCATGCTAACACGTTGAAGCTTAAGCTATTATTCTCAATCAACTCTATCGCAACGTTGCTGGTGTGTTTGAGTTCATTGTATTGTTGGAGGATTTACATTCATGACGTTTCTTCGTTGGCTAATGGAAGCACCACTTCCTGGTAGAGCCTCCGGGTCAAATTATTTTTCTCGTTTATTGAGGTTTTAAAGCTGAGTTTGGTGGCCGCCGGAAATATTATCTTGAGCCATTGCCACCTTGTAACACATTTTAAAATTCGTTTGACCATAAAATGTTTTTCCAGATCTCAATAAACCACTTCTAATTCTCTTTCGCAAAATCAAGTCTTTTAGCTAATTTTTTTTGAGGAAAACGGTACTTTTTTTGGGTTGCCACGTGGCAGGTGCCTTTCTTCCAAATATCTACAATCCAATTTAATGCTCGTCTCTCTAATAGAAATTCCGCTTTAAGGTCAACCGTTTGACAAAAATGGGTTTTGTACCGAATATCTGGTCAGCCATTTTTATTTCTTTCTTCCTCATTGAGGCGGAGTTCCTTAGATTGGAAAGTATAGAATTTACGCATTTCGTATCATCGAAGCAGAGCACAGTTAAGTTCTGCACTTCTGCGTAGGTTTTTTCCTCTGAAATCAGCTTTGTTATAAGAGTGTGCTTTTCAGCCAAACAGTGCTTTTAAAGGGCAATAATTGACCAAAACTAAATAAAGGTTTTACCAAAAAAATAAATAGAATTAATTGAAAATATATGTATTTACTTTATAGAAGCCTTTTGTTGCAAATATAATTCTAAAATTTTGCATTTAGAGAGATTTTTGCAAACACTATTATTATTTTACCTGTCCAAAATAGCGTGTAAATAAAAACTTACCATACAAAAGCAAACAAATTGTTATGAAAGCTAAACGGTAAAATTTTAATTACTCCTTTGAACTGTTAAAGAAAGGTATCGAAAAAATCAACGACAATAAGAGACCTTAAACATATTTAGTAAGGACACTACTATTATTTTGACCGCAACTGTAGGTGTCATCGAATATAAAATTTCAAAAACCATTACATCATACAGGAACCATTAAAAAATTTTCTGGTAAAATTTATTTTTTTTTAATAAAAAGAAAGACCCAATCTTAAACATAAAAATAAATCGTTCGGTCACCATAAAATTTGTGTATGCATATTTTCATTAAAAAATATAAAGGGACCGCCATCTAACGTTTTTTTTTTCAACTAGTGCTTATTTCGTGAACGGTAACACTTAGCTCATGTCTGATCTAACAGATAATTAGTTTTATCCTTCCGCTAAACGAATATGGTTGTGTATACGCTGGGAAATATTGCGACATTACTACCTGCGATCGACTTAGAGAAGATGCCGATTTTGCCAAAAAAATCATCTTTTCAGATGAAGCTCATTTTGATCTTGGCGGGTATGTAAACAAGCAAAATTGTCGCATTTGGGGCACAGAAAATCCGCACGCATATATTGAAAAGCCGATACACCTGAAACGAGTCACTGTTTGGTGCGGATTTTGGTCCAGAGGCATAATTGGGCCATTTTTCGAAAATGAGCAAGGAGTGGCCGTTACAGTCAATGGCGATCGTTATCGGGCCACGAAAATATTATCGTTGAACGAATTTTTGTTCACAAAAATTGAAGAAGAGGATATTGGCAACATTGGTTTAACAGGACACAGCCGAAGCTACACTCGATGTTGATGAAGTATTTAAAAAAAAAAAGTTATTTGGCGGACCCGTTATAACTTACAACTGTACGGTGTTGCGGCTTATTGACGGTAACAAATATAATAAAGTGTGATGGTTTATTCCTATGGTGCGTGAATTTTTTTTAACATGTTGTTAATGTTAAAGTTTTTTTTGTTTTCTTAATATTTTTGGTAATATTAATTCGATGTTAAAATTAAAAGTCAATTTTTTTCTGTGACATCATTGGTAACCTTTTGCTCATTGATTTGAATTTAATGATACATTTTGCTTTAGCTTCAAATGTTCCAAAAAATTGTTATCGGTCATCAGTTTTTCGACAAATTTTTAACTAAATATCCCAACTTATAAAATCAATCTTAACATTTTCTAAAAATGTTATGCCATAAAATTTCCGGTATGTTTTTGATTGCTATTTAAAAAAGAATTTTTATGCAGAAGGCCGACTGTTTATTAAAATCGTACGAATTTTGAAAATTATTCGCGTTTGTTTAATCAAAAATTGTCATCTTTTTCTATAAACAAATAAAACCTCTGAGAGAATTGTTTTTAAAAAAATTAACATGTAAAGATATTCCGCTTGCACCAAATATTTGTCAATATTTACAAATAAAACCGAGAATTTTTTAAGTCATCTTTGCTACTTTTAGATAGACAACACAATACGAGAAAAAAATAAATTGTAAGGTCACTAGGGCATATTGTTTTTTCGTTCAGGTTGGACAAAATTGAGATTACAGTGAAATATGACAGAAATTTGCGCACTTCATCATGTTCGGCATTTTAGTTTGTTTTGTAAAAAAATTTTTTTTTAGATTTTCGATAACAGTTCTATTGATTTTTGATAAAATAAAAATTAAGATTTTTTTTAAGAATACAAAAAAAAAAGTTTCCAAAATATTTTAAAATAAAATTACTAAGGTTACCAACATCTTCCTGAATATGAATTTTGATTGAAATCGGATGACCAGTTTTCGAGAAAGTCGAAGAAAAAAAACGGTTCTATGGGAGGTACCGTTTTTAAGCCCACCATATTAAATTCTTTTTTCACCAAAATATAATTCTTTTTTACAGTAGTACACTTATTTTTTTTCCGAGAAAAATAAGCTTTTTATTAACGGTTACATACATGAAGGGTATCGTTAGTATTTGAGCTAAAAAAAAATTAAAAAGGTCCTCTGTAGAATGTCAAAATAACCTTATATTCCAAGTTTGAAGACGATCGGTCAAACCGTTTAGGCTGTAGTTCAATATACATCCGTACAGACGGACAGACAGACAGACATAATTTTGCCTGTAACTCAAATGCGTTTCTTCATCATCGAAATGTCATGTTTGATTGTTAGAATTTTTTTTTACGAATGCATAACTTGCCTTATAGTCCCTATAATCGGAAGTAAAAATATTAGAAAATATTTGTTGTTACAAAAAAATAATTTTTGAAAGAAATGACATATGAGACTGTTTCAAATTCAAAGTTTTGAATAATTCTGTGCCGAAAGCTTACCGACAAGTGAGAAGATGAACATGAGATCGGTATACATTCGGTAAAGCGGTAAATACCGATTACAGATACCGCACCGACAAGTGAGGTAGCGGCCTTAGGTGACCTATATCTTCCTGAATATCAATTTTGATTGTAATCGGATAGCCAGTTTTCGAGAAAGTCAAAGAAAAAATAACCAGTTATATGGGAGGTACCGTTTTTAGCCCGACATCTTAAATTTTTGTTTAACGAAAACTACGACAGATTATAACTACTCAGTCATTTTAAATAATTTTCTTTTCGTTAACGGTGATATGACAGGTGTTTTAAGCTCTAAAATTAAAATTTCAAAATCCCTTTTGAGGAAAGCTGAAATTCAATTAAAAGGTATGTATTTGCTTTAAGGGTTTCGGACCCAACTGAAAACATGTTTTCCTCGATAACCGCTTTAACGATTTTGTTGAACATTTTTTAGACAAGTTTGGAATGTATTAGAAACCATTTAATCAGAAACAAGTTTACCGGAAAAGTCTATTAACAGTTCCTATCTTAGAGTTTTTTTTTTTTAATTTTTGACTTTTTCGGTATCGGTTTATTGGATTTCTGTCAAGTTTTATATTTGAAAAAATCAAACCAGCAAAATTAATTTTGTATACCAAAATTTTGAATTATTTTTTATTAAATAAATTTATAATTAATTTTAGAAATTTTTGTTTGAACCTTCAGCATTTTTAAAACTATTAAAAAATTTTTATTTTTAATTTTATATAGTATAGTTAGTATATTAGTTAACTCTAAAAAATTGTAAGCTTAATATTCTTTTACAAAAAAATGAAAATTAAAAACAGGATTTTATCAAAATTGGTCCTGGAGTTTTCAAAAAACTTTTTTCATAAATTCATTATTATTTAAGACGTGTGATTGCGCATCCTATTTTTACTAATAACCGAAGTGTTTTAGTTTTGATACTTTTAAAAAGTTCAGACCGTGTTATATTTCTACATAAATGTTACTTTTTCTGTCAAAGATTTTACTTTTCAATGTGATTACGAACAGAACAGCCATTACGTGCGACACATTTTTTTGTAACTTATTTCAAATTCTTCAAAAAATTCTTCAGATGACAAAAATTATCTATTTAGGTTTTGGAAATAGTACTTGCAGCGAAAGTATGATTAGGAATTAATGTGTGCTATTCTTAATTAAGAGTATGTAGAACGAAAATTTTGTCAATTAACAGTATTTAAAACTGCGCCAAAGAATTTCTGAAAATTTAAAGCTGAAAATTCAGCTCAAGCAACTCTTTCTGATATGGTGAAAGAAACATCGAAATATATATCGCTGATGGTGCATTGTAAGTTTCTCATCCACATGGGGTTTTGCAGTGCAACTTTTGATAAACTTACTACTGAGCAACTCACAAGTGACTTGGTTACCAGTTAAATCTTGCGTGTTAACATCTCATGCAAATTGCAACTCGTGTCACACCTTACAACAGTCACAACAAGAAACATTGGAAGAAATTTTATTTCTTCTATTTAATAGTTTTGAAGAAGTTGAATTCATGGTTCATTATTTTCCATTTATAAACAAGCAATATGATGTTTCGATTTGAAGTTTTATTCAACCAATTATCTGATAAATTTCCGTATCACTTTTAAAACTCGATCAACAAAATGTTCAATTGTTCGTGTAGTTGATTTCAATCTAGGTTAAGTGTAATCAAGATTGCATTAATTGGTATCACTGGTTTGCATATCAATGCAAAGTCAATAAACAGTTCAGTAACCTTTTATCAAATTCAATTATTTTTCCTGCCATAATATACTCTCATCAGTTACTTTTCTTCTTGTAGTGGGTATGTGTATGCATTTTTCGTCTTTCGTATAGTTAAATTGATCTTAAGTGCACATATCCGGTAACATACATACAAAATACGTATGAAAGCAAGCCTGGGTACCGAACAAATGGGACAGTAATTCCTATTTCCAACTGTTGGCGCGAGTTGTTGTTTGAATTTTTAATTAATGTCGAAGCTTAATAATGTAATTATGTATTCTGAGTGCAAATGAGATTGATTGAATTGTGCATGGGTTTGTCTACCTAGGAAAAAATAAAAGCGTTTTTAGTACAAACAAAAAATATTTCAAAATTCATTCGAAAATGGAGTAATTCAATACTTGTATAAATGATGGAATGAAAACAAATCCTATTGAACTCTTTTTGATGCTTGTCCAGTGTGGATATTTCGATGCAGCCAATTATACTAAGAAGAAAGGGTGAGCATTTGCAGAAGTACTACATTTGTGAAAACTCTAACTCCAGATATTGTAGACACTAACTTCTAAAACTGTCCTAGTTCTTATTTGACATTAGTCATTAAGATAAGCCATTATGAATTTAATAGCAGTCATTAACTGATAACCAATATCA
Organism: Platycheirus rosarum; assembly: GCA_963971375.1. Taxonomy (NCBI): domain Eukaryota; kingdom Metazoa; phylum Arthropoda; class Insecta; order Diptera; family Syrphidae; genus Platycheirus; species Platycheirus rosarum. Next base: position 262,014,745 of record OZ020507.1, read on the forward strand.
AAACCTTCAGTTGGCTCACCCTCTTTAACTTATATTTGCAAATAAAAGATAACAAGCAAAATAAACAAAAGTGCACCAAATCTTCTTATCTATCTCTTGGTTTAGTTGTAATAGATCAAAACAAGGCAAAAATGTATTGAATACTTAAAAGCTAATAAGCCATTGTTTTAGACATCACCTTCCAGTGGACAAAACCAATCTATCGAAATAATTAGCCAGCATTACTTCTAAAATTCAATTTAATTTGACACCCCAGTCACAATTTGTGGTTCACCAAGTTCGTCAAACATAGTAAGCTTCAATCACTCCTCCTTCAAAAACAAAAAAAAAAAAAAAAATGTATATTGTACTTGTCCTCAACCACGTTTCACCTCACTAACGATTTCACAGTATACGACTACGAATCGAGCTTATGGCACACATCGTTGTGCTGCGCGAACTTACAGCTTATCATCCGCATTTATCCGATACATTGAGTAGTTTTAGTAGGAATTTAACTCGCGAACATGTCTTACTTAATTTTAAGCAGTTCTCCCTAAAAAAAATCATTTACCATTTAAGTGACCCAAAATTATGGACGCTTACTTCCTTTTTTCGTGAAAGTTCCAAAATTAAAAGAAGCCCGTCGGATTATGACGTTAAACATTGAAAATTATCTGCATCCATGTCATAGCGTGGCAGTGTGTTCATAGTGTTGTTCATATCAATTTATATATTAAAAAAGAAAAAGATAAATATGCATTTGTTAATTAGTCGTATTTAAATTCGGGTTTTTTGCATTTAAAATCAGTTGATTAAATAAGAAAAAAACCGACAAGACCGGAAAAGGTGTTTTCTCTTGAGGGTTTATTGCAAAGTCGTTGTGTTTCCATATAATATAACTAATATGTGTTTTATTCTAAAAATAATAAACAAAGATACATTTTGTTGTTTACTTTTAAAATTTTATAACACAATCCACTGATTGATAGATACTTTCTGAAATGAAGCTTTTGTTGAAAGTGAATTCGGAAAAACGGCGAACCAATCAACGCAACAGGAGCCCACAACCTCCACGAAGAGAACGTATGTACGACGAGTATATTATAAGAAATATTGATTGTTTACAGCTTAAAAGAGCTAAAAATACTGAAATTACTCATTCGAAGGCTTACAGTTTACAGATACAAGATACTGCATTGGAAAAATATAACTGATTGGCTTTTGCTTGGTCATTTAGCTAAGGGCGGTTACCTTGGGTCATTTTTACTGCGAATAAATGGGTTTGTCATGTGAAAATTCTGAAATGATATTCTTTGCATAATATTGATTCACATGGAACAATTTATTCACTCTAGATATTGACAGTAACTTAATAAATTTGAAAAGTCATTCCAGAGGTTGCATGACAATGAAGGAAATATCTCTGTCAATGATAAGGCGGTCAAGAAGATTACTTTTATGATTCATGTCTACACACCCATCAAGTATTGGGTCAGATAAGTCTTTTGTTTACTAGACAAAAAAGTTTAAGACCTTATTACACACTTTTTAAAATAATTTGATACAGGTTTAAAAAAAAGTTAAAGCTTTTTTATTACCAACCAAAGAATTAACTTTTTATTTTAAATCTCCTTTTTTCAAACACTATTCCATTTCAATGAAGTTTTTGTTTTAAATGTTGAATAGTTAATAATACACTGCCAAAAAGCTGATTTGAGACATTTAAATCCATTTTATGATTAAGGTTATAGATCAATAAACAAAGACCCAATTTTGGGAAACAAATAAAAAAGATCATTGATGAAATTTGGCTTGTATCGAAAAATTCGGCTCGAGAATAAATTCCAAGAAAAATGTTAGAAGATTTAAAATAGTATCTAAGACGAGATCATCCCCAAATTTTGTGGATGTAACACCAAACTTCTTCAAAAAGTTCTAAGGTCACCTTAAACCTCGATACAGTAAATATTGGTCTAACTTTAAAACTTGGTTTTAAAAATTCTTTTTTTTTAATTATTCTTCTTGATCTAAAATTATTATTGGGTTTTAAGCGCCTCGATCTAGTAAAACTCAGTTCTAGCGTAGTTTTTGAAACGTTCAAAGCACACTGTAGCCTTTTTTACAGGTGTTTACACATGTATATTTTTTCTGTCAGTCAATTCTAGACATAATTTCTTACCAAGTTGTAACTACTAAATTTCGTTAGAACTCTACCATTTATTTACCCATTCTTAAGGCATTAGAAGTCAGTTTGAGAAAAAAACTTAGGAAAAGCTATATAGATAGATTTTGATTAGTGTAATAGATGACCCCAAATTATCGTTGAAGTCATAAAAATCGACTCCTACTGCTCTAAATTAAAAATTTAGAAAATTTTTGAGAATGTTTTTGTTGGTATTAGCTATCATTTGATTAGAACAAATTTGAGGGTACGTTTCATATAACGGCTTTTTAATTTTTGGCTTTCTCTGTAACGGCTCTTTGAATTTCTGTCAAATTTTATATTTAAGAAGAAGCCAAATCAATTCGGCATATTACAATTTTTAATACCTTTTTTTCTAATTAAAATATTTTTTTGATTTTTTTTGAAAAATTAATGTTTTTAAAACTAATCACCTGTTTATTAATAAATTCTAAAAAACTGCTTACTAACATTTCAAAAAAAAAAAAAAAAAAAATCAAAAAAACTAAAAATAAATAACTGAGTTTTATCAAAATAACTAGAAATAGCTAGAAATAACAGTACCTGCCATTATAACAGTTAAGGAAAAGCTTATTTTTCTCGAAAACGACTGCAACGATTTTGATAAATTTTTTTGAGAGTATTTCTGTGGGCATGGGCTATCATCTTATTTATTAGAATCAAATTTATCTGAAAAGTCTATTGGGGTTGATATAACGGTTTTTTTAATTTTAAGACTTTCTCGGTAACAACTCAGTGGATTTCTATCAAATTGAATAGTTAAAAAGACCTAGGTATCCAAATTAATTCTGCATACCAACATTTTGAATATTTTTTTTCTATTTAATATTTTTATTTTGAAAATTCAATATTAGGCAATTATTACTTGTTTCTTCGTTGCGCGTGGTTAGTAGAAAGATGGGGGACCGTCCGAGAACCAACTGCGTACTGTTGACATGTGTCATGTGTTTTCTGGTTTCCGTTCTTGTGTGTTGTCTTGTAATTGTCTGAGCCGATGGCCTCAGTAGCCAGTGCTGAGTGCTCGTAAGTGTGTCTACTTCGAAGATTTATCTACGGAGTAGATAAAAATGTAATGTAATGTTTCTTTCAAAGATCTTGCCTTCCAATGTTATTTTACACATGAGAGCAATTACATGCGACCAAATCGTGCTCAGTTTTTTTAGCTGATATATATCAGTATAAAATCGTTAAGTAAAAGCCTATTTTTCTCGAAATGGCTTCAAGAATTTTTATGAAAGAAATCAGTATATTTTTGTAGGTGTTTAATATATGAGGCGTTCCATCAAATTTAATTCGAGATATTTGAAGTTTAATGATAAGACGTTCAAAATATTAAGGGAAAGCAAAAGAAATAAAATGTTTATTTAATTTCAAAATTGTATCATTAATTTATGTAAAAATAATAAAAAAACGATTTCAACGTATACGATTAACTAAAATATAAGCAAATAAAGAGGAAAATATGGACTAAATTCATTTTATTTTACATTCTTAAGCTAAAATTTTTATATTAAGAGTTACCTATCAAAAAACCCATGCTGTTATATTGACTCGTAATGGTAACAGTACATTTTGATGCTGATCTTTTTACTTGGGATTATAGGGACTACAAGGCATGTTTATGATTCATGAATACAAAAAAAATTGAGATAACAATGAAACATGACATTACGATCATAGAGAAGTCTAAAAAAAGTGATCGACAAAAAATGTCTGTCTGTCTGTCAGTATGTATAACGAACTGCAACCTAAACGGCTTAAGCGATTATTTTCAAACTTGGTGTTTGTGATTATTTTGGCATTTCCCTCTGGGGGAAATTTGAAATTTTATTTTTAGGCCTATAAATAACGGTACCTGCCATATGACCGTTAAGGAAAACCTAATTTTTCCCGAAAACGGCTCCAATGATTTAGATGAGAATTTTTGAGAATTTTTTTGTTGGTATTTCCTATCACTTGATTGGAACCAAATTTACGGGAAAAGTCTATTAACGGCACCTTTCTTATAACGGTTTTTTTTTAATTTTGTGCTTTCTCGGTAACGGCTCTTTGGATTTCTGTCAAATTTTATACTAAAAACCGCTAAGTATTGTGATTTTGATACTTTTTATATTTTTATTTTTTAGTTTTATTTTCTTCGACTTTGAATAATTTTTGTTCATATTTTTAATATATTTTTCTATCTTTTTTATTTTTTAAATCAATATTTTAAAAACGGATAATTGGATTTTTTTTATATTTTGTTTGTAAATGTATGTTCTTGAATTATTTTTTTTTTATTTTTATAAAAAGTTAAATAAAATCCGTTCCTACTTGGGAGCGCTGAAGTCTAAATATATCAAAATACATATGTATTCTGTTTACCAATTTTTTTTAGTTAAATTTAATACAAATATTGAAAAAATCCTAGATGTTGGTATGCAAAATCTTAACAACTTACGTCTTTTGAAACGTAAGTTTTTGTAGAAAATCCAAACAGCTGTTAGCGAGAAAGTTAAACATCCAAAAACAACCTGTATCATTTACCACCAAATCCAAAAAATTCTTCCGTACATCTCCGATTGCTTGCCAATAGTTTCGTAGTTGGAGCCCTACTTTTATAAAAAGGGCTGCAAAAGAATTTCCGCGATGGATCACTTTTGCTCATACGAGCTAGGTGCCTAGACCACACGAGTCAACCGACTAAGGTGTAGTAGAAAAAATACCGATGCTATCTAAGATAGCAAAAGTATTGCTCTTCAAATTCTGCTTCTCTGATTGTTGGTCCAACACTTCTCGCGGATGCACGGAGCCACCATGTACTTGATATGCTCTTCAATAATGTGAAGGCCTAGATTTTGTGCCACCTTCTGCTCGATCTGGATGAAGAAAGTCGATGTCGTCGGCGAAAGCCACTCTCCTTCCGACTGGACTTGGTGATCATAGCCCCTCTTGTTGACGTGCCAGAATCACAGATTGATTTCTCCAACTCCATCTCACTGTTGGGGTTAATAAAAACGTTGATTGGCCTGTACAACAATCCAGGTACTTTAAATTGGTCCGAAATGTTGGTCATGGTGAGCATACATAGTCCTGTCAATTTATATGGGACGCCGAATGCTCTAATGGCCTAATAAAGTTCTACCTTGTCACCGTAAGCGGGTTTACAAAGTATAAAAGTCCTACCTAATAATTTTAAAAATGTAAAAGTTTGTATACTTAGATAATTGGATGTTTGTTCCGCAATCACGCCTCAACGACTAAACGAATTTTGATGAATTTTGGTAGGTAGATGGATGAGCTGCTGCATTGAAAAATAGGCTTATGTGTGAAATGAGCCAGGGCTGCAGGTTTGTTTGTTATGCTTCCATAATATTCGGAAGTTTTGCGTTTGTTTGTACAGAAGTTGCATATTTCAATGACTGAATCGTTTGATTTGTCCTTAATGCCACTGAAAATCTAGAGTTGTAACAACCTAAGTGAGCTTGCTGTTATTAAATAATAATGATAATATAATATTATTAAGTGTCGTAAAGCATTACCACACGTTTCATGTCTAAAGCTTATTAAACATTAGTGATTCTGATTCAATTTTAAGGCTTGTATGCATAATAAATGCAACGTAAGAAACCAGTTAACTGAAATTAATTGCAATTATCAATTCAATTTCCACATTTAATAAGAAATAATTATTTTCATTCTTTATTACGAATTACAAATGTATTTTAACTCTGAAATCTCGTTTCCAGAAAAAGTTAAATTTTACATGCGTCAAATCTTATTTTTTATGAAATTAAACGAATGTACATATAATATAATTAGAAAACATTACAAAAATAAATTATTTCTCATGACTGCTATTAAAACTGTAACTTATTTTCAAAAAAGTAAATCAAATGTTTTACACAAAATGTGCAAATAATTCTTATAATCTTCAAGAACTTTTAATGCATAGTGTGCTATCATTTAAAAAATAGTTTTGCCTACCAATATTGTTAAAAATTATTATTTTATTTTTAGGCATAACACACAACCGCCACAACGCTACAGCAACTTCAATCCAAACCCTATCGACATCCTCGAAAATCTTATTCGCATTTATCCTAGTTGTCCTTTTGATCATTGGATTCATAGCCTATTTAGAACTTCGCCATAATAATGGAAATGATTCAAAACGTGAAATACTATTCGGAAACAACTATGACACAGGAACATGTAAGTATTTCTCCTCTTAATCTAAAATAACCTTCAAAACCTAACCCCCCTCCCCAGAAGTGTGCTTCTTAATGAAAATATCAATTTTACAAATTAAAATATTATTTCAAGTATCTCAGTTCCGAACCTAGGAAATGGACATCTTGTAGTCGATCGAGAACAATGGGGTACATCGGAACAAGCTAAGAATCTAACACATCCTCTAAGCCATCCAATTCCATACGTGATGATTACACACGTCGGTGTCCAGTCGACTCCTTGCTTTACCATCTACAAATGTTCCATTAAGATGCGGACTCTTCAAGATTCTTCGATTGCCGAAAAAGGACTGCCCGATATATCTTCTAATTTCTATGTAAGTCCTTAATACTCTTTTGCTTAATTGGCTTTTCATCTGAAATGAATGCAATAAATTTATTGTGGCTCCTTGCCAGGTCGGCAACGATGGAAACATATACGTCGGTCGGGGTTGGGACTATGCCAATACATATGCCAACAACTCATTGTCGGTGACGTTCATGGGCGATTATATTCGCCATGTCCCAGATGAGAAGCAATTCGATGCCGTAAAGTATCTACTTGCCTACGGAATAACCAATAAGCACCTGGCAATTGATTATAAATTGGTAGCACAAAATCAGGTAATATACATACATTATAGACTTAAAAAGAGAAAGTATTTTTTGGCTTTGACGTAAATAATTTGAATTCTTTTCATATAAGACAAAATCGACACGCAGCCCCGGCTTAAATGTTTATAAGGAGATCATCAAATGGCCACACTGGTTCCCATGTGGAATGAATGACAATCCGAAATGTGGTGTTGAATTGGGTATGCCAGGAGTTTGGAATGGCACCATGTAAATAGAAACCTTGACCATAAATTTATTATCAGTGGATAAATGTAAACGTGATTTTTATCTGTAAATAGTAGAATAAGTATGTTTTTTTTTTAAATTATGTTCTTAAATCCTAAAATTGAATTATTGATATTTTATTGTTGTTAAGTAAGAAACAATTATTAAACGTATATGCATGTCAAATGTCCGAAACGATTTGAGCCCCAAAACGACTGATTCTAAATATATCCTTAAGAATTTGTATGTATTTATACAACTTTATTGTTATTCCCTTCACTTATAAGTAGATAAACAAAATTAATAAAATATCCTATTTTTTATGCACATGCAGTTGTTTTATTTATTTAATGAGGACTATTTTTGAGTGATTATAGCCACACACGTAGCATCACCGCTATGTTGAAACCACATGCCGTTTGTATCCATATCATCCAATATAGGCCAACAGAAGTTGGTAATCATCGACGTATAGAGTGCTCGCCGTTGACGGTGATGGCTTATCCAACATTTTTAAAGAAATATAGATTGATGACGCGAATCTGTCAGCCCAAAATCCACAATAAACAGTAGCTTTTTCGGGATGCATTCAATGCTGTTGGATTTTATGCTTCAACTGCTCCAGAGCCCATTTACCGAACATAAGTCGTTGTCTATGTTATGGTCTTCTATACCTTTACCTCTTGTTTTGTGCGGGTGCAGGCTCAAGCTACTACGTGCTCAAGCACAACTGGATCGCACTTGCGGTCACATAGTCGCATAAAATTTAAAAAAATAAGTAACATTAAACTGACTTTAAAAAAACTGTCAAAATCACAACATCTAACGGTTTTTAGTAAAAATGAAGCACGTGACGTCTTATATAATAAAAAGTATTTCGAAAATTGTAGGACGGATTTTGATAAAATCCTGTTTTATATTTATAGTTAAGAAATAAAAAAAATGTTTGAACTTTTTGTATGCGGTTTCTTAGAGATTAATAATATACATCATAAAACTTAAAATAATTTTTTTGATTAGTTTTAAAAACATTGAATTTAAAAAAAAAATCAAAATATAATTTAATTAGACAAAAAAAGTTATTCAAAATTTTGATATGTATATTTTGATATACCGAGAAAGCCAAAAATAAAAAAAAAAAACCTTATATGAAAGGTACCATTAATAGACTTTTCCTAAATGGTCATATGGCAGGTACCGTTTTTTTAGGCGTAAAAATAACATTTCAATTTCCCCTCTGGGAATGCTAAAATAATAACACACACCAAATTTGAAGTTAATCGCTTAAGCCGTTTAGGCTGCAGCTTTATTTTTTTCCACATCTGCTTCGAGGTAGAATTCATACAATTCATGATTGTATCTCCTCCGGAATCGTCCATCCACGCACACGGGGCCAACAGTTCTTCGTAAGACTTTCCTCTAGAACGCGGATAAGAGATCAGAGTGCCTTATTGTAAGCTCCTAGGTCTTGGATCTGTATGTGAGTACTGGTATAGTCTTTTTTAGCCGCAGTTTGTTTTTTTTATAGCAGGTTTTGGAAGATTTTAACAGCCGCCCGCGTACTTCTTTTCTCATTTTATTATCGGCTGCTACTTTTAATCCAAAATTAAAGGACTGCACAACTTCAAGTTCATGCTCCGCTAATCTGATAGCACCGTAGTAGTAGAAACTGCATCTTGATTATGCTAACGCGAAAATTGAGGGTGGATGACCATAGATAACGCTTTGATTGCTGGAAATGTTGTGTCAAATAAGCACATAATCTTTTCGCACTAAGCCCGGTGTTCAAGCGAACACGATCAACAAATGTTCGACCAAGCAACCAACCAACCAACCTTTTACCAACCTTTAGTTGAGAAAAATAACACCAAATGCAAATTACTTAAAACAATATTACTCACAATACCTTTTACTGATACGCTACGCGGTCGCTTATAAAGATTAAAAAAAAAGTTTCGCTTTTGTCGCCAATCGAATAATAACTTTTGACCCTTATTGAAAAGCCTTACACAAGTATTTTGCATTGACTTGTCGTAGACAGTGTTATAAAAGCTATTACTTTTTTTTAAATTTCAGTAAATACCTTCGGAAGGCCTTATATACAGGCCATTTTAAATCTTTATCTAAACGCCTTATATAGAATTTGCCAAATTCACTTCTAAACGCCCTATAGCAGCAATTTTTTTAATTGTCAAAGCGTGAAACGTGTGGCTTGCAAAAGTTTGTATACAAGCTCTTTATAAACTATTACTTGACAAATTCGAAAAATTGGAGCTTAAAGAAGCTAAACTGTTAGTTGGTACAAGATCGTGTTGGTCGAGCGTTCATCAATTGGCCACCACGTTCATGTGCCTTGAAACTACTACTACTTAATAATTCTCTTAGGTGGGGCTACAGTCAGGGGTGGATCTGGTCCTCATCGAACAAGCTTCTCCAGCCAGCTCTGTCCCTAGCTAGCTTCCCCATTTTCGCTCGTGGAGTCGGTTGAGGTCCTATTCCACTTGTGTGCGCCACCTGAGTCTCGGTCTTTCTCTACTGCGCCGTGCCTCTGGGGTGGATTCGAAGACTTTTTAGGCCGGATTATTGATGTCCATCTGCTCTATATGACCCAGCCATCTGAGACGTTGAATTTTTACTCTTTTGGCTAGGTATGTGTCGCCGTACAACCAGTACAGTTCTTCATTGTATCTTCTCCTCCACTCTCCGTTAATGCATACGGGACCAAAAATCACCCGGAGAGACGCTTTTAACAGCGTCCATGCGTCTGCACCATAGAGCAGGACTGGGATGATAAGGGTCTTATAAAGGGACAATTTAGTTGCCCGAGAGAGGGTTTTGCTAGTCAATTGCCTTCTTAGCCCAAAGAAGCAGCGATTGGTATGAGTTATTTTTCGTTTAGTTCCAGCACTGGTGTTGTTGTCTGAGTTAATCGATAGTGGACTTTCCTGGCCCAAAACTGAACTGATATGGATCTATCAGTTTGTTGACGAGGGTCTCCTTTTTAAGGATCGGGCAATTAATGCTCATTGGACATGCTTACTTCCAACCATATCTTGCTTACGAGTTGCGGTGCATACTAATATTGCCAAGTCAACGCCTGCAGCATTGAAGAGCTCGGCACCTAGGCCATGGCCTCCGGTGGCTTTTTTGCTCTTAAGCTTAGATATAGCTAGCCTTATTTCATTCAGATGTGGTGGGCGGAATGGTTGGTCTACTTTGCCTAGATAAGATGGACCGTTCTGCCTGACTGCGGAATTCGTTTCGTCATCGTTGTTATACTCGCAGTCTGCAGAAATGGTTTTTCCATATTCTCAGCATCGAATGCGTTTCCACTACGATGTTCCGGTGATCATCTTTGCAAGCTTGTCTACGTTAGGGGGGGGGGGTAACATACGCTGACGAGTTCAACATTGTTGACGGAGGTTAAATCAATAATTCGAGATGCTATTGTCGGAACAATGCAGCACGTTCAAAACGGGTCAAGAAAATTGGAACGACCACTGGCAAACAAGTCGGGCGATCATTTCGATAATTTGCTTTTCTATATTTCAATGTCTAAAAATTAACCACCAACCGATACTATCTGTTCCAACTCTTCGATTGATTCGAATCCATGAGAATAATAACCCTGATGTGTAGAACGACTTGCGAGCTATATTTTCCTATTTGTCTTTCGAAAGCTACCAATTGTGTATTACGAAACAACTTTTGAAATTTAAATACAAGCCTTTGTGGTGCATCTGCTTTCAGGTATTTAGCTGGCATACCATCATTGTCATTTTAAAAATTTCTTGAAACAAAAATTTAAACAAAAAATCAGAAAAAAGTTCCTCTTTTCTACAGTCAACACCATGCATCTCCACCTCTTTTTCCATTAAATTGTTTTTATTCCAATTGAAAACAACCTACATTTATCCGCACAAATGTTAAATTAGTCAGAGTATTTCATTTGTTTGCTAAATTCTATAAAATTCTATAATGACAAAGTTAATTATTTGTATTGTTGTCATAATAGAATGGTGTGGTCAAGCCATTTTTTTTAACCAAATAAAAAGAATTCTAAAGCGTTAAGGCTAAGTTTTATGTGAATCATTGAATGTGCTGCAATGAAATGAAGGAGGCTTGCTCTAACGATATAAATGTGTGTTTATTTAAAACTTAACAACTGTGGCTCATATAAATCACGTTTCGCATGAAAAAACCGCATGAAAGTAGAAATACAAAATTAAACTTCAGTAATTTTTTGTTGCTATGAATTAAATGAGATACATTATGTTCTTCAGATACACCCGGTATTCGTTTAAAAAAATGTTTTGAATACAAAAATCTTAGGTCGATCATTTTTGTAGGTGTTTATTTACTATGCAGGTGGTAATGCGACGGTTTTAAGGTTAAATGGCCAATACGCAATGCGGGAAGGTTTGAGAGTTGGGCAAAATATTTTTGAATACATATTTATAAAGCTATTTTTTTAGATTCATTTACTGAAACGTATAGTTGCGATAGTATTAAAGTGTAAATCATAAGGTTTTTTACTTAATAGTTAAAAAGCTTTTTTCTAGCTTCGGATGATCTTAATCATTTGTCCACGTAGAAAAAGTTTGGCGATCAACCTTGAATTCCGTGGTTGATTAATTGAATCAAAACGTTCTGAGATTTTTGTTTTAAGATTGATATCATTACTGCGTACAAAAATCAAATTTTTTGTGCAAATATTTTTTACTAAGAAAACAATCAGATTACAAATATCAAAGCAAATGAAAGAGAATATTAATTTTTAAATTTAAATTTTATTAATTGATACATATGTATGTAAATTTAATTATTGGATATTGCTTTTTACGTTTTGGTCTTGTTATCTAGTAAAGTGTATTATCAATGCTATTTTCTCTTTCCTCTTGATAATTTTGCATACAAAAGATTAAATTTTGTTCAATATTAATTTTTTTTTGGTTTTCCTGTAATTTTCTTAAGAAAAGAAAAATGTTGGTTTTCCTTGTGGATTATGTTTATTAATCGAATTAAAATTTTTTCCATCAATTCCAGCAAATTACATATATAGTGAAGTGGCCTCCGCCAGAATTGATACGGGCTCGTTTTATTGCATTTTCCATCTCTTATGTCAGAACTTCCGCGGCGGTATGTTCTCCCATTCCTGTCGAACCTATTCTCTTTAAGGGCTTAAAGAGTCTGAGACTTGCCTGGGACTTCAAGTAACCACACAAAAAAGTCTGGAGCGGTCAAACCAGGTAATTTGGCCAGCCAAGGCAAATACCCAAAACGAGAGATTAGACGACGCGGAACTGCTTCCTTCAGAATATCGGGCGTTCTTGAGGACTATAGCATTCCATGGCTTGACAATTTGTAAAGTGACAAATCGACAATTGTCAAATTCTTGTTGTCGGAAAATTTGCGAGAATTGTCAAGATAATGAATCAAAAAAAATTGTCAGGATTTTTCCCAGAATTATTATCAGTTTTCTAACAAATTTGTACTGACAATTTTTTATGGATAGAAAAATATGTCCAACTGACAATTTTGTCAGTATGTAATTGACAATTGTGATAGGCAAATGTTTTGTACGACAATTTAAATTGCAAAAATGTATTAAAATTAAAACAGCAGTTTTCAAAAATGTTGGAAAGTACTCTTTTCAATTAGATTCCCTAGAATTAAATTTGGTTAAAATCGATTTAGCCGTTCAAGAGAAAGCTTTATTAAACACGGCTCTATGGGACATACTGCTAATAGATTTTAATTTTTTTCCAAATACGAGATAAAAAAGAAAATTAGCCCGCTCCCTCATTTGTGGGTGTGGTATCTGTAATCGGTATTTATCGCTTTACCGAATGAATACCGATATCATTTTCATCTCCTCACTGGTCGGTAAGCTTTAGAGAAAGAATTATTGAAAACTGTTGTTGACGTCTTTATAGAATTTTGTCATCAGAAGAAGGTAATTTTATTCCTTGTTATTTTATTACGCGTTTAAGCAAAAAAAGAAAGAAGTATTGGCCACATCGGTACATCGAAAATAATATACACTGTCGACTTTTTGTTGCGGCCAAACAACTATCGGTGGATGTCATTTTCCTTAAAAAATCATTATTTTATATCAACACGTATTTTCTAATTTTTTTGTGTACGAAACAAATTGTTGTTTTGGACGTCGAACTAAAATACTTGCGGTAAATATCGAAACAGTACTGATTCGTTGTACCAACACTCGGTATGCCGCTTTCTTGCCGTACCGATTCCGCATATACCGCACCAATCAGTAGGTGTTCATTGATATATATGAATTCAGTGAAATATCGGTACCGAATGTGTACCGAGTAAACCGAGATAAACGATACCACAACGAAAAGTGAGGCAGTGGCCTTAGGAAATAAATTGCACGACTGGATCGCACGTACTTGCTCATATGTGCGGTCACATCATCGAATAAATTTAAAAAAATGCACGACTGGGTCGCACGAAATTGTTCTTATGTTAGATAATTGATTAGTAGCTGCATATGTATGTATATTAAGGGTGTTTTTTAGACGTGTGGTTTTCAAGAAGAAATAAAACGCATATAGTTTAATGATATGGCCAAGAATTTAGCTTGATTATAAAGTAAAGGGTTTGCATTATGTTTTACAAATGATTTCGAATAAATTCCAGCCGAGGCCCAATTTGGTGAAAATCGGGATCGGTGGCCATCTCGTTTTTGGGCCGATTCACCGAACGTGTGACGACTTGATGGTCGTTCGGCTTCAATTCTTGTACGAGTTGGATTTTGTAAGCCTGCAAACTAAGATCCTTCCGCAAAATCTCCCATAAAGTGGATGGGCACATCTCCAATTGTTGCGCGCGATGGCGGATGGACTCATTCGGGTCTTCTTCGATGCTCTGCTCCACCGAAACGACCCATTATTTTGGTAATAAATTTGCACAATTTGCAAACTTCTTCGGGAGTATGTATATTCATTATGAAATGGCAAACCAAACTGAGCATAAATCAAGTGACAGCTGTCAAAAAGATCAACTCCGAAAGAAGTATTGCCAGATTGAAATTTTTTTTCTAGTATGTTATTATACAAAAATCTGTAGTTTTCATCTGGGAAAATTATTTAAAAAAGAATCAATCAACCAATTTTCAAAATATATTGAAAACCAATTTTTTTTAGAATTTTTTTAAAAAAAATCGAAAAAAAAGTTTTTGAAAATTTTGAAATGCAATATTAATTGAATTATAAATGACTTCCTGTGTGCATTTTGTTGAAATCGTTATAATAGTTTACGATAAAACCGCATTTGAAACCGGTTATTTGAGAGGTACCGTTAACTACCTGAAAAATGTATTGTTGTAAAAAAATAGCACCCTGAAAGTTTTATCAAAATCGTTAGAGCCGTTTTTGAGAAAATCAAGCTTTTTGTTAAAAAAATTGTATGGCAGGTACCTTTATTTTTCGACCTAGAAAAAACACCCCCCGGAGATATTAACTTATAAATACTAAATACCAAGTTTGAAGTAAATCGGCCCGTTTAGGCTGTAGAGGTGCGAACAGACAGACAGACAGAAAGACAGACGGACGGAATTTCCGGACCCACTTTTTTCAACTTCTCTATTATCGTAATGTCATGTTTGATTGTTAGATTTTTTTTTGCACAAATCCATAACTTGCATTTTAGTACCTAAATCACAAGTAAAAAAACGTCTCCATTTTTTCCAAGAAAATATTTGGAGCCGTGGAAAAAAAAAAAAAAAAAAAAAAAAAAAAACAAATTCGAGGAAAATCGGTTACTGGCAACTTATATTGTGTACTTTACGACAATTTTTTCAAAATATGACAATGAAAAAATTTTCGTATTCTGACAATGACAAAATTGTCACGACAAATTTGTCGTTGTATTTTACTGACAATTTTTTTACTTGTCTATATGTTTTGAAATGGAAACTTGTCAGAGTCACTTGTCAAGTGCGACACATTTCATGTTGATACAACATGATGATACAACATTACTAACTTGTTTTATACTTAATTTCTAATTTACATTTTTATTTTCCAAATTCAAAAACTCTTCATTATTCGTTTTTTCTCTTTTCATTTAGAAAGGAGCACCGAACAGAGTTCAAACATTACTGGCTACAGTATGCTCTGATCATTCTCTGAACCAAACATGGTCAAAACGTTCAAATTTTCATTTGAAATACGTTTATGTGAGTTCATAGAGCGTGTGTTCAGAGCATTCTCTTGGCAGAGGCCGCAACATAGCAAATCCAGCCCTACTTATGCCCCTTAATTTTTGAGAGTGACAAAAGGAATTTTACATTCGTCACTTATATCTACAAACTCTAAGATATAAATTTAGCTAGGAAAATTAAAAAAGTTAGTGTGTGGGAAGTCACCACCAACAACAATCATAACAAATTCGGGAGCCCTGCAGAAAAAAATACCTAAAAAAAGAAATTACCCTGAAATAGGTTCTTGCAGATTTGGGCTAATATTGTCAATACAAGTCCTTGTTGAATACTTTACAAAAATACGTAAGCATATTCAATCTCTTTGGAAACCGCTTTAATGGCCGTTTGACAAAACTATAGTAGTAGATCTGTGGCAACAAGGGTGTGGTTGAATATTTTTGATTCGAGGGAATATACCTTCAAAAAATTAAATGCGGCTTAGGAAATTTCCAAGATATTGAAACTCTCAAAACTTTCCAAGTTCCAACCAAACACTGGTTATTATTCCAAACAAAGTTTATTACAACTCATTCCATGAACAACGGAAAAAAATTAAATTAATTAGCACACCACAATCGAAGTCGAATTGTGACACATGCATGCGAATGAGTTAAGCTTTATCTCGAGTTGACGTACACGTCTCTGTTTCTGTACCATCATGCCAGAATCGCATGGTGATATCGATGCGGGTGCATCATCGTCATTCAACTTCGCAGCTGGATAAACTTGTTGCGGCATAATATTGGCAATATACATACGTATAAGCGTGGCAATAATACCGCCGGCAAATCGTGTTTATATTACTTTATCCAATATCTAGGGGCTAATGAACGAAGGAACGAGCTTTAGCTTTTACGAAACAAAGAGTAAGTCATCGATTACACTTCGGAAGTAATGCTGAAGTCTAGCAAGAACGCAATTACAACGAAATTGGATGTCAATTAGTTTTGCAACCGGTTTGCAAGAAATACTGAGAATTGAGCTTTGTTGGGAGACATAGTGCAATGTGTAAATTGGCCAAGCTTTTGCATTCGAATTTTTGAAAATTAAAAGCAAAAACGAAATGCCATTTATCTGTAACTAGTGATTATTAAACAAGATACTGGTCATTGATTATAATATTGAGACTAAACTGCAAGTGTTCATCACGATAGATTCTAATTAATAAAAAATAAAAACTGGAAAAATGACTTATGAAAAACGATATCGATAAGAATATGGTGTATTTATTTTAAATTTTAGTTGTGTGGGGGCAGCATCAGCACCTCCATTTATTCAGCTTAATACAGGCTAAAAATCTTAAACAAACTAAACTTAAAAACTAGAACTTAATACTAATTTGGAAGAGGATAGGAGGGTCTTTTAAGTAAGGTTTGTGGCTCCCAAAATTGAGCTATTTGTCATACATAACTCCAGGATTAGAAAGAGAATCAACTATCTATGAACTATACTATGTACTTGAACGCCATTTGCAAGATACGATCAATACGGAAGAATTTGATTGTACGAGTGTACATAGGTGATAGCTTGGCATTTTGAGATATTAATTTCTAGGAAGTTTTTAATGCAACAGATGGAAAATCTAGAAAGATCATCTTGGAGGAGCTTAGAGTCGTCTAGTTAAGTTATTCGCCTGAAGATTTTTTGTCATCCGCATATATAGAGATTCATGAGTTTTTAATGACACATTGGACATGATTGATAGTAAGAATTAAAATTAGTGGACCAAGATGACTTCCCTGTGGGACTCCAGATGTTGCATGAAAAGGGACGGGTAAATGGCTTTATAAGAATGACTTTGTAAGAACAATCTTTCAATTAAAATTCAATCCATGATATAAATTGCGTAATAAGGGCGTGCGAAATCAAAAACCAAAAGCTTTGCTTAGGTCAATTGCTATATAACGTCAATTCTATGATAAAACCATGTTTGGGAAAAAAATAATACGTCTGCAATGAAACCTTAAGTCTCATAAGCAATGCGTTCAAAGAGTTTAGGAATGCATTGGAGCTTAGCAATAAGATGATAACTGGAGACGTCCCTTTTGGGAATGGAGATAATGAATGATTCTTTCCTGAGTGAAGGGAAAACTCACTTAAAAATCGATTTTTGGAATAAAGCCATCAATGGTTTTACAAAATGAGTACTGCATTTTTTACTTGCGATTATAGAGAGTATAAGGCATGCTTAGGATTTGTGAATATACAAAAATTGAGATAACAATCAAACATTACATTACGATCTGTCTGTCAGTATGTATTAAGAGCTGCATAAGGCTTAAGCGATTATCTTCAAATTTGGTGTTGGTGAATCTTTTGGCATTCCACAGAGGATGAATTAAAATTTTATTTTTAGGCCTAAAAGTAACGGTATCTGCCATATATATACAATTTTTGAAGACAAATTTACGGGAAAAGTCTATTAACTGTACCTTTCATATAACGTTTTTTCTAATTATTGAATTTTTTTATTTTTTTTGTAGCTCACTGTACATGTCATAAAACCGTTAAGTAAAACCTTATTTTTCTCGAAAACGGCTCTACGATTTTTTTTATAAAAAAAATCTGTGCATTTTTGTAGGTGTGGTTTAAATAAGTACTCGTGAAAAAAAAATATTTAAGTTGGTGGGCTAAGAATAGTACCCCCCATAGGAATGTTTTCCTTTTCTTCGATTTACTCGAGAACTGCTTAGATAGCCAAAGTAGGTAATTCGCAATAAACATATTTAGAAATAACTTCTTTTTATAATTTTAATAATTTAAAACAATTTTTTTTTTGAAAAAGCGAAATTTTGAAAACGGGTAGGTGATTTTTTTTTCCTAATTTTGTTTTTAAATGTAAATAATTTTTTGTGTTTAAGTTTGCATTCTTGAATTATTTTTGTTTGTTTTTTTTTAAAAGTTGTTAAATAAAAATCGGTTTACGGACGATAATTTTACGTGATAATGTCATAAGAAAACATTGATGGCAGCAACACCAACATACAGCCCGTTAAACCACACCCACAAACCCTCTCATTAAATCCACACACACACAGACACTTCTACTTTAACAAAACTCCTCCTATTTTGTATTTATTTTTCTCCTGTACAGAAAATGGAAAAAAAACTTTGAAGTCCCCTTAATATTTTTCAAATTTTATTTTAAGCTGTGACTACACATAAGAGCAAGTACGTGCGATCCAGTCGTGCGATTTATATAGTATAAGAGCTGGAACTCCGTGGGGGCCAACAGAACAGTGATGTGTATGTACTTTAAGTTATTTAATTTATCAACAACAGTAAAAGATGAGATTTGGATTGATGAAAAAGAAGTTTGGGGACAAGAATTTAAGAAAGAGAAATAAGAAGGATCAGGCTGAGAGAAAATGATTGACTAAAAAAAAAACTTTTTGGATCAATAATAATTTTCGATTGCAAACGAATTAGGTATTTAGAGTAGAGAGATTCGCATAGCTCAGAAAAGAGGTAGTTCGAATTTTGATAATTAATAAAGTCTTCATTAAAGCCCGATTTATGATATTTACGCCATAATTTATACCTTGTACAGCTTTTCTGTGATTTAGGTGTCCTCTGTGACTGCGAGTTAAATTTTCGATCTCATGTTGATGATGAGTTCATTTCGGCAATTGGAATTATTAACAGGTTGTCCAAAGACTTTCGGAACCCATTTGTAACCATGTCCCTTTATATTACATACCTATGTGAGCCGTTTTCTTGAGTATCCATTGCAAGTCGCTGTTATAGGCCCCCTACTAAGGGGTTCACATCTCAAGAATCGAAAGCATTCAACGACTTTTTCTGCTCTTTGTTCTCGGGTGCTTTATGGCTTTAACAAATTCTTAAAGATCAAATTGTTAGGACGCAGCGAAAAAATCGCCAATACTTTAATTCAAGATCAGCTCTCACAGCTTTAATGATTACGAGTTTGGGTGATTATTCACTTTCACGGTTACCTGGTTTTTTGGCTGTTAAAACTCAAAACTGGAACGATTTTCATGACGGCGTATTAAAAACATAAAAAATTAATAAAAAAAAAGTCATTAATCATCATTATGATGGTTTAATTCTAAGCCGGAAAAGTTAAAAAAAACCATTTGCTTTTTGTTTTGCTAATTTGTTTATTTTTTTTGCTTAGATTACTATAAAAAATCGTGAGTTCAATTGGTTATGAAAAAAAATATGAAGAATTGTTCATAAAAATTGATTTTTTTAGCATTCAAAGCTAGGAAAAACTTTCTGAAACCTGACATGGGGATAATTTAAACACTTTTTATCGAAAATCCGCCGTAAAAACGAGCATTTAAAAAAAAAGAATCATGAAAATCTGGCCAGTTTTGAATTTCTTACATCTAATTACGTGTTAAACATTGGTAAGTTTGATTTGGCCCACCCTGTATTGAGCTAATACATGGGGCGTTAGTCCCACCAAAATTGAACATTACAGTTCGGGAGAAGGATCTATAGAGTTCTACATGATAGTTCCTCCGCTCCATTTCACTCATTTACGCGGCTTAAAACCATATGCAAAATGTTCCTCTTTTTCCTGGAAGACTATTGTACCTTAATCGATATTACCAATCATTATTGTAACGTTTGTTCCCTCATGAATCAAACCCGATTTGAGAACTTCGCAATATATATTTTCTTTAGTAAGTATGACTACTAGTAGTATACCAAATCCAATAATCAAATATAAATAAAATTAATGAACACCAATTTGATTTCAAAATTAATCGAAAGCTAAAAATAGATTATATTACCAGACAATTCCCACTTGTCGTCATCAAACCCGAGCGCCCATACAAAAGGCGAATCAACCTTAATCCAACTCTCTCGTGTAAAAATTAAGATACCTGTTCACCTGCTTTATATCAGTGTACGAAGTCAACAGCTTTTATTGTATCTTTTACCTACTTGTTGTGCTTGTGTGACGAGCTGCTAAAGCTTATCGAATACCGTGTTATATTCATGTCAATCCAAAAGAGCTTAAGCTCAATTATTTTGTTGTTGTGTTGTGAATATCCACACACCCGGCATTCAAGTACGCTACTCGTTTGATTTACTAAAGTAACTTCAGTTTAGTTGATCGTGACAAACCGCTGAGTAACACGCAAGTGATGCTTCTTTAGACATTTTGTTTTATAAAAAAAAAACAGTTAATCGAAAAGCTCTCCCATTAAAGCTCTCAACTCACACAGATTCTCAGACATCTCGCTTAATATTATTCTTTTCGATTTGCGATAAAGCAATTCGTTTTTCCCTGCCACTCCATTAAGAAAGTATCTGGAATTTCCCAAACCAGTGGAAAAAGTCGAAGAACTGGGAAACTTATTTCTACCGGTATAGAAACTCAAAAAACAAAACATCATTAACCTAACCTGAAAGAAGTGATAAACATAATAATTTTTTGTTTATATAGCTTAGCCATGGTTTGGCACGAGCTTCATTTGGGTTTGATCTTTTAGACGGGAAGACGCAAGATTCGAGTCTGGCTAAAAATAGTCTTATCAACTTTTTTGATTGGACTCGGTTTAGAAAGTTGTCATGCAGTCGCCGCAGTTTGTTCGAATTCTCGCAAAGTTTGTCTATGATGTGATTTGATTTAAGTTGAAACAAAAAAAGTGCCAATTATAACCCAGTGATGGCTAAGATGTATGTTAATGAGGTGGATATACCACCTAAGACTAACAGTAGTAATTCACCACCACAAACAACAACAAATTCTGATCTTTGTGCCACGATAAATATAGAAAACACGATAAAAATCAATAAGGACGGGACGTTAGAAACATCAATAAATATCGATTCGAAACCCGCCCAGCCACCTGCCTCGCCAACCCCATCACTACGCAGTACAAGCATATCGATTTCATCGATTGAATCAGATGCAGTGTCGAGTATAATAGATTCGGATGTTGAAGAGTTCGAAGATTCGAAGACGGGTTGTATGTTGAAAAAACTTGGTCATCAACAAACTCCTGCTCCCAATTTTCAACCAGATAACAGTCAGATTCCAAATTTGAATTCTGAAATCGGTGTACTCATAGGTCAACAGATTGAACGTGATGTTGGCACTTCACCGAAAGGACCAAAAATCGCTAGTTTATCGATAGATAACTCAACTGATGTTACATTTGGTAGCAAGAAATACCATCGAGGTCCTGTCACAATACAACAGATTTTGGTTGAGAAACCTTCAGCGCAGCAGGGAAAATCCAATCCAGCTTTTGATGGTTTCAATGGGCGTTCGAATAATAATACACAAAGGAAGCCCTCGGAACGTGGTGAGTGTTGGTGGAGCTAAATTTAGATCAAAATTGAGTGTGTAGACTCTTATCTAGAATTACTAAGTAATATTTGCATTGTTTAACGCTTATGAGTTCATAGTGAAGAAATATTATACCAAGTCGATAAAGTATAGCGTAGGTCAAGTTATCGATAGTTTTGAATAAATTGTCCCTTGTGGGACAATGCCATCGATTATTTATGTGGTAATTTCCAATGCACAACCATGGTTCCTGGACTCTCATTATATCCATTAAATTTTACATTCACTTTTGAAAGAAAGTATGATAGATATTTAAAAATTGTGTTATCGATAACAAGATATTCAAATAGTTTCGTCCATTATTCTAATCATTGAAACTTATTTTTATAACGAACCACCCTGTTTTGTTTTGTAATCCTTTAAAAATATGAGTTCATTACTCCATACATCGAGGTAGGTCATGTTTCTATACTTTCAACAAATTTTACTACTGTGATGCAATCGGGGGTAAATCCCAAAATTTTTAGCGTACAAACTTTTAATTCTCTATGAAATGTTTGTAAACAATACCCGTAGGTACTTTAGATAGGTAGTATGCCATTGTTCTTATCACATCTGATGGCTATCGGCATTTTATTTTGGAATCGATTGATTTCATTTTACCATTATTCTAGCAGCTATGTTTAGATAAACATACGAATTCAATTAAAAAGATTAACATATTTTAGTGACCGACTGAGAGATGTATTTTTTCAGCAACAATACACGTCACAAATTGCGTCTTTATATACATATGTGTTATTTGTTAATATTATATTCTTATTTAAATGATAACAACTAGTTTGGCTGGGATTTGAAAATACGTCCAAATTAACTACACAGTTTTTTCTCAAATTCAGTGTTGTGATGGCGTACTCTTTTTTTTACTGGAAACACTTTTTGTTAGGTCTTGTTATTCTTCTACATACATATTGTATGTACAAAATGTACATATTAGCTTTTTCTGTCAAAAGCATCTCTGCTTCCAATGTGAATAGGTACATGTAAGCAAGTACGTGCAGTGTACGTAAGTCCAATATTTTTAATATACACAATTGAATAATTTAGTCTTATAGTACTAATAACGCAAGCAGAAGTAGCTTATTGTTTTTTATTTATTTTAATTTTTATTAAAAAAAAAACTAGTATACGCCCTAGGGACCTCACAATTTGTATTTTCAAATTAGGTTAAAAATGGAATAAAAACAAAGAAAACGTTTACAGGTCTCGGTCATATTTGTAATAAACGGAAACGTTGCATGAAAAGCACCGTCAATAAACATTTTTGATATTGTTTTGGATAAAATGAGAGCCAATAACTAAATAACTACCAAAATATCTGAAAACTATTTGTATGTTCCCTATGGGCTCCAAAACGGAGTTGCCGATTTTGTTTAATTTTGTATGCCATTTTCAGATAAGCTCAGCAAGTGATTCTGTAAAGTTTGGAGCCAATAGGTGTCGTTTGGGTCGAGATATTTACGAGTTTTTAGTTTTCCCTGTATAAAGTTTCATATCAATAGTATTACATTTAAATGAATCGACCGATTTTGAAGATTTTTACCTTAAGGTACTATAAGGTAGGTTTAGAATTCGTGAATATAGAAAAATTGAGATAACAATTAAATATGATATTACGATCATAGAGAAGGATAAAAAAGTTTGTGACAACAAATGTCTGTCTGCCTGTCCGTAAGTCTGTCAGTCTGTCGTATTTCTGTCTGCATTCCTCGGAGTAGAAACCTGCCATATAACCGTTAAAGAAAAGTATAATTTTCTCGAAAACGGCTCCAACGACTTAGATGAAATTTTTTGAGATTTGTTTTGTAAATATTGGCTATTATTTGATCCAAATTGATTAATTGAAACCAAATTTACCGAAAAAGTCTATTCGCGGTACATTTTTTTTTTAATTTCGAATTTCTCGTTAACGGCTCATTGCATTTCTATAAAATTTAATATTTGAAAAGATCTCGTTAGCCAAATTAATTCCGCATACCAAAATTTTGATTTTTTTGTCTATTTATAATAATTAATTTGTGAATTTATTTTATTTTTTTTGAAAACTTAATATTTTTAATCAAAAAAATATTTTAAACTGTATATTAATAAACTCTTAAAAACTAAATATCAAAATCTAAAAAAAAAATCTTTTCAAAAAACTAAAAATAAAAAACAGGATTTTATCAAAATCCGTACTACAATTTTCGAAATACTTTTTTCATAAATTCTTTGTTATTTAAGACGTGTGATGGCGTACTTCATTTTTACTAAAAACCGGTAATAATTGTCGTTTTGACACTTTTTATAAGTTCAGACAATGTTTTTTTCTTCTTAAATATTGCTTGTTTCTTCCAAAAAGATTTACAGCTTTCCAATATGATTGGACATATAAGAACTAGTACGTGCAACCCAGTCGTGCCAATTTTTTTGTGTGTATTAACATATTTGCCTTGGTAGTGCTTGGTACTTAGATGCAGAATATGTATGTTATATCCGAGCAACGCTGTTTGGTTAAGCTAGTTTCATATAAGTATGTATGTTAATAGCGAAAGCGTAATGGGACATAGCTGAGTAATATGAAGCTTTGTCCCAAATCATTTAAAAATAATTATGTCTTACTTCCAAAATGCGTTTTTTTTTGTTTATTTAGTTGTGGATCAAAACCAATTAACGCCCAGTTAAATAAAATCGTCCCTATAACTCAATCTTTTCAACTCAGATTTGTGAACAAAAAATGTATTCACGTTAACATTCAGTGCATCAATTCTGAATGTTCTTTTCAGTTGTTACTGTCACTTCTGATAATTTTATATGACATTTGTCACTGGGCTTAGCTTGGCACTTTACACTAATTCAAACTGTCATATCTGTGCAATTATAATTGCAAAAACTGCGAGTTTGTTAGTTCACATTGCTGCTTCTTATATTTATATTCATAAATAAATCTTTTTCAAATAAAACGGTTTTAAAATGCAAATAAAATTGATTAATTCAAACGCTTACAGTTGAATATTCCTGTTTTAGTAAAAAAATTATAATTTTTTTATTTCAGCTACTCTCAAAGACAACATCCCGCCATCGCAGTTTCATAAGAGATTTTTAAATAATAGGGCTGTCATTATAA
Organism: Platycheirus rosarum; assembly: GCA_963971375.1. Classification (NCBI taxonomy): domain Eukaryota; kingdom Metazoa; phylum Arthropoda; class Insecta; order Diptera; family Syrphidae; genus Platycheirus; species Platycheirus rosarum. The sequence continues at coordinate 262,039,648 of OZ020507.1, forward strand.
CTGCAATAATCGTTTTTTTAGCAATGTTAATCGGAATAATTTTTACAGCTTTTTTTATTCCAGGCAATACGCTTGAAAGTAAGTGTACAAATCATATTCGATATTCTTAATTTATTAGTAATTTAATTGTTTTTCCTCAGGTAATTTGCATCAAAAAATAAATATGATATCAAGGGATGAGTGGGTGGCACAACCACCGAATAAGCCATTGGAAGACCTGGAAACGCCAGTATCTCGAGTTATTATAGCGCACACGTCAACTCAAAATTGCTCAACAAAGGTACTGTTTAAAAATATTATGGTTAATTTTTTTTTTTGTAAAATTTCAATGACCAATTTTACTAGGCCATGTGTATATTTCGGACACGGTTCATCCAAACTTTCAACATGGAGTCGAAATCCTTTGACGACATCCGGTATAATTTCCTTGTGGGCGGTGATGGCAATGTTTATGTTGGACGTGGCTGGGATAAGGTTGGTGCTCACACCAAAGGTTACAACGATCAAAGTTTGGGAATAGCACTGATTGGAACTTTCAATAAGTGGGCTCCTCCTGAACAACAATTGAATGCCACTAAATGGCTCCTCGAAGAAGGAGTGAGACAGAAAAAACTTGATGCAGATTATAAGGTCTATGGAAGTAGGCAGTTGGACTTTTCAAGTGGACCTGGTGATGCGTTGTTTGATATAATAACTAAATGGCCAAATTGGTCGAAAGTTGTATAAAGTGCTGCCAAAGTGGTGTTTTCTGTTACAAAAATCTCATTTGAAGATGAAGTCGTTTGATTTTAATAAAATCAATTTGATAATCTTAATTGATAAAACAGTATGTTTATGTGATATGTATGAAATGTTAATATCTTGTCCAAAAAGATCAATTAATAAAAATATTTTAGACAATGTTGGTTTTAAAATGTACTTAAGAAGTGTATTTTTTTTTATTTTATGATTTTAAACTTTTAATTCTTAAGGAATTCTTAACTTAAAAAAAAATAAAGAATTTTTTACAGATTTAATTTTTATCTTAAAGATTATTGTATATATATTATGTGTGCAAAATAAGGAATATAATGTTTTATTAATATTATACACCAAGTATGTATAAGAAACATTCAATGTAATATTTTAAATTGACTAAATATTCTAAAACAAAAAAAAAACACTATTTTGTTGAATAATAAGAAAACTTTATTTTTAAAAAACTTAATAAATATTTAGATTTTTATAAACTTTATTTTCAGCCTTTATGCTGTACAAAACTGATTTCTTCTTTTGGAGTTTTTAAAATGTCACAAAGCATTTTTTGTTTGCTACAGTTTCCCGAAGACAACCCGACAAATCGATAAGTGAATATATTAATACTATTAGTCCAGTCGACAGGTTGGAAAAAATGGGTTTAAGATGATGAACTTAATGAAACATTGAAATAATGTTAAAAGATGGTAAATTTATATTTTCTGATGACCACTTGAACCTTGTAAAAAATATGTATGGATGGGAGAAGGGGGGCCGGAGGGGGTTGGCAAATGGCCGAACAGAATGGGCCAAGTTTTCGCTCATTACGAAGTTGGAATTCCATCATCTTTGAATCGCTATTGTACACAAGATTCCTTAACAAAGCGCTAAATAATGGATATTATCCAGCGCAAGTTGGAAGACAGCTATTGCACATCCCCTCTCGAATAAATCAAAGGATAATTCTAATCCTGTGAGTCTCCAGTCGATAAGTCTTAAGTCTTCTTCTTAAGAAGAAGAAGAAGTTCTTCGAATATCAAGAAGGTATTTTAAAAGTCTGTCTGAGTGGGCGGAGAAAAAAATTATTAGTTTAGGACACAGTGCAGCTTTAAGACGAGGTATGACACCATTCTGAAATCCAATGGGCAAATCCCAAAAAGCAATCCACAGGTGCCTGTCTGGTCGGATTAGATAAGAGTTTTTGACAGGGAATGGTTAGAAAATATGGTGGGTGGAATTGTTATTCTACTCTTCCTGACAGTGGAATTCGTTTCGTCATCCCATTTCTACAGCCTGCAGAAAATTATTTACAAAAATTGTTTCTTGTTCATGTAGTACACAAAATTTGCTTACTCAATTGATTACAAAAGCCAGGAGCAGTGTTCGAAATCTACGATGAAAGCAACGACGATATACCCCTTGCTAATCTAAGATAAGAAAGCTTACCCAAATGTGAGTTTTCGAATACTGCTTCAAAATGGTAAAATCATGCGGTTTAATACACTGAAATGAGAAAGTTTCTTTAATAAAAAAGTGTTGGTTGTCTGTAAAGTCGGTTTACGGATGATAATTTTACTGTTAACGTCATAAGAAAACATTGATGGCAGCAACACCAACATACAGCCCGTTAACTCACACCCGCAAACCCCTCGTTAAATCCAAACACACATACACACCAATATCTACATCTACTTTCTACTTAAACAAAACTCCGCCTATTTTGTATTTCTTTTCCTCTTCTTCTCTTCCTTTTGCCTTATCAGCATGAGTCTTATCAGCATCAGTCTTATCAGCATGAGTCTTATCAACATGATTCATGTTATTTCGTACGTGTAGCCAGTCATCGATTATAAGACGTTATCAGGTAAAAAAAAATAACTAAATTAATTTAACCAAAGTTGAAAAATGAATTTTAAATCTTTGAACCCTTTTTCGATGATGACGCAATGTATGTGATTGTGGAGCAAAGCAGGATATACATACATTTATCCGTGGAAACCCCAATCGTTGTGGATATAAGTTGTGGATGCTATTTTTGATATAATATTGTGATGCCAAAAATGTTGGTCCAATCAAGTGCTTACCTTTTCGATCTTATGCTTGATTTACTGGTAGTAATAAAATCACCTTAGTGTATATTTCGACAAAAATAAAAAAAGAAATATGTATAATTTCAAAATTTTTTCACCTATGTATCTTTATTTTTAAGGTGCTTGTTCTCAAATTGTTTAAGAAATTGTAGAACACACAAAAAATGTCTGTCTGTCAGTATGTATAACGAGCTGCAGCCTAAACGACTTAAGCGATTATCTTCAAATTTGGTGTGTGTGATTCTTTTGGCATTCCCAAGAGGGGAAATTGAAATTTAATTTTTTTAAGATTAAAAATAACGGTTCCTGCCATATGACCGTTTAGTAAAAGCTTATTCCTATTTCCTCAAAAAGAGCTCCAACAAGAACGATTAGAACCAAATTTAAGGGAAAAGTCTATTAACGGTACCTTTCATATAATGATTTTTCTTAATGTTTGTCTTCCTCGGTAACGGCTCTTTCGATTTCTGTCAAATTTTATATTTGAAAAGATCTAGATAGCCAAATTAATTCTGCAAAATTTTTAATAATTTTTATCTAATTAAAATAATTTTTTTTTGAAAAATCAATATTTTTCAAACTAATCTAAAAAAAATTATTTTAAATTTTATAATCTCATGTATATTAATAAAACTCTAAAAAACTACATAATTTTTTTTTTAATTAATTTTTTTTTTCAAAAAACATAAAAAACAGGACTTGTCAAAATCCTTCCAACAATTTTCGAAATACTTTTTTCATAAATTCGTTATTATTCAAGACGTGTTTTGGCGTACTCCATTTTTACTAAAAACCGTTAAGTGTTGTGGTTTTGATTTTGACAATTTTTTTTAAGTTTAGATAGTGTCATTTCTCCACGTTTTAAGTGGACGATGTACCCGCACATATGAGAAAGTACGTGCGATCCAGTCGTGCAATTTTGTTTTCTCGCAGTCGGCTGTGAATTGCATTTTTTATTTGTCAACGGTAGTCAAAAACAATGAATGCAAATGAGAGCAAAACAATTTTATTTTCGTAAAAAGTTACTTTTGTGCTAAATCAACTCGAAAAGCATCCTGGACGGTTGCACTAGTACTTACGGATGTCCAATTCAACTTAGTTTTTGAGCTGGTTGAATCAGATCTAAAACCAAAACCGTCAAAATCGGTGCATAAATAAGAATTTAAAAAAAACGCCTCCTACCTAAGGGTAATTAAAATAGCCTTACTTAATCCTTACAATATCAGCTTTCTGTCTGTTAAAATCCCGTCAACATCGGTACATAAATAAGATTTTTTCCAAAAAAATAAAAAAAAACATTCCACCGCCACCTTGTGGTAAATTACCCACAACCTAAGTTACTCTTTAGAACATGAGAAATCTGCCAGTGAACGCGAAACAACAGAAAGATAGACTGAAAGACACACAGACAGGCAGACGGACAGAATTTTTTTTTTTAAATTGTCTTTTTGTTTTAAGTACTGTATATACTCTTGTAGAAAGCTGTTATTTTGATATTTAAAAAAAACGGTCAACGGTCTTGGCTCCGATAAAGCATCGCTTCCCGTGAGATCAGCGAAATCAAGCATCGTTGCGCGTGGTAAGTAGAATGATGGCGAACCGTCCAAAATCCAACTGCGTGCGTGCTGTCTTGTGTGTTGTCTTTTAATTTTCTGAGCCGATGGCCTCAGCAGCCAGTCCCAGTGCTCGTAAATGGTTCTACTTCGTAGATTTATCCAGTTTGTGGATTGCATTCTGATGCTGTGGATTGCGAAAAACTTTGACAGTTCGCTGTCGTGATTTTGTTGGTCGTACGGGACAAAAATAATATGTACAATTTTTTATTGTAAACCATTTAAATGCAGTGTTCTTCTTTTTAGATTTGTAGTATTAATAATTTCTTCACTTTATCGATTAGTAGAAATGAAACAAATAAAATTTCTTTGGAATAAGCTTAAAAGGGTTTATTCGCGTTCGCAGTTCGCAGCTCATGTGAAAGGCGCTTTAGAATAAAAATAATGTTAACTCAATTTCAAAGCTCGGAATTTCCGATTCATTTGCAACAAACAAAATATTATATACTGATTTTAGCTATCGCTTTTTTAAGCAAAGCCACAGTGCGAAGACAAAAATAACAAAGTTTATTTAATAATATTATAATTAATGATCTGAATCTGAATGGATAGGGGGATTCGGAAAGTTTCTTAAATTCTTATAATGAGTGTTAATATAATTTTAGGAGGCATCAATAATTTGTTCCATGATGCTACATTTGCTCACCTAGCAGCTGATAGATTAGTTATTCGTATGTGTATCAAGGCAAAGGTGCTCCTCTTAACATTGCAATTGCATTCTGGAAATGAAAGTTACTTAGTTTTAGATTCAATTAGGTTTGAAGGTATAGATTATATATTTGCTTAAGGTGTTAGACGATAACTGTGCTGTATAATATTTTTATTACGATGATTGCTTATCAATATAAATGGTCTTGGAACTAATTAAGTGCAATTATTGTGGTGTATTTTATTTACACATGCAAGCTGAACTTGAAAACATTGAAATCTAAAATAAAAATAAACAAAATAGCTGCAAAGGCATACAAAGATAGCAAGGTTATTTTTTTCAATTGTTATATTTCAGCAAGTGTTTAAGTTACAAATTAAATCCAGCTGGCAAAATATTCAGTATGTTTAAGCTTTTTATTATTTATCACTTCACTCGGCTCTGACTGATAGGGTGAAAACATGATACACAGAATACAAGGTATGCTCACTAGACGCATACAAATCGCCATCTTGATATTTTATGACGTCACTTTCTTCTTTTATTATTATTTAATTTGTTAAGTGAAGATTATTTTTTAAAACTGACGGCTTAAACGATTTTTTTTATGATTAACCACAAAAACTGAACGTTTTTTAGTAAAAATAAAGTAGGCCATCACACGTCTTAAATAACAAAGAATTTATGAAAATGTATTTTGAAAATTGTAGGATCGGTTTTGATAAAATCCTGTTTTTATTTTTTGAAAAAAAAAATGTTTGGAAATTTTGGTATGCAGGTTTTAAGAGTTTATTAGTATACATGTGATTATAAAATTTAAAATAATTTGTTTTGATTAGTTTAAAAAATATGATTTTTCAAAAAAAAATTCTAAAATTAATTTTAATTAGAAAAAATTAAGTTATTAAAAATTTTTGTATGCAGAATCAATTAAGCTACTCAGAGCTTCTCAAATATAAATGTGTATCACAAACCACCTTCTGTGGAATGAACACATATATGACATCGCCAAAAATGCTGCGAAATGTTTAGGTTTTCTTAGACGATGCAAGAAATACTTCTCCCCGTGAGATCTGGCTATTATTTATAAGGCGTAAATTCGCCCAAGATTGAGTACAATTCTCATATTTGGGCAGGTGCCTGTTACTCACTTGCGTTTCTTGGTGAGAATCTAGAAAAATGCATTGAAAATGATAGGGGATAAGGATATAACAGAAGCATTTGATTCATTAGAACATCGTCGAAACGTTTCCTGTATCTCCTTATTCTATCGCTTTTTTTATAAACAATGCTCCAGCGAAATAGCCATTTGCATTCCTCCCCTTAAAAGTTTTCCCCGTAATACTTGTACCCCTAGGAATGCTCATAGATTTACCCTTGAGCCTAATTTTACATTACATTCTTTAGCTGCACTACACGAATGTGGAATGCTTTACCCGGCTCGATTTTCCCTTCCATTACGATTTGCAAACACGTTCAAAACCAATGTGCATCGGTAACTCACTTCATTTTCTATTCAATTTTCCTAAACGCTCGCACTGTGTTAATACATGACAAGGGTAGTAACCACCCCTTGAGTGCGCGCCGATTATAATTTAATTTATTAATCTATTTATTAATTTATTTATGTATTTATGTATAATGTTTTTAATCCCTTATCTTATCACAAACATTAGCAACATTTAGTTATTATTACTAGTTTTACATGGTTTCTACTAGACTTATGCATAACAATTTCAAATGCCTACACATATTATAATATATAACCAAAGCAAAGAATTGATTTTTTTATAGTCATCGCACGTGTTTAGTAACATCTCACCAATAAAACTATGTTTATTGCCTTTAGATAAACGAATAATTTAAATACAGAATCTGAAGGCGGTTAAACCTGTCATATGAAAAATGTAATACTTTAGTTGTCGTCTAATGCAGTTATGTTAAATCATTCATAGTTTAACAAATTGTTCAATTATGTTAATTGTCAAATTAATTAATATTTGTACCAAATTACCATAAATGTAAGCAACCCATAGTTGAATAAAAAGTTAAACTATTAGAATGTAAGGGCTGGTCAATACTTAAACGTCACATGCCTTTTATAAGTTATTATTGATGACAATCTAAATATTTATTATTGAAACTTTAATTATAATGCCACATCGGGCTGTGTTATGAAGTTAAGCTTTTTCAACAATTTCGTTTTGTGTAAATATTCATGTATTTAACTATCCTATAGATTAAAAACAAAAAAAAAAATATTCATAAAATTCATTAATTATTTAAAAAAAAAGTTTCACCTGAATATAAAGTTGAAAAGTATAAACATATACACCAAACAATAAAAAAAGCCATTTGAATATTACTTTTTATCAGTGTTGGTGTTTTCGAAGATAATTATAAGGTGCGTAGTTCGGTCGCACAAGCCTGCTGATAAATGTATGTATAACTGTTATCATCGTCATCGCCCGGAAGCCCGCGACAGTAAAAAATTATTCAATTTGTTGTTCGCCATTAAAATAAAAATGTAGCGTTAAATTTAGGGATGGGTGTCCGCTTACAGGGCACCTCGAGACCTTCTGATATAGAGGCGGTTGAAACATGCAAAAAAAAAACAAAACAAAAAAACATATTTGTTCGTCATTGATCTTTCGTAGGTTACTTAATTAATATTAGATAATGTCAAAAGAGTAGGTACGACTTAAAACCGTTCAGTGGGACAAAATACCACTTACAAGCGCTCAAAGGTGCAACAAATCAACCATCCAATCCAGTAAAAGAAGAAGTTTACACTACAAAAGCCGGGTAGTTCTGAATTCTTGATATGATGTTTGGGATGTCCGGTAAATATAAAAAACAAATTTTCACAACATATCCCCTCCACCCCCCTACCCATAAAATCAGGTAAAAATTACTGAAAATCAGGACCTTTTTCATTCTATGCCCCATAACTCTTTTATGTTTTGTTTTAACGCAAAGTGTTTCTATATGCCAACTTGAAGTAATACAAATTACAACCAATAACAACGCAGCTATGAAGTTAATTACAAAAATCCATACAAACATTTAAATTCATTGAAGTGCAATTCTAGTCGAAGGGCCGTTATGGATAAAAAAAGGTTAAAACTAAATGAAATTTTGGGATGTTCTTCAGGGATGGTCAATTGAAATTTTCTTAACCCCGTAGATTATCTGCAAAAAGTGGGGGGAGGGAAATTGCAAAATTTTTGACGTTTCTTATGTTTTTCATCAATAACTTTTTTCCCTTACGTCTTATGTCAAAATCTTTGAAGTAGTTTTTGTAGAACATTCAATTTTAAACAATTTTAATTAATTTAATTTGTATGTCAATTCGTTACCAGTATATATTTCGGCAAAAATGAAAAAAAGCTAAATTTTACCTTTTTTTGTTGTTCTGTTATACCCGAATTCTGTTATACCCGAATCATGGTAAAATTTGGTAATTATGAGTCTGGTTAAAACCACCTACTTTAAACACCCTCATAATCACAAAAAAGTTTAATTGAATCCCACAGAGTGTTTTCAACGACGAACAAATAAGACATTATAAACTATCGCGGGCTTCCGGGCTATCAGACTTAAAAAATAAATTGCACGACTGGATCGCACGTACTTGTTCTTGTGTACGGTAACAGCGTCGAAAAAAATTTTAAAATATTAATAGAACTTCAAAGTTCTTATTCGATTTTGTGCCTTTTGATTGTTCGAAAAAAGTACGTAAAAGAGTTTTCAGCGGACATATTTAAACGCCATTTTATTTCCATAAAAAATGTGAAACAATGTGATTGTTTTTTTGTAGTAACGGTCTTTTATTTAACAACTTTTGTTAAAAAACTAAAAAAAATAATAATAGAATACAAACTTTAGCACTAAAATAACCTTCATTTAAAAAAAATTTAAATAAAAAATCAAAAAAAAATAAAAAAAAGTCCTCTGTAGAACGTCAAAATAACCTTAATTTCTAAATTTGACGACGATTGGACGATAAAGAAGAAAGTAGATGTAGATATTGTGTGGATTGATGGTTTGTGGATGTGAGTTAACGGGTTGTATGGTAGAGTTGCTGCCAACAATATTTTCTTATGACGATATCACGTAAAATTATCGTCCGTAAACCGACTTTACAGACAACCAACCCTTTCCTTATCTTATTCTAAATCCTTATTTTAATTGCGAAATAGCAATTGCAGTGAATTCAAAAACTTTGAGGGATAGTTGACTGTACATCCTGTGTCAACTTATTTTAAGGAAAACTACTCACATGAATTTGATGATCTTAAGCATTCGTTTTGTCTGTCAGCAACTGTTGATCGGGGAATGACTGGAAGAGTCCGACGAAAATCAGTGCCGTTACTGCAGTTACTTCTTGTTGCCCATCGTGCATTTGTCTCTGTTTAATCTTCGGCATTGCGCTGTTTTTGGCAATGTTCGCCTTCTAACAAAGTCGCAGTCGCAGCTATTCCAGATGATGTCAACGATTGAGCTATTTAATTTTTCGACCTGTCAATAGCAATGTAAAAAAAAAGTAGCAATAGTAATAATGGAATTAAATTTCACTGATGACTAACGACCATCATTTTATTTATTACTAGCTGGGCCACCCGGCGTTGCTCGTGTTTTTTTTTTTTTTTTTTTATAATTATCGCACGCACAAGGGATTATGTGTTTCCCTTTTAATGTAGAACACACTGCGCGGGCATTACGAAGATAGGGAGGCGAGAGATAGGAGGTGTCGATTAACATTGGTTTTGAATGTTTGTAGATCAAAATGGCAAGGGAAAATCCCGCCGGGTAAACTATTCCAAATTCGTGTCGTTCGGCTAAAAAAGAATCCCTATATTTCACGGTACGTCCGAAATTAGGCTCAAGGGTGAACTGATGAGCATTCCTTGCGAGACGAGTATTACGGGAGAAACTTTTAAGGGGAGGAATGCAACTGGCTACTTCGAGTGAACATTTTTTGTAAAAGAAACGATAAAATAAGGAAAGACATGAAACATTGCGTCGGTGTTCGAGTGGGGCAATTGTTTCAGCGGCAGTTCTATTTCCTATCAATCTTAACGCTCGATTTTGTATTCTATCAAGCAGGTGAAGCGATGTTTGCGAAGCACCTACCCAGAGGTGGGAGTTATACTCGAGTTTAGGGCGTATAAACGCTTTATAAATTGTAGCCAGATCAGATGGGGAAAAATACTTCTTACACCGATACAGAAAACCTAAGCACCTAGCAGCATTCTTAGCGATCTCAAATATATGGCCGTTCCAACGGAGGTCGTCGTTGACACACATACCGAGTACTGAGAGCTTTTCGGTTTCTTCGATGTAAGTGCCATTCATGGACAATGGCATTGGGGGTATGTTTAGCTTTAACGACAGAAGACAGCATTGAGTTTTCGAAGCATTAAACTCCACACGATTCCTATTACCCCATTTGACAATGCTGTATACATCGGAGTTTAATGAGCTTGACATAAGGCACCGTTGCAATTGTACGTCCGAAGGCGAAGGACGTGAATTATCGAACGAGTATGAAAAGCTGAGGGTAGAGTCGTCAGCAAAACAGTTAAGTGGATTAGAAGTAACAGACAGAAGATCGTTTATAAAAATCAAGAAAAGAGTCGGAGACAGAACAGAGCCCTGGGGCACACCAGCATTTATTTTGTGCGAATCAGACTTGAATCCGTCCAATACAACTTGTATTGAACGGTCCAGAAGATAGCTTCTAATCCAACGAACAAGTGTATCAAACAAGTGTTTACAAAAGATTTTCTGAATACTGATCAAAGCGCCATATATTTGGTCCCGTGCCACTTACATGCATATGATCGTCAATGCTGTAATTGAGTGCATACACGTGGCAACAAAGGGAAACCAAAATGAAGTGTTTGTATACAAAACACATTATTTATACTACTAAATCATTGACGTATATGTGAGTGACATGTTTGGCCATAACTCCGGTTCTAGACATCGAACAGCAAACAGATTTCTTATATGCACTCTCCAAACATGTTCTAAGACCTCCTAACAATTTCATTCAAATCGATCGATTCGAAAAAAAAGAATTTCACACACAAACATAATTTGGATGTATACATAGATATTTTTTTTATTATAATTTTTTTTACAAAACCATAAATGATCCCTTAGGCCTCACATATAGTATACACTCGCTTAGAGCAAACACGTCTATCGGATTCACACCACTCCAAAATATCAAACCAAATCAGTTTATTCTGATCGTTCGCATGGTTCTGTTTTAATTTGCATGCGCGGTTCAAGCTTATAGATATAAATTTCGGAAAACTATTGCAAGGCAAACCTTTTATTTGAGTGTTGTCGAGAAAAATAAGAGAAACAACAACAAATCAAAATAAACAAACAAAAATGAGCTTTCGACAAGTTTTGGTGTTGTTCAAAGCTCTTGTATTATTCCGATTCAAGTGCGTCTCAAGTATCGAATGAAATTCATTATTTTATCTTTTTCCGAAATTAAACAAAGGTGAATCTTTCCGGTCCGTTTTGTGGTTGTATTTTCCTGCTATTTATCGATGCGAATTGATTGAATTTTCCACTTCGAGTTTTTGGGCAAAAAAATGCGCAGCAAGTGTGAAACAAAAAGTTTTATTGCAAACTTCCCTCTTCAAAAGCAATTTTCAGAAGTCAGGTTTATTTAGCTTTTATTTACATTGTATCTGAGTGTTTGTGCCTTTTATCTGTGTTACTGAACTGGCAGAACGTTATCAATTCTTGGAATATTTCATATGCCTGTCTGACGATTTAGTAAAGAACTTGTTGTGTGTCGGAATGCAAGTTTTCGTTGCGTTTTTTTACAAAGTCCATCCAGTCCAGTAAAAATAATCGAACAAAATATGCAACTGCTATTGCCGTAGTGTGTGTGAGCATGAGTGCGTTTGTGCGACATGTGTTTTGGTATTCATTGCTTTGAAAATGGATTTCACAGATGACAAAGTTGATAATCAATCCGATGATAGTGCCGCATCAGCAGATTCGGGTGTGATTTTAAATGACAGATTAATGTCAGATACAAAACGTTGCAATATCGATATAAATACGAGTATTAAATGTGATACAAATAATTCAGAGCCACATAATTCGCCGACAATTAACATAGAGAATATAATTAATTTGGCTAAGAATGTCAGTCCGACGAAAAAGGGTTCGCCGAAGAAGGCCACGCCTTCGAGAAGGTCGTCTTCGCCGACATCCTCCATTCGAAGCACCTGCATATCGATAACATCGATACACTCCGATGCAATGTCGAGTGTGATCGATTCGGATTGTGAAGTTGGTGATTTTGAGGATTCGACTGGACCTTATATTATTAAGAAACTGGGACATCAGACATCGTGTCTGCCTGGAGATGGTTCGGATTTTCCAAATATTGGCGGTGGTGACGGATTGGTATTACTACAGCAGCGTGTTGATGGCGAAAATGGTTTGGATGCCTTAGCGATGGGTTCCACATCATTATCGTGCGCTGGTCCTCAAATAGGCAATATGGCCTTTACGAATTCGACGGATATTACAATTGGCCAGAAGAACTATTATCAGGGGCCAGTGACGATACAGCAGTTTCTGATAGAAAATCGAAACCGTGAAGCTGCCGGTTGCGACGGAAACGACAATCCCGCGTTTCAAAATGTCAATGGCAGTCCGATGACGACGGCGAGAAAAATGTCAGGCAATCATAGTAAGTGAAAAACTATTTTTCTGGGCATTTTAATTTTTAAGGGATGAGGCTTATTAGTTTATTGCACCTAATTTTAAATTATTACACTATTATCGTGTCAATTGAAAACAAAATTTTAAACGATCGTTTTAAATAATAATTAAATAAGGTAGAATGATATTGCGTTCAAAGGTCATTTGATTTAAATACATAGATGATAACAAATTGATAATAGCGAGTTTAAAAGCAGAACGTGCTTAATGACTATCAATAGAAAAGGTCGTAATTTTCGGTTATAAAGAAGACGAAAAATAAATAGTTAAGTTGGAGTGTGTCTCTAGTAACAATTATACGACATGCTTCAGTATTTGGAATTTTCCAGAAGTGAATCTGCCTATCAATTAGTTTCAAATAACTCAATACCTGTCATGAATAATTTATAAGTTCAGGTGAGAGGAGTTGATGTTATAGTTTACGGAGTTTTAGTATATCTGGTTTTCCTAAAAGAATTTCATAATTTGTTTTATAAATAAAATGCATTTCATCTTTGTATATACATTCTATAGTATGTATGTACTATAGAATGTAATGCCATGTACATTCTATAGTACATGGCATTTGGCTCCTCGCCATCTTCAGGGCAAACCTGTGTCAACGACGACGTTGGAACGACCATATATTTGAGATCGCACAAAAGTACTGTTAAGTGCTTAGGATTTTTATATCGATGCAAGAAGTTTTCTTCCCCTTCTGATATGGCTTCAATTTATAAAGGGTTTATACGGCCAAGACTTGAGTATAGCTACCACTTCTACGCAGGTGCATCTCAAGCACCGCTACACCTGGTCGATAGAATACAAAATAGAGGTTTAAGATTGATAGGAAATAGAACTGTTTCGGAAAGAATTGGTTCTCTCGAGCACCGACGCAATTTTCATGTATCTCCTAAATTTATCGTTTCTTTTATAAAAAATGGTCATTCGAAGAAGCAAGTTGCATTCCTCCTCTTAAAAGTATCTCCTGTAATACCCGTCTTGCAAGGAATGCTCATCAGTTTACCATTGAGCCCAATTTCGGAATTACCGTGAAATATAGAATTCGTTTTTTAGCCAAACAACACGAATCTGGAATAGTTTACCCGGTGAGGTTTTCCGGTTCATCGGAACTTAGTACACACTTCGAAGCATGAAGAGAGAACTATCATCCAACAACGATAGTTACACGAAGAACTATAAACTAAAGTTCGTTTGATCGCGTGATTTTGAACCGCGACGATTTTCTTTGATTATTTTCGGAATCTTGTAAACTAAATTCCAAAATGAACTGCTGCTTTTCAATATGCTGAAAAAGTGAAAATATTCAAAGAAAATCTTCGGAATTCAGTTTACAAGATTCCTAAATAAATCAAAGAAAATCGCCTTACAAAGGTATTAAAGCTCTCGCTGCGCCGTACCGTCTAAACAGTTAGGTATGGGGGCATGCTGCCTCCCTTTTATATCACGGTAAACTATCCTCGTTCCTCAATGTAAATGTCGGCGTTCCTCAGGGATCAATCCTTGGGCCTTTACTATTTTCTATGTTCATAAATGATTTGCCATCAGTGTTTTCCTATTGCCATTATCATATTCACGCGGATGATGTTCAGTTGTATACTGGTTTTCCTAACGGAATGATAGAAGATGCTATTAAAAAAATTAATGCTGATTTATGCGCAATTTCCGATTGGTCCACACGTAACGGGCTTAAACTTAACCCGGGAAAAACGAAAGCTATTCCAATTTCAAGAATTAAACCTCATTTTCATGATTTTCTTCCTCTTTCTTAAATTCTAGCCAAATTGAGTATGTTACCCAAGCAAAAAATTTTGGCTTAATATTCAACAATACTTTGACTTGGGATACGCATATCAACTCTGTAATCTCTAAAATCTATGCTTCAATAAGAGGGACAAAAACATTCCTATTCACTGATGTAAAATTGAAATTAGTCAAAGCGCTAGTCATACCAATACTATCATACGGATGCGAGTTGTTCGCAGATCTTGATTCCCAATCACTTTAAAAATTTAAAGTTCCATTCAATTCAATTGCTCGGTTTGTTTTTAATCTCCGACGGTACGATCGCGGTGTATCTTCCAAGGCGTATCAATATCAGCTTCTAGGCTGTAGCCTGGAAGCTTTTCTGAAATATCGTTGCTGTTCTTTTCTTTTCAGGCTTATCATTAACAAGACTCCCAGATATCTTTACGACAAACTAGATTTTTGTTTCTCTAATCGTTATATATTTTTACGCTATCTTACGTTTGTCTCTTCAACTTCAATTTTTCGTTTGTGCTGCCAGGTTGTGGAATAATCTTCCCAACCATTTGCGGTCTGGAATCGAACACAGAAAGTTTCATAAACTATTCTTTGAACATTTCTGCAATTTGGGCTGAACTACGTAAAACATTTTTTAAGTACATCTTTGTTTTTTTTATTAATTTTATACATTTATTGGTTGCGACTTTGTTTTTATTTCATTTCTTGTTTTTCCTTTTTTTTAATATTTGTGAAAAAGATTTTAAAAGTAATTAAATTTTTTAAGATGTTTTAACTTGCTTTTTTTTACATTCTTGCACATCCTTGAATTAATTTTTGTATATATCCTGTACTAGCTATAAGTTATCTTAATGTACAGCTGTCATCTGAACAATAAATATCAAATATCAAAGAAATCTTTCGTATATAAGGAAATTTTGCAATACATTATATCCAACCTCGCACCTACTATAAACCCTATAGTGACCAATGGCAGAGGGGTTGCAGGGGGCAGCATGGCCGCCCATACCTATCTCACTCCTTATACGCCGTATAAACCTTAATACACCATATGACCTTAGTCATATTATATATATATATCCCACCAAGTTATGAGCTTTCCTAAAAAAAATTATTTTTATTTAAAATATATGGCCACAAAAGATTGAAGAGTCCACTGTGAAGGGCCACCACGTCTACCGTTAACTGAGCGCAACGTTTGCAGTTTGCAGTGACGAATACTTATGTTGATAATAAATATTTATCATTTGGACGTGCTATTCAATCGTGTAACTAAGTAAAGTTTAGTTTATTGGACCGATTTTGATGAAATCATGTTTTTTTTTTTTAGTTTAAAAATAATGTTTGTAAGATTTTGGTTTGCAGTTTTTTTAGAATTTATGATATTGGTTAGATATTTAATT
This sequence comes from Platycheirus rosarum, assembly GCA_963971375.1. Taxonomy (NCBI): domain Eukaryota; kingdom Metazoa; phylum Arthropoda; class Insecta; order Diptera; family Syrphidae; genus Platycheirus; species Platycheirus rosarum. The sequence continues at coordinate 262,055,669 of OZ020507.1, forward strand.
ATTATATTATTTATATGGACGTAGAAATATTTTCATAGATACTGCTAAGCCCATACCTAAAGAAATAGGACATTATTAGACTAAGTGAACGGTCTCGTTTTTCAGAGTCGGTGAATATTTACGTAGAAAAGTAATATGGTCTGATATTATAATAAGTGTCAAAACCACAACGCTTAACGGTTTTTAATATAAATGGAGTACGCGATCACGTACCTATATAATAACGAATTTATAAAGAAGTACCATATATATATGGTACTTATAACAAAAACACAATTTTAAAAATGTTTTTCTTTCTGAATGTCTGTTTGTCTATCTTTCTTTCTGTCCGTTTGTTTCGGATAATCTCAGGAACAGCTGCACTGATTTTAACGGGTCTTTTACTGGCAGATTGCTGATGTTCTGGGGAGTAACTTGAGCTATTTAAATTAACCACTAGGTGGCGCTGCGGTGATTTCCACAGGACTTTCACAGACAGATAGCTGATGTTGTAAGGAGCAATTCTAACTAAGCAAAGGTGGCGTTGGGGTCGCTTTTTTTCAAAAATCCAAAGAAAAATAAAAAATGCCTTTAGCAAAATCTTGACCCGATAGTTGGAACTGAGCCGGAGATATTGGAAAATGAGGTTTTCCCTGTACCTATACAATTTTTATGTCAATATTAGATTAAAATGACTTTACCGATTTAAAAATAAATTGCACGACTGGATCGGACGTACTTGCTCTTATGTGCGGTCACATTGTAGAATAAAATTAAAGAAAATTAAAGTGAACATCAAAGCATATATTCGATGTTTGTGACTTTTGATTGTTCGAATAAGGTAAGTTAAATTGTATTGGGTGAAATAATCTAAACGCTTTTTTATTTCTTTAGGCAATGCAAAAAAGTGTGAATTTTTTTTTTCAATATTGTAGGAGCCGTTTTTAAATGAAACGGTTTTTCTTAACAACTTCTTTTAAAAAATTAAAAAAAATAATTGAAGAATACACACCTAAGCACAAAAATAACGTACATTTAAAAACAAAATTTAAAAAAACTATTCACTTATCCGCTTCAAAATATTAAAAATACAAAAAAAAAGTTTTCGAAAAAAAATTTATGTAAAATTACTCAGGCTACCTACATCTTCTTGAATATCTATTTTGATTGTAATCCGATGACCAGTTTTCGAGAAAGTCGAAGAAAAAAAAGCGGTCCTATGGGAGGAAACCTTTTTAGCTCACCATATTAATTTTTTTTCACCAAAATATAATGCATGCATACAGTAGTACACTGATTTTTTTTTATAAAAATTCTTGGAGCCGTTTTCGTGAAAAATAAGCTTTTACATAACGGATATATGACAGGTACCGTTAATTTTTGAGCTAAAAAAAAAATTGAAAAAACTCCTCTGTAGAATGTCAAAATAACCTTAAGTTCAAAATTTGAAGACGATTGGCCTAACCGTTACCAAAAAAACTCAACATTAAAAAACCGTTAAATAAAAGGTACCGTTTACAGTCTTTTCTCGTAAATTTGGTTCTGATCAAATAATAGCCAATACCAAAAAAAAATTTTTTGAAAATTTTTCATCAAAATCGTTTCGAGAAAAATAAGCTTTTCCTTAACGGTCATATGGCAGGTGCCATTATTTTAAGGCCTAAAAATAAAATTTCAATATCCCCTCTGGCGAATGCCAAAAAAATCACACACACCAGATTTGAATATAATCGCTTAAGCCGTTTAGCCTGCATCTCGTTATACATACTAACAGACAGACAGAGAAATTTCTTGTCGATCACTTTTTTTGACTTCTCTATGATCGTAATGTTATGTTTGATTGTAATCTCCTTTTTTATGTTCAGGAATCCTAAAATCGCAAGTAAAAATGATAAGACTTAAGTTGTAGAAAATTTCATTTCTTACAAGTTTCGCCTTCATTATTTTTTAATCAGAAATAAAAACGGCGAAGTTATTGGCCAAAACAAAATCTTCATTAAATACAAGATGACGGCTGAAGCTCCAGCACAATTTTCCAGAAAACCGAAATTTTGACTACTAATGGGGTATCAAATGATAGCTTACACCGTCTACATTAAAAATATGCTGGCCTGAAAAACTTTCGTTAGATCATATGCCTCGCATTTTTCTATATATGGAAGTAGACTTCCGTTTACTGTAATCATAACTGCTGAGTGCTGAGTGATTAGTAAGAAAATGAAATATTTTCTCAATTTGGTTTAACTATCATCTAATCTTAATGCATGATAAAAAAAATCAACAATCTGGCGTTTTGGCCAGGTTGGTAGGATAGTTTTGTGTCAATATTTTTCTTAAATACAAAATGTACATAGAAATTTACATATTTCTAAACCGTGGAATATAGTTGCTTTTTGAACATATTATGTAAACAATGTGTTGATTGACGACAATAATAGTCTCTCCTGAGTATTTTTTAAAACTCATTTATAACTCATTTTTCATTTTAGCCATAAAACGAAAATACATTTAAGTACTTAGAAAACGATTGATGGGGAAAAACAAATTAAATACACGAAGGACGTAAACAGTTATTGTAAATTACTATTTAACAGATTTAAGTAAGGAAAATGTAAGTTATATTTTCATATCTGATAGGTTATCTAATCTTATTAAATGAATGACCATAAGTACCTAACCTAGGCCTACTTAAACCACAAGTCAATTGAAAATGCATTTGCCCTAACTTTTAAAAGCCATGTTACAGTAAATGCTGAAATGGGACTGGCCTATGTCGTAAAGTTGTTACTAAGGCTTACAAAAGAAGTCTCTTCAACTATACTCAGTCGAATAGTGTCTAATAATTAGTTTTCTAATAAATATAATTGTATAGCCTCCTTGAAGATGTTGACTAAAGTTAAGTAGATAACTTTTTTATTATATTTTTGAAACAAACCCGAATTTCATTTATTTAAGATGTTATCATTAAGAAACATTAAAAGATAAAATGATTGCAAGAAATAAGGCTGTTTTTATGAATTTATCATTAATTTTCTTGGAACTCATCAATGAATTCTTTTGTCTTTTTAATTGCATTATTCCTATCTGAAATAAAGGCAATTCAGTGTAAGTAACAAAACAATTTTGAAGATTTCCTGTTTTTGTAATCATTCTGATTAGACAATCATAATATAATTTGCGTTTTTATTAATGAAAGGCACATCACAAATATTATATTTATCTAGCAAACAGCTAAATATAATTGTTTATATCTACAATAGAACTGTCTATTGTCCTAATTTAATCATCACAGAAATTAGGAAAATAATTATTTCTTTTCATGTCATTTAAGTATTTCATACTTTAGTTACAAATAAATTTCGCGTTTAGGTCGCACCTAATTGATTGTAGATATTTATAAAACGCCTACAAAAAACATTTTTAACTTTGTATATCAAATTAAAAAAACACTTGTCTCAAGATATATACATAAGTACCTATTTTAAAAACTAAACCCAAATACTTTTTAATTTTATGATAGACTCTAAATTTCATTTATTTTAATTATTTCTTCACAAAAATCTAAAATCGCTTTAAAATTCGGTTCAGTAAATCTCGGTCTAACTTTGAACATTTGGTTTTAAAATTCTTTCGAATTAAGTCATTCCTTAACATATAATTTATTATTTAGAACTTATATTAAATCATTTTTGAGTTTTAAGGGCTAAGAACTGAATTTACTTCGACCTCAGTTCTAATGTAATATTTTGATACACCCGTAACCTTTTTTGAAGGTACAGCAAGTATGTATTTTCTTTTTATTAAATTGTTTTTTTTTTGAAACATCCAAAATCGTGTCTAAAAAATTTTTGAAGAAATTCATCAAAATCCTTAGAGCGTTTTCGGGAAAAAAAATTTTATTTCAAAAACTGCTCTAAAAAATCGTTATATATGTACATACATAGGTAGATCCGTTTAGATGAAAAACAATTTAAACAAAAGATTACTCGGTGTTCTCTAAATAGCCAACAGTGAATCAACTTCTTTAGAATAATTGTTTTGCATTTGTTAATACTTATTTCTTGAGTGATTCTGCAAATTAAAATCATTTGCCAATTTGCAATCAATATTTAAATATCTTCTTTTTCAAAGAATTTTATTCTTTCTTATTTTTGTACACATTATTTACAAACATATTTTATGATTGCTTAGTTGTATCTGTTCTCAGTAAACATTTCCGCATGGATTAAACCATTTAAATTTAATGCCGACCGACGTGATTAAAATAAAAAAACATTACAATATCAATAAATCCACCTGAGACGTACTCAAAGGTAGGAACGCAAATATGTTCCTCACAGCAGGCAGTCCATTTTGGCTATAAGTAGTATAAGTATAGTAGATTGTATTTTTTTTTTGTTGATATTAAAATAAAACAATCAAAAAACATTAACACAATGTTCAACAAAAAAATGTTGGGTGTATCAGGTATTGAAACTAGTTTTAACAATTATATTTTTTTTGTTCTGATATAGAATATCTATTTTAAGAATTTAAATGAGAGGTGAATCACAGAGTAACAGTAATGCTAAAATAATTGGGAAATTTTATCCTCTATTAAAAATTAAACCCGGTTTTTATCCAGAGTTATTCATGTAAGCATTTTTTATACAGGCTGTCTAATGCTAGGTAACAAGCTATTTAAATAAGGACGCCATTTTGATTTAAAAACGCAATAGTTTCTCCATTCACGAATGTTTTTTGATTTACATAAATAATCTTAATTTAGAATAATTATGAAATTTTTTTTATGTATATTTTAATCGGTTGCTGGATGGTTTGAAAATAAAATTGGTCAAAACTTGGTAAAGCGGTTTGCCACAAATGCAGTTTTAGTGCATTATGTCAAAATTACTGAGAAATCTTTAGTAGCGAATTATGAGGATGCTTACGAAGTCTTACGTGAATTTTGGTCAAAATTCAGAAAAGCTATTTGCAAGAAATCTATCTTTAGTTGATTTTTTTATACAGCATAACTCGCCTGAAAATTATCCGATTTGCATGGTCATTTTTTTGTTGGATTCGTATTGAACCAGGTAAACACACCGATAAGTTGGAATTTTTAGTCACTTACAGATTTTAAGAAAACATATTTTGATAAAAAAAGGTTGGTAATCTATATATAAAAATAGGCACGACTGGGTCGCACGTACTTGATCTTATGTGCCTAATTACATTAGAAGGCAAGATCTTTGACAAAAACAAATGACATTTACGTTGAAAGTAATACAGTTTGAACTTATAAAAACTATCAAAACCACAATACTTAACGGTTTTTAGTAAAAATGAAGTACGCCACCACACATCTTAAATAACAAAAAAATTAACAAAAAAGTATTTCGAAAATTGTAGGACGGATTTTGATAAAATCCTGTTTTTATTTTTAGTTTTTTGAAATTTAGTTTTTTTTTAATTTTGGCTTGCAGTTTTTTAGAGTTTATTAATAAACATGTGATTATGAAATTTAAAATATCTTTTTTATTAGTTTTAAAAATATTGATTTTTCAAAAAAAAAAAAATCAAAAATTGATTTTAATTAGAAAAAAGGGTACTCAAAATTTGGATATGCAGAATTTTTTTCGCTACCTAGATGTTTTCAAATAAAAAGTTTGAAAGAAATGCAAAGAGCCAAAAATAAAAAAAAATCGTTATATTAAATGTACCGTTAATAGACTTTTCCCGTTCAATCAAATGATAGCCTGGCGTTGCTCCGGTATAATATACATTTTCTGGATCCAGACAATAACGCAACTTATCGGTTCCAACCGTAACTAAACACCATATGTACTCATACAAATGGGTACGACTGGGTCGCGCGTACTTGTTCTTATGTGCGTAATTATTTCCTTGACAGAAGCAAATAATTTTTTGAAGCGTTGAAAATAACACAGTTTGAACTTATAAAAAGTATTAAAACCACAATACTTAATGGTTTTTAGTAAAAATGAAGTATGCCATCACACATCTTAAATAACAAAGAATTTAAGGAAAAAGTATTTTGAAAATTCTAGGACCGGTTTTGATAAAATCCTGTTTTGTATTTTAGTTTTTTTGAAAAAAATGTTGTTTGTTATTTTTTTAATGCAGTTTCTTAGAAATTACTAATTTACACCTGAGTTTAAAATTTAAATATTTTTTTTTGATAAGTTTTAAAAATATTGAATTTTCAAAAAAAAAAAAAAAAATAAATTAAAAATATAAAAAAATTATTTATTCAAAATTTTTGTATGTAAAATTAATTTGGATGCTTAAATTTTATTGAAATCATTAAGCCGTTACCTACCGAGAAAGTCGAAAATTAAAAAAACCGTTATATGAAAGGTACCGTTGATAGACTTCCGGTAAATTTGGTTCTAATTAGCTGAAAGCTACTACCAACAAAAAAAATCTCATAAATTTTCATAAAAATCGTTGGAGCCGTTTTTGAGAAAAATAAGCTGTTCTTTAATCGTTATATGGCAGGTACCGTTATTTTTAGCACTAAAAATTAAATTTTAATTGCCCTCTGAGGAATGCCAAGAAATTCATACCAAATTTGAACGCAATCGCCTTACCCGTTTACGCTGCAGATCGATATACACCCAGACAGACTGACAGACGGACATTTTTTTTCAATGTTTTTTTTTGCTTCTCTGTGATCCTAATGTCGTTTGACTATTATCTCAATTGTTTTATATTCACGAATCATAAACTTGCCTTATAGACCCTATAATCGCAAGTAAAAATGGATGTATGTATGCGTCTATGTATGTCCGGTACGGACTCCTAAAACGCCCAATAGATTTTTATGAAATGTTCAGTGAAAATATAGTTTTGTCCAGGGATGGTTACTGTGAAAGTTTGGTGCCGAAAGAGTTATGATAAAATTAAGAAATTTAATTTCATAATTCACATTAAATACATGTTTCTTTTTTGGCGTAGCAACGTACGCCGGGTATCGCTAGCCATTAATAAATTGCAAAATAAGTCTTAAAAAAATATGATTTTATTTTATAATATATGTAAGTTTTATGAACTCAAAACTTTTAAAAGGTATACTATTTGCTTAATTCTTTTAATATTCATATTACCATAGAATATTATTCATGAATATTTATATAGCACATTGATTTGAAATAGCCTTCACGTTAAAATACCATTGTCAAAAAAAATTTGCAACTGGTTTAATTAGGATAAAAAAACGTAAGGTATATTGATTGTTTATAAAAAAAATGTATAATAACATACTCAAATCGAAATAAATTTCAGGACTTTATCGCTCTTATGAGCAGTCCCATCTTGGAATAATATGTTAAATGTCTGAAAGCCTTTTTCAAGGTTTTTCTTCGATTTTGGTTAGCATTTACATAATTTAATTTTAGTAAAAACTACGTATATGATACTATGGAGGAAGAAATACGTTGGACACCTAGCTCGCATGAGCGAAAAAGAAGCAGCTCGGTATTTTGTAATTCTTTTTATAGTTGAAACAACGTGGCCGATTTTGCCTACGTTGGAAGCATGGCGAAGACCAGGACACCCCAAGTCTTGGGGTGCGCAACTGGATAACGTCGGCCAGCATTTGTTTAATGAGCCCCGGATTGTAGCCTGGTTGTTGCACCGATGATGGTAGTCATATATGATGATGATTTAAATTTTAAGAATATTGAAAAAAAAAACAAAAACTACTTATAGAAAAAAGTTAGGTATTCAAAATATTTATATGCAATTAATTGTCATGCTAGATCATTTCAAGTATACAAAATTATAGAAGTCTAATGAGCTGGGACCGAGGTACCGTTAATAAATTTTTCTGATAAATTTGGTTTTAATAAAATTATAGGCAATACCTCACAAAAATACTCTAAAAAAATTTCATCAAAATCGTTTGGAGAATAATAAGCTTTTCCTTAAGTTCTAAATTCAAAGTCTAAGGTTTTCTAAGATCAGCAAATATTGAATAATATTAAACAAAACTTATCTAACGGTGAAGAACTCGAGAGTTTTTTTCATCACAAAAGAAATATCTAACTGATAGCTTTATTATTTATTTGTGCTTAGACAACAAATTAGTGTGCATCCCCAACTAAATTAATTTCAAGAAATGTAAAGTATTCTAATAATTATCCTAATTCCTGTTTCAATACTTTGACTTGACATATAATTACTTCTTAGAAGAGGAAATAGATACGAGTGTATTTCCACTTGTTGATATTAAAATATAAAATTTGACTATATCTATAGAATAAGATGAAGATGAATCATTTCTTTCAGTTTTGACATAGATCTAATATCAAAGTATTAAAAAGCGTCGCGTCGGTACATAATCCTTTAGCCTGGGCTTCTGAATAATGTACATTACCTACCTTACCTTAGGTAACGCTACAGTCCTGGGTGGACATGGCACCTGGGCCTCAACCAACAAGCTTCTCCAGGTAGCTAAGCCCGAATAAGCAGCGAATAGTAAGAGTTATCTTCTTTTGATATGGTGTTGTTGTCTGAGTTAAAAGCGGAGCCAAAAAAAAAAAAAAAAAAAAAAAAAAAAAAAAAAAGTCCCTAACTATCTCAAAGTTTTATAAAGCTGTCTTTAGTGATGTTTTGTCCAAGACGTCGATGTTGGGTGTCTCTTCTTGATGACTGGTATATACTTGGTTTGCCCCTCATTGTCAACTTTTTGGTATTTTTGTATTTTTTTCGAATTTATTTCGTTTATTTCTGTTGCCAGTCAAATGTGAATCGCTTTCTTTTTAACTAGGCTTTCACTTATGCAGCTTATGCAGGTTACATATCAGACAAAGTCGATATTCGCGCCATAAGCAAAATTCAATTCAAACCACATAATTTCATAATGTTCAGATTTCATTTGATTTCCGTTCCCACGGAAATCAAAAGAATGCATTATCTTTATTTTTATAACGTTCATATTTCAGTTGATTTCCATTCCCACGGAAATCAACAGAATGCATTACTGTGCATTTGTCTTTGTAACCTGAACCCAAGAAACAGAAAAACAGAAATGTAGAAACCTTTTTCAAAGTTAGTTTTAAGTGAGCTTTCCAACAATAAAGATCTTCCACAAAGTTTAAGTTTTTTGTTTTTTTTCACAATTCGACCACACGAACTTTTATTTGGCGCAGTCGGTAGGATTTCTATAAACTGTAGAAATCCATACGAGAACGAATCTACTCGAAGAAAAAAATTTTATAGATACAAACTAGTGTTAATGTGTATCAAGCAAACGAATATTGTTTGAACCCAAACGCGACTAAAGTTTTAACTATTGCCGGTAGAAAAAAAATTATAGATACAAACTAGTGTTAATGTGTATCAAGCAAACGAATATTGTTTGAACCCAAACGCGACTAAATTTTTAACTACTGCCGGTAGAAAAGAAACTATAGATACAAACATAAAATCAGTGTGTGTAGTGTGTGCAAAGTCAAACTAAAATTGACATAACAAAAAGCAACTATTCGTCGGAACAGAGCACTCGGATTTTGGCAGAAAGAAATTCAAGAAATGATGAACGAAGAGATCATGAACCGGTTAGGGGCCGTATTGGAAGCATTGGCCGCACCTCACGCCCAAAGACCAAGTAGAGTATTCTATTTAATGAAAGAAATCCAACACATACCAACGTTCGAGGGAAAAAGCGAAACACTAAGCCAGTTTTTCGCAAGCGTGGAAACTCACTTAAACTCAACAGATGAAGGAATGAGAGGAGAAGTATGGCAGGCAATCTATAATTCGAAAATAATAGGACGAGCAAAAGAATTATTACTGAACAACAGACCTGAAGGATGGGAAGCGACGAAATCACTCCTAAAACAACACTTTCGACCAATATGCAGCTACAAGGACATATCAACGAAAATTTGTAATATTAAAGTAAGTTCAATTCAAGATTTAACTGATAAAATTGAAAAATTAACACAAGAAATAAATCAATTTGTGACTTATGAATCTAACCCTGCAGAAGCAAAAGAAACTTTTTATACAGTATTAATCAATAGAATAAAGCAGTTAGTGTCAGGAAATTTATCAAGAGAAATCAAAGATCTTTATAACTTACATGTGATAAAAGACATCTTATACTCCTATGTAGGATATGATAACAACAACATAGACAGAGAATTTATAAGTCAGGATAGGCGTAGTACTCAGAATTCAAATTTTAATAGGAATGTGAGAAACAATAGTTATAATCCCTTCAGACAAAATAATTATGAGTCAAATCAAAATAATAATAGGCAGATTAACAACCATTTCAACAACAATTCTAACAGACAAAATAATAATTATTCTAGGGAAAACAATAATAACTTCAATCCAAACTATAACAGACAAAGGTACGATAGCAGAGATTTCCACAGACAGAATAGACATAACACATCAGGTCAGTATAGGCAAAACGTCCAACCCGTTTTTAACCCCTCTGGACAATTGAGAAATGCGACACAACATCCGACACCGATGTCGGTGAACCAAACTGAAAATCGAGAAGAAGAAATTCACAATTTAGAGTTTTTTCTAATCTAAGCCTTGGAAACAAAATATTTGTAGACTTAACAATAGATAAAAATATTTATAGAGCACTCATTGACACTGGGTCAACAATGAGTATAATAAATTCTAGTGCAGTTGATTGTAGTAAATTTCGAGTATACGACAAAGTCAACATGCAATTGCAAACAATAAACAATATAACAAACGAGTTAGTAGAAAGAGTAATCACGAACATTCCCGAAGAATTCAAAGAAGACAGTAAAATCGCCACAAGGTGGTATAAGAGAGACCTAGGTCCAAAGCCATACGATATTTTAATAGGCATCGACTTACTAGGTAAAATTGTCCAAACTCTTGATTTCGACAATAAAACTCTCGTATTAAAAAATAAAACCTTAATTCCTTTATACTCTGAAAAAGACATTACAACTTTCGATTGTTTTGAACTTATTGGAGAAGGGAAAGAACTGGATCTAAGTTATTTAAATGAAGAGGAAAAGAAAGAAGTAGAAACATTGTTAAGAAAATTCCAAAAATTAGTTTATCATGACGGTGATCAACTGACTAATACAGATACGATCACGCATGAGATAAAGACTACTATAGATCAATCCATACATTCAAAAATCTATAGGCTACCACATAGACATGAGGAGGAAGTTAGACGACAAGTTGAGGAGATGGAAAATCAAGGTATTATTAGGAAATCTAATAGCCGGTATTCATCTCCCATTGTTGTAGTAGCGAAAAAGTTAGACAATTCAGGAGAGCAAAAGTTTCGCCTTTGTGTAGATTACAGGAAATTGAACGAAATAACTATCGATGATAAGTACCCACTCCCGAACATCGATAGTATTCTCGATAAGCTTGGCAGAGCACAATATTTTTCATCAATTGACCTTGCGAAAGGTTACCACCAAATTAAAGTTCACCCCGCCGATATTCAAAAAACAGCATTTGTGACACCCAATGGCCTCTATGAATACCTTAGAATGCCTTTTGGACTCAAGAATGCCCCGGCCACATTTCAAAGGCTAATGAACAACATTCTTCGAGAATACATTAACAAAATTTGTGTCGTCTATTTAGATGATATTTTAATTTTCTCAACCAGCCTCAAAGAACATATTCACGCTTTAAATTTAATTTTCAAAAAATTATCCGAACATAACTTAAAAATTCAGTTTGACAAGTGCTCTTTCATGAAAAAGAACACTGAATTCTTAGGTCATGTCCTCACGGCAGAAGGCATGAAACCAAATCCGAAGAAAACTAAGTGTATCGAAGAATATCAGATTCCGAAAACAGAGAAACAAATAAAATCGTTTCTAGGAGCTACAGGGTTTTATCGAAAATTTGTCAAGGATTATGCCAAAATAGCATATCCCATGATTAAGTATTTGAAAAAAGATTCCAAAATCAACATACATGATCCGGAATATATTCAAGCATTTGAAACTTTAAAACTTAATATTATCAAACATCCAATTTTAAAATTCCCTAACTTCCAAAAAGACTTTTCTGTCTATACAGACGCAAGTAACTATGCAATTGGAGCAGTGTTGACACAAGAAGGTCAACCAGTCTGTTACGCATCCCGCACTTTAAACGACCATGAAAAAAAGTATTCAGTAACGGACAAAGAATTTTTAGCAATTGTTTGGGCTGTTACGTATTATAGACCTTATTTATGGGGGAAACGATTTACAATAGTTACAGACCATTTGCCAATTAAATACTTAAATAAAAAATACACGGGAAAAGAATTTAGTCAGAGAACTCAAAGATGGTTATTAAAATTACAGGAATATCAATATGACATCGAATATCTTAAGGGTAAATTAAATAATGTCGCAGACTTTCTGAGTAGGATTCCAGAAGAGAATAATAATAAAGACGAGGTAGCCGTAGAACAATCAGTCAATAATTTATCAGACAATGCAACAGTACATTCAGTAGAAGAAGAGCAGCTTAATCATATTCCTATAAAAGAATCAATAGTAAATATTTATAAAACTCAATTAATTCTAACAAACAATGCAGAAAAAGAAATTGAAATTTTACATGGAAGAAGAATTATTTACATTGATATGACAAAAGGAGAAGAATATTGGACAGACGTATTACGAAGATTTATTAAGCCAGGCATCACAGGAATATACACAGAATTAACGTATCACGAATACAATAAAATACAACAATTGTTAATACAGTTGTTTGGTCATGATAATCAGATCAAATTTATTAAGGCCACATTGAGAGCACAAGAAATAAGTAACTTAGAAGAAGCACAGAAACAAATCTCTTTATATCACACCCAAGAAAGTCTCCATAGTGGGATTATAGAAACATATCATAGTTTAAAAAATAAAATATACTACCCCAAATTAGTAAAAGAAATAACCAAAATCATAAATAATTGCAAAACATGTCTACAGACGAAATATGAAAGAAAACCAATTAAGAAGAAGTTCGAACTAAGCGAAACTCCGAATAGACCGAATGAGATCCTGCACCTAGATATCTATTACTTTATGAAAAATCCATTTATGACCCTAGTAGATAAGTTAACAAAGAAAGCATATGCATACTATTTGCCAAATCGAAACTGGGTAAAAAAGATAGAAACTCTTGAGGAACACTTTTCAAAATTCGGAAAACCTTTTAAAATAATTGCGGACAACGAGTTTAAATCTGAAAACTTAAAAGAATTTTTTAACGCACAAGGAGTGAACCTTCACTTAACAAAACCAAATACACATACAGGTAACAGTGATGTTGAAAGATTCCATTCAACATTGCAGGAAAAATTAGTAACAATGAGGAATTTAGACCTCACAATAATCCAAAAAGTCCATAGAGCCGTTAGTAATTATAATAATAGATACCATTCAACCATTAAAATGTCTCCAGAAGAAGCAATGTTCACTGACATAGCTACCTTAAGAAATCGCATTAAAACAGAAAAAGAAAGAAGAATAGAAAAGCTTAATAGAAATAGGGAAGAATATACTGAGAATAGACAGGTAATACCAGTAAAAAATTACAAAAGAAACTATTACAAAAACGAGCCCAGATATAGAATAAAAAAATTAGAAAGAGAACACCCAATTAATATAAAACGACCACGTTTATTTGCAGATGATAATCTTAGTGTTGCTACTACTAACAACACCAACCCTAACAGTGGATAAAATAATGACAGAAAACGGATATTCTGTTATTAACATGGGTGAGACAGAAATTATTAAAGACACAAAGATAATACTTCATATAATCAACATTCAAGATTTGAAACACACAATCGGTGATATGGAGAGAAACATTCAAAACTTAAAATTATATAACGATTTTATAATTAGGAGACAGCTAGATACAATAAAAGCTAAGGTTAAAGCCATAGAACCACAATCAAGTATTAGACACAAAAGAGGATTGATTAATATTGTAGGAAAGGTAAACAATTTTCTTTTTGGTACAATGGACGACGACGATAGAAAAGATATAATAGAACACATTAGCGTACTAGAAACAAACACTGAAAACGCAGTTAACACAGTCAATAAACAAATAGAAATAAACCAAAGTTTTAATGAAAGCATAAGACATTTCAAAATTATTATAGAAGCGGATAGGATAGATTTAACTAAAACCTTCTCCGAACTAAAAGAAAATGAAAAACAATTTATACTCAAACAAATCAAATTAGATCAAATTCTAAAACTCTATATGTTAGAAGAGAAAATAAACCAGATCATAGACAATATAGCTTTAATTAAACATGGACTAATACATCCTAGCTTACTAACAACAACAGAAATTATTAACACAAAGCTTGATTTATTGAAACTAAAAAATATTAAAGTTGGAACTCTTAAGTATAACAGCGAAACTTTAATCATAGCAATAAAAATTCCAAATAATTACGAACAAGTTGATTTAAAACTTATAACCCCTATTCCAAACAAACAAAATTTAGAAATTGTACTCCAAGAATATTATTTCATTGAAATTAACCAAACAATGTACTATTATCAAAATGATGTTCAATATAAAAAGGAATTGCTTACTGTTAATAATTGCATAACAAACAAAAATTGTACTCTTAAAGAAAATCACACTACAGAAATAAAAAGAATGGACGATAGCACAATTATTTGTAAAAACATTAAAAATGAAAACATTGTTAACAAATGCGACGATAGAAATATCAAACTGGAAGGAAACTATCTAATAACTACTAACAATTGTACAATCCAGATATTTAATGAAACAATTACTAGTAAAAATATGTATTTTATTGAAAGATTCTACTATGACGAAACGGAGAATTATAATTTTACTAAGGAATTAAATTTTGAAGAAATCATCCTTAAAAACATTGTAAACCTTAAACCGATAAAATTACTAAAAATACATAAAAATATTCATTATGTTATTGGTTCAACGACCATAATACTTATCATTATACTAGTTTTAATATTTGTGAAAATCTTAAAAAGATATAAGAAAATTACTATTTTAATTAAAGAAAAAGGTACCCAAAATTCAAATGAAAATGTTAAAGAAACTCCGAAAATTCAGGAGAATTTTAATGTAAAGGGGGGAGAGGTTACATATCAGACAAAGTCGATATTCGCGCCATAAGCAAAATTCAATTCAAACCACATAATTTCATAATGTTCAGATTTCATTTGATTTCCGTTCCCACGGAAATCAAAAGAATGCATTATCTTTATTTTTATAACGTTCATATTTCAGTTGATTTCCATTCCCACGGAAATCAACAGAATGCATTACTGTGCATTTGTCTTTGTAACCTGAACCCAAGAAACAGAAAAACAGAAATGTAGAAACCTTTTTCAAAGTTAGTTTAAAGTGAGCTTTCCAACAATAAAGATCTTCCACAAAGTTTAAGTTTTTTGTTTTTTTTCACAATTCGACCACACGAACTTTTATTTTGCATAAGAAGGGGTTAATATTTATTGATGCCAATAGTTCCTATTAAATTTCCCAATCCGAACAAGATTTACGTTTTCTGATATTATTTATTAAAATTCCTAAGTTATACATACTAACTTAGACAAGAAATTGACTTTCAAAGAATATACTAAAAACACATTTTATATAAACTTAATATAACAATCAGATTAATTTACTCTTTAATAAATCGAAAATAATTATTAAGCAACCAAAATAAACTTTCTATCTACAAAGTCGATTTTCAAGCTATACTTTTTCCTTGATCTCCCATTTGGGGAAACTGCGCTTAAATGCATATTAAAAAACTTCAAATATTCCAAAACGAAGTCCTTAAAATGATCCTTCGTGTTCATTGGTTTTATTCAACATCAATATTACACGAAAAAGCAAGAGTAATTACCATTAGAAACAAAATTGAAAACTTAAACGAAAAATTCATTAGACGATGCCAACACAACGATAATTTATTAATACAAGAACTCGTGCCATAAGACAATTTATTATTTATTATTTTTATTATTAACATGTTTGTTTTTTTATTAGCTTTAAATTGTTAAGTTATTTTTTTCTTGTATCCTTTTAAATCTTTGTTGATTTGTATATTAATTTATTAATTAAGAAATATTTGTTTTTGTATTATCTAAAGGAAAACACATTGTTAATGTATTTATTTATTCCTTTGTCTATTTTTTTTTTATTTGTAATATTTATTTATTTATTTGTGTTTTTGTTTATTAATCAATTTATTTGTTTATTTATAATTTGTTTAGAACATTTTTTTATTCATTTATTTTTCATTTATTTATTTATTTATTTGTTTATATATATTTTTTTAATTTATTATTTATGTATTTTTTATTTAAACCAACTTTTTCTGCGATATAATTTGTCATACTTATTTATTAATTCAATAATTTATATATAGCATTCGCACATTTAATTAACCACAATATCAAATAAGTTTAACCGAAAAGCAAATTATTTTAAAATAAACGCAAATATATTTACACTAAACGCAAATAAATTTAACCTTTTAACACATATATTTAAACCAATAGTAAATTTTCTTCGAAAAATAAAAAAAAATAAAGCAAATAAAAATAAAAAAATAATTTTTCAGTTGTAAGATAAATAAATTGAACGACTGGATCGCACGTACTTGCTCTTATGTGCGGTCACAACTTCGAATAAATTTTGAAAAATTTTAAAAGAACTTCAAAGTTTTTATTTGATTTTTCTTACTTTTGA
>OZ020507.1:262677402-262828391 GCA_963971375.1 Platycheirus rosarum
AAATTTGATTTCTGTAGTTAAGGGCTGTTTTAACGTAGCTTGATAACATTATCCAATTTTGCAGCTTCATCAACAGTTAAATAGTTTTTCCGCAAGTGCTGTCTCCGTATTGCCTGCAGGATCGGACATGTTCCTATAAAATGGAGAACATTTTCTGTTGCACGAAGATTGCATAAACTGCATTCCGTACTTCCATCAGGTCCGTATGGTATGTAGTTCAGTGGTAGTAATTCTCCTCTGGTTTTGAAAATTAAAGGGAAGTCGTTGAAGTAATTGGTAGGTCCAAGGTCGTATCTCAGGAGCTTATACATGTTTTGGGTACAACTCCGTTGGGCTGACTCCTTAAATTTAACAAAGAAAGAATCTTCAATCCTTCCCAACAATTCTGGAAAGATGTCTTTCCAATCACCAGTATTTCTTTCTACCAACTGGATGTCGTGCTGAACTCCAAGCCGTGACCATTCTTCGAAGAACTGTGATTTTCGTGATAGCAGATATTTTGTGATAATATTTGGCAGACGGTGATTTGGAAGAGCCATAACCTTTGCAATGTAGAACAAATGCAACTTGAGCGAAAAGACGTAGAGCGGAGACACCCCGGTCTCCAAATGTAGCATATATGTAGATGTGTTTTCGGGGAGCCAAAAGATCTTTTTCAAAAAATACCTCAGTAATTTTTCTACTTCAAGATATTTATATTCCCTCACCAACTCAAGCTCTACATTTTCCCACATCCATTTCTCCTCCCTTGCATATCGCCCTGTGCCATTTCGAAATATCATTACTTTGGATTTGTTACTGTTAACTGTAAGACCCCAATTACGGCAGTACAATTGCAATTTATTAATCATTATTTGCATCATATTTGGAGTCTCCGCAAAAATGACAATGTCGTCCGCATACATCAAAGTTTTTATTACTGTACGAGCAAAACTAATACCTCCAGGCAAAAACGATGTAAGGTCATCCAAGAAAAGCGAAAACAAAAGTGGACTAAAAGACAGCCCTGTTTGACCCCGGAAGAAGTATGAAACCAGGAAGATCCTTCATTTCCATCCCATACTGCTGTGAGGTTTTGCTCATATAGCCCTCGTAATGTTTTAAGTATTTTCGACGATAAGCCTAGACAACAAAGTTTGTAGAAAAGGGCATTTCTGTCGATTGAGTCGAAGGCAGCCTTGAAGTCAACGAAGAAAGCATATAACTTTTTCCCCTTGTCTAGGTATGATCTAGCAATGCAAGTTAGTGAAAATATGTTATCGACTGTTGAATATTCTTTCCTGAAGCCGGCTTGAAACTCGCTTAGAAGATTATTTTGTTGTATCCAGTTTAACAGTCTGTCTTGAATGAAACCAGTAAAAATTTTCATAACAGAGTTCATAAAGGATATGCCTTTATAATTGTTAGGGTCGTTTACATTGCCTTTTTTAAATAGTGGGACGATAATATTCCTCCTAAAGCTTTCTGGAATTTCACCAGGATTGAATATATAATTATAACTTTCAGCAAGCTTAATCAAAAAAGTTTCTGTAGCGTATTTGTAAAATTCGTACGGAACACGGTCATCCCCTGGAGCCTTGTTAAGATCGCATCTGTGTAGGACTCTCATTACTTCTGGAACTGAGAATGCACGGTCGAGATCTTCATTTTCTACTAAAGGACTAGCATATAATATTTGACTTGGTCTTGGTGGGACACCTAGAAGCTGTTCGAAATGGTGAGCAAGTATACTCGTACTTATTATTGTTTTCCTTGCAAAAGGTATACCGTTGAGTGAACGTGCCAGCTTCCAAAGGGATCGACTGTCTCTTACTTCCGACAATCTTTGCATGAGGTATCGGGAGTATTGCTTTTGTTTTTCTTTGCAAAGATATTTGAAAGCTTTATTCGCCTCTTGATACATCCTTTTTGCGAAATTCGATTTTGTTGCCCTGAGAAGTCTCAAAAAACCAAACGACTTTTTCTTGCTCTCTCACAATCTGCATCGAACCACGGATCTTTCCAGCTTTGCAAACGGACTGTTTGAAATGATTGTGCGGCCTGAGATACGCATGTAACTAATGTCTCAATACCATGGACCGATTCAATTTGCTCATTACTTACAGAATCAAGAACTTAGTTAAGATTTATTTGATAGAGTTCCAAAAAAGAATTCTTGCATTGAAGTTTTGGTAACAGCTTCATGTTTTCGTTCCGGTTCTTCATCAAATCGACATTTAACATTCAGTGGTAAATGGTCAGAATAAACCAGCTCATCTACTTTTAAATCATCAACATACTCGAACCATTTTCCACGTATGAGACAATAATCTATTGTGGAACAAGATGTTCCTCTTATAAATGTAAAATGACCTTCTCGATCACTTTCAGTTCTCCCGTTCAACATGGTCAGACCAACCGATTCACACATTTCTATAAATCTTCTCCCATTTCCATCTATTTTCTCGTCCAGAGCACATCTCATTATACTAATTGACGCTGGTGTAAAGTCTGGTTCTGGTTCCATCTGTAACATCGCAGAACTTCCTACCCTAGCGTTGCAGTCTCCGATCAGCATAATGTTTTCTTTGCCTAGTTCCATTAGGAAATCGTACAATCCAGCTAAGTAATCTATCCATTTATTACAGTTAATATAAACCGGAACGATGTAAAATTGCTCATGTGTAATGGCCATTTCAATGACAATCCTGTTCATTGAATGAACTAATACCCCCCCAAACTTGAATTCCACTTATTGTTACATTGACACTTGATGTATTACACTCTAATAGTTTAGTTCTTATATATGGTATGGTCATGTCAACAGTCACAGTCAGTTCATTTCAATCTTTTAAGGGGCTAGTGTGTGCAACATAAACAAAAAGCAAACAAAAAAATTCGTGACAATGCGTGTGAGCTTGTGTGATAAAATAAAAAGTTAGGCGAATTAAGTAGGTTTGTTTAACTTTTAAAAGCGAATTTTAAAGCGATAAGCTTATGGCGAACACTCTTATAATTGGATCGCTGTTTTTAAAAACTCCTTGGTAAAAAGTCAATAAACGAATACATGTGATTTGTATACCCAACCCGAAATGACTTTAATAAGTTTCGTTCACTTTTGTTTTCGAACGTAACATACGCTTCAAATCTTACAAATGACCCAACCATAATTATTGTATATACACTGCCTATAGTACTATCATGAAGCATCATTTTTTAGTTCTGAATCAAGTCGCAATGAGGCGTGCTGAAATTGCCAATTGGTGTGAATATAGAATAAGTACAGACAACAAAAGTGTATTAAATACTGGTAAAATATCGGTAAATGTTCTCGTCTCTACTATTTAGAGTTAGTTACGAATCAACCAGGAAGATGGCCAGACGAAAAATGACCACCATGAGAGTAATATAGAGAATGTATTGTGATGTGGCAACAAGTTTAGATACATTTTGTAAATTAACGCCATCTGTTGGATTCATTGTGTACAACAACCAACATTTATTGTGTACAACAACCATGCTCCTAGAAGTATGCTACATATTTGCAACATGTTTTAACTTAGTACTAAATCGAACTTGACGAAACAATTCGAGACTCGAATTAGTACCGAAAGCTTAGATTGTGCCAGAACCAGACAGAAGCTTCCAGAAGCTTTTAAAGTTGTATAAATACAAGAGTAGATTGCATTGACAGTTCAGTTTATTTTCGAAAGTGGAATTGTTAACAACTGGAAGTATTAGTAAAAAGTGATTGAATTGAGATTAAATAAAAAGTGTTGAATTATAAAAACGTATTTGAATTGTGAATAAGTGAAATAAGTTAAATTGGTGTTATTTAAACTGAAAGACGTTGTGTTTTATAAAATAAAGAGATTTGTTTTATTATTGTGGAATTTTGATTGAGTTTTATTTGTCGAACCCCAGGCCAAAATATCACATTGGTGTCAGAAATTGGGGATAAAACTCAGTAAAGTGCTAGAAAATTCCATAGTGACATTTTCTAAAACAGTTTCGGTGACTCATTTAATTGTGAAAGTGGAATTTTCCAGAAACTATTGAACTGATTGTGCTATAAAACTGTGAATAGCGAGTATTTTTGTTAAAAATAGTGTTGGAAAAAGATCTTTCTAGAAGAGACATTAAAATAAAACTGACTGTGTTGCGAAAATAGTGTTTAAGTTACATAAAATGGGTCGCAAATTAGAACAATTGACAACAGCTGAGTTGAAAGAAGAATTAGGAAAACGAAATCTTCAGACTTCGGGGCTGAAAAAGGAACTATTGCTCCGACTTCAGAATGCTATCACTCAGGATGGTGGAGACCCCGATACCATGTTGTTCGATGTTGAAGAACAAGGGAGAGAATGCACAGTAAGTACAGCCGATGAAATGCCTGCTTTCATGAAGTTGCTTCTGTCGAAATTCGAAGAACAAAAGAACGTTCTCGAAGAACAAAAGAACGTTCTCGAAGAACAAAAGAACGTTCTCGAAAGTAAATTCGACGAACAAAAGAATGAGCAGAAGAATTCTTTAGAAGTTCTTCAGAAGCAACTAAGCGAACAAAGGGATTCTCTCGAAAACAAGCTAGATGCACAGAATGCTCTCTTCGACAAAAGACTCCAAATAGTAGATCAGAAAATAGAAAACTTAGAAGAAAAGTTCGGAAGGCAAGTAGAAAGTGTAGAGCAACAGTACGAACATCTGGCTAAGGAATTTGATTCTCTGAAAAAGCAGAAGGTTCGGGAATATTCGAGCGACGGTCCACGAAGAAAGGAAATGCAGCCCCCTGTCTTCGATGGTCAAACATCATGGCCAATTTATAAGAGGCAGTTCGAAGCTGCCGCCTTGACGAACAACTGGGACAACGAAGACAAATCAATTGCTCTTACGCTTGCTCTCAGAGGAACAGCTGCCGAATTGCTGCAGACCATTCCTGAAGACAAACATCAGGATTATGATGCCATGGTCAAGGCAATCGAGATGAGGTTTGGCGACGACCACATGCAGCAAGTTTACCGAGTCCAGTTGCGCAGAAGGGTCCAGGCAAGAGGTGAAACGCTACAACAATTGCAAGCTGACATTGAGCGCTTGGCGAATTTGTCTTATCCCAATACCAGCAGGGAAATCATAAACGAACTGGCAACCGATGCGTTCACTAATGCCATTGCAGATGGAAAACTACAAATGGCTGTGAGAATGGCAGGTAAGAAAACGCTCGCTGAGGCTTTAGCATTTGCCCTGACAATGGAAGCAGCAGACCAAGCTTCGCAAGGTAGCCATCGCGTCAGGGAAATGGCTACGCTAGAGTGCTCATGTCAACGTGTCGACATTGAAAGACAAAACCCGAGCACTGTTCGAGGTCAAATGAGATGCTGGAATTGCAACAAGCTAGGACACCTACAGCGACAATGCAGATCTATGCCTAGACAGGTAAGCTGCCCACATTGCACAAGGAGGAGGCAGAATGACGAAGCATCTGGCAGGAATAGCACTCACACTGCTGGACAAGCTTCTGATCAACAGCAGGCGGGAAACGCCTAAGAACCAACTTCGCGGGGCTGAAGTTGGTTGATGGAATCGACGCCCCCAGGACCATCATCCAAGTTTCGCAAACTACACGCTGCAGCAAGAGCTTGACAGTGGAGACAGTCATCAGAAACAGAAAATGTGTGGCCA
The DNA here is from genome assembly GCA_963971375.1 of Platycheirus rosarum. Classification (NCBI taxonomy): domain Eukaryota; kingdom Metazoa; phylum Arthropoda; class Insecta; order Diptera; family Syrphidae; genus Platycheirus; species Platycheirus rosarum. Next base: position 262,683,058 of record OZ020507.1, read on the forward strand.
CTATCGACACGGGTGCCACAGCCTCCATAATCAGAAGAGACCTTGTTCAGACATCATGGCTACATAACACCAGCTGCTACACTCTGAAGACAGCTACGGGAGAAGCAGCAAAAGTATACGGGGAGGTATTTCTAAAGATACAACTGGCAGGGTTGACCTTCTCACATGCATTCTTGGTAGCCGACATATGCGACGAATGCATCATTGGAGTGGATTTCATGAAGGCACATGAGGTAATCATAGACCTTCGAATGCAAGTATTAAGGTATCGAACCGTTGAGATCCCTATGGTATACGGAAACGAGAACGCTGTGAATCTTCGGGCGGTTATAAGCAGAGATGAAGTCCTACCACCTTCTTCAGAGACAGTTCTTTGGACGCGTTTGGAGGGTGATCCTGGGAACCACCGATTCTATTTCATTGAAGCAGATAATAAAGAGGACTTTCCAAGCTATATCGTTGGAAAGATTTTAGTGGAACCAAAGAAAAACATGGTTCCGGTAAGGCTGATGAATCCGAACAAACACTCCGTCAAGCTCAGACAAGGAGAGGTGATTGGAAGATGCGTACCCATTGCAGCCATATCGACAACATCTGGGAGTGATTCTGCGAGTCCTGTTTCTGCAACAAAATTGGCTGAGGTATGTAATGCTATCCTTGGAAACTGTGAGCTAAATCAGGAGCAGAAAACCATGGCCAAAAATCTCATTGGCGAGTTTGCTGATATATTTGCATCGCAGGATGGAGACTATGGTCGAACACACCTAGTACAGCACCGAATAGACACCGGCGATAGCAGACCGATCCGACAACCTGCTAGAAGACTTCCATTGGCAAAACAGCCGGAAGTCGATGAGATGATATCAACCATGGAAAAAGACGGTCTAATCGAAAGCTCAAAAAGTCCGTGGGCATCACCCGTTGTACTAGTAAAAAAGAAGGACGGCAGCACTCGATTCTGCGTGGATTACCGGAGGCTCAACGATGTCACCAAGAAGGACAGCTACCCCTTGCCTCGAATAGATGACACCTTGGATACCCTTTCTGGAGCGAAATGGTTTTCCACCCTCGATCTGAAAAGTGGTTACTGGCAGGTACAGATCCATCCAGAAGACAAAGAAAAGACCGCTTTCACAACGGGAAATGGACTATGGCAGTTTACCGTTATGCCATTTGGCTTATGTAACGCTCCAGCCACCTTTGAGCGTTTAATGGAACGTGTGTTACAGGGTCTGACATGGAAAACCTGCCTGGTGTACTTGGATGACGTCATCGTTGTGGGAAAGACGTTCGCTGAACATCGCGACAACTTGAGGGAGGTGTTTACACGACTTCGAACTGCACATTTGAAACTAAATCCAAAGAAATGTGCGCTGTTCAAAGCTGAGGTGAAATATTTGGGACATGTGATATCATCAAATGGAGTAAACACTGACCCGGAGAAAATCGAAACCGTGAGAAATTGGCCAGTTCCCGAAGATAAACACCAGCTGAGGAGCTTTCTCGGTCTCGCCACTTATTACAGGAGGTTCGTCAAAGATTTTGCCGGAATCGCAAAGTGTCTGCACCAGCTAACTGAGAAGGGTAGACAATTTAAATGGTCAGGTGAGTGCGAAAGAAGCTTTCAACATCTAAAACAGCGACTTTGTGAGGCACCAATACTAGCTTACCCCACCCCTGGCAAAACATTTATTGTGGACGCGGATGCTAGTAACGTGGGTGTTGGAGCAGTTCTGTCGCAGATACAAGATGGGCAGGAGAAAGTGGTAGCCTATTTCAGCAAAGTTCTGTCGCGACCAGAGAGAAACTACTGTGTAACCAGACGGGAACTCCTTGCTTTGATACTGGCGACAAAACATTTCCATAAATATCTGTATGGACAGAGATTCATCCTGCGTACCGATCACGCCGCTTTAAAATGGTTGCTACAGTTCAAAAATCCTGAGGGGCAGGTAGCAAGATGGATCGAACGATTGCAGACTTACGACTTCGAAGTACAGCATCGCAAAGGAAGACTGCACTGCAATGCGGACGCGCTTTCCCGCAGACCATGTGAGCCCAGTTGCAAACATTGTGCGCGAAAAGAGGAAAAGGATGAAGGTATATCTGTCCAGAGAATAAGAGCCGAACCTGTAGAGGGTTGGAGTGCCGAAGAAATTCGTAATGCACAAAAAGAAGACCCTGACATCGAGCCAATCCTTGCATGGAAGGAATCTATGGAGAAACCAAACTCAAGAGATATCTCCGACAGAAGTCCTACTTTAAAAGCATACTGGGCGCAGTGGGACTCTCTCCATGTGGAAGATGGTGTTTTGCGAAGAAAATGGGAAATGCCGGATGGAAGATCCTTTAAGATGCAGCTTGTGGTTCCACGATCGAAAGTAGAGGAGATCCTACGAGAAATGCATGCTGGAATATCCGGTGGGCACTTGGGAATCAACAAAACATTGGAAAAGGTACGGGAACGCTTTTATTGGCTAAGCGTGAGAAACGATGTAGAGAGCTGGTGTCGAAAGTGCATAACATGCGCAGCTAGCAAGGGACCCAAAGTCAAAACACGAGGTAAAATGCACCAGTACAACGTGAGCGCCCCTTTTGAAAGAATCGCCGTTGACATCACAGGCCCGTTCCCGGAAACTGAAAACGGTAGCCGTTACATCCTTGTTGTCATGGACTACTTCAGCAAATGGCCGGAGGCTTTTGCGATACCCAATCAAGAAGCTAAGACCGTTGTCGAGCAGATAGTGGACCACTGGGTCTGCAGGTTCGGGGTGCCTATGGAATTGCATTCCGACCAAGGGCGAAACTTCGAGTCGAAGGTATTCCAGGAAGTATGCGCATCACTCGGGTTAAAGAAAACAAGGACAACACCTCTTCATCCACAGTCTGATGGAATGGTAGAAAGATTTAACAAGACCTTGAAGGAACATCTGTCCAAAGTCGTGAACGAGAACCAACGGGATTGGGATCGGCGAATTCCTTTATTTCTTATGGCCTACCGGAATGCGGTTCATAGTACAACTGGATACACTCCATCCGAAATTCTATTTGGACGAACTGCCCGGCTTCCAAGTGAGCTAAAATTCGGATTTCCTATTGAAGACCCAAAATGCGAAGAGGACTACGTGTTAGATCTTAGAGAAAGGATCAACGACATTCACCAGAGAACAAGAAACAACATAAAAATTGCGAGTGACCGCATGAAGACCAGATACGATGCGAGAGCAACAGCACCTGAATTCAATGAGGGAGATCTGGTATGGCTTTATAACCCACATCGCAGAAAGGGAAAATCGCCCAAGCTTCAGCAGGACTGGGAAGGTCCCTACCAAATAGTTACGCGCATTAATGACGTCGTTTTCCGAATCCAACGAGGACCAAGAGCAAAAATGAAAATTGTCCATGTGGATCGACTGCATCGTTACCACGGAAACAATGATGATGTGCCTGTTCGGGACGAACAAAACTAAGAGGGGGACAATGTGATGTGGCAACAAGTTTAGATACATTTTGTAAATTAACGCCATCTGTTGGATTCATTGTGTACAACAACCAACATTTATTGTGTACAACAACCATGCTCCTAGAAGTATGCTACATATTTGCAACATGTTTTAACTTAGTACTAAATCGAACTTGACGAAACAATTCGAGACTCGAATTAGTACCGAAAGCTTAGATTGTGCCAGAACCAGACAGAAGCTTCCAGAAGCTTTTAAAGTTGTATAAATACAAGAGTAGATTGCATTGACAGTTCAGTTTATTTTCGAAAGTGGAATTGTTAACAACTGGAAGTATTAGTAAAAAGTGATTGAATTGAGATTAAATAAAAAGTGTTGAATTATAAAAACGTATTTGAATTGTGAATAAGTGAAATAAGTTAAATTGGTGTTATTTAAACTGAAAGACGTTGTGTTTTATAAAATAAAGAGATTTGTTTTATTATTGTGGAATTTTGATTGAGTTTTATTTGTCGAACCCCAGGCCAAAATATCACAGTATAGACAATGCCATAATTGAAGAATTGGAACATACGTTGCCGTACGAAACAGTGCGAAGCGTACATTCCGTACGGAATGTCAAAAAAGCTTGTGTATCTTAATGCTATTATGGTGAACTTATGTATTGGACGGTTTTGACACTAGCTTCCTATTTCTTTCACGTTGGGCCCTAAATTTTACCTTACGTTGCGCATATTAATATTATTTTGACAAGTGACCAAAATCTCATTTGATAGTTACATTACTTAAAAATAATGTCTATTTCCACGCCGAAGAAGTGGGCTTCTGCTGTACTTTAAAATGAGTAGAAAACCCGCGATACATTTTCCTTATTTTTTACACAACAATTAACTCCTAAAACTATGCTATGCATATTTAAAAAAACAATATATTTCACCATATGTAACTACCCCTTTAATCTCACCATACACCCAACCAATGCACCACACAAAAATTCCAGTTCAGTGTCTCACCGCCATCTTTTTTTTCCGAAAATCTGACACTTCTGACAAGTTTCGTTAAAAAAGAATTCTCTGTGTGTTTTGTTCGTTCGTTGTTCTGTTTGACATCAAACGTCGTCGTCTAATGGAAAAATACGAGTGCGTAAAGATTTGCCTTTTGATTTGTCCCACAATAGTTTTTCTCTTCTTGTCAAGAACTGAAGGAATTTCTGGAAAATCGCCTCCAAATTAATTCCGTATAATCGTCGGTCGTGTTAAATCTATTTGTCTGCAACTAAATGCGATTCTTATTTCTTGGGAAAACCCTTCGAAATGTGAACCATTACCGATTTGCAAAATTTGTTTTTTTGTTGTGTCTTTTCGCCTGAAAAGTGGATAAAAATCCAGAAAAAAAGTGAAAAACAGAAATAAAAGCATTTCTCTCGGGTACGACGTTTGTAATTATTGTGTACGAAAGGTGTAGCAAGTGTTTTGGAAAATATTCTCAAATCCTAGATTCCCCTGAATCAAAGTTCAACTTTTTTTTTCTTTCTTATTTTTGTTTATTTCATTTGTTATTGTGCGCCGAGGTCATATCACTGCTTCCTCCAGAGCAAACGAGGGCTCCGATGCCTTCGGGCTCTTGTATTTTTAGTTTACTCTTCTTTTCCGGGAGTTCCATCGAAATTCTAAATCAAAACAAACTTCTTCCGAGGACGTCTACCAGCACCCAGCAGCACAACCAACGCTAACAATATCTCAAAGGTAAGTCAATAAATTAGAATTGAACTAAATTTCAAGGAAAATCCAACTCCCCTTGCTGCTGTAGCTTTGTGTTCCTTCGCCACAACTTGATTTAGGAAGCAGCATTTTAAATTACGAAACAAACCAACATGTGTTTGGATTTAGTGTTCTTTTTCTCTGTTCTGTCTGTCTGTTGCGAAATAAAACTAGAATTTTGTAAAAACATTTCAAAAAACATGTGAGTTTCGTAAACAAAAAATTAAAATAAAAAACATTGGGATTTCCGAGAAACGCCACTGACACTGGCAGTGATGATGTGAAAGCAAAGACGACCGCGACGTTCGTAGCTCGCCTCTGTCGCCCGTGTCAGTCAGGGACGTGTTTCTATTACCAGTTGATGGAGTGTGCTCTGTCGCAATCGCAAGACTCAAACTGTAGACCGGAGGTAGGTGCAGCAGCTGCCTTTGGCTCCTGTACACCTACGCAGCCTACGCACGCAATTGTGTAGTGAAGTTGTAAAGAATATCGTTCTCATTCACTAGAGTACACAGTGTTGTGCAAAATACAACACAAACACAATACCTGACTTGATATTTTTTTTGGCGAAAATAATTATTTTTAATTACTGCAAAAATGTGTTTAAAGCTTTATGTTGTTAGAGGTTTCCATTTGAGTGACGTATAAGTTTTCTTGGCTTTCATTGAAAGCAACTAATAATTGCCACAGCTAAGTTGCTAGGTAATTGACAGCCCTGTAATGAAAAGTTATGTTTAACGTCAATATTTTAAAAATAAAGTAGTTTTTAAGAGGAAACCTAATAATTCCACTATAAACAACTTTTAAGTTCTGACGACCGACGATTGATTTTAAGGCATAACTTGATTTTTATATTCCTGTTTGGTAGTAGAATATGAATTCCAATATACCTTAAGTAAGGTTTAATGATATTGACAAAACCATCATGTTTCGACTAAAGCAAAAGCAACTTATTCTTGCTGCTCCCAAAAAAAGGATATAAAACAAAAGCAACTATAAAAAAATGTTATGAAGCAACTAAAAGTTGCTGCTATTTGAGTAACAGAGTCTTAACACCAAACATTTTTTACACACCTGAACTAAATTTTTAGCAAGAAAATGAGGTTTGGTCCTAATTGCGTCTTGAAAACAACTGTGAAACTTGATGCGATAACTGTAAAATGTTAAAACTCTGCCGTGAAATTTTGTAAGATTCAAAAACACAGAACTTTATTGCGATTTTCGTTTATGCGTGCATAAGTAAGCAATTGCATATCAACTCCTGCTGATAAAAAATAGTCACAGTTGCCACAGGAGAAATTTTTCTTATTGTGCACCGAGGCAAAATTTACATTCTTAAGGGTTTTTATTTTATGCAGTGCGCTAACATCAAAGACCAATGAGGACAACAATAACAGAAAATTAAGCACGTCTTAAAAGATGTTCTGAAGAGTGGTATCTAGTCTGTACACATTATAAGAAAACTTGTACATTTATTTAACGATTTTTTTGCACAAAATCATGTTTTTTTTTTGCTGCCGAACTTTTAATATTTAAAACTGGAAAATTTTCTTTGTAGTTACTTTGTAGTTTGTAGTTTTGCCAAGATTCTTTAAAAAAAAATTACCTCTCACAAAATCTTCCTATGAATCTTAAAAAATATAACATCCCTGGCTCTGTCCTTACGATACACACAGTAGTGGACAAAATAATAGGAGTAAAGAAAAAATCTTCGTGTATTTGTAAATTGTATTATAATTGCCACTTTTATTTAAGAAATGATAAGACTGGGTTGGACGTACTTGCTCTTGTATGATGCCTAATTAGAATGGAAGCCATGATCTTTGAGAGAAACAAGTAACATTAACATACAAAAAAAACTCTGTCTAAACTTATGAGTGTAAAAACAACAACACTTAACGAGTTTTAGTAAGAGTACGCCATTAAACGTCTTAAATAATAATAAATTTGTACAAAGGACAGGTTTTGATCAAATCCTTTTTTTTACTTTTGGTTTTTTTGAAAAGATTTTTTTTTAGATTTTGGTATGCAGTTCCTTATCATAAAATTAAAATAAAATTTTATAGAAATCCAATAAGGCATTACTGAGAAATTTAAATATTAAAAAACCGGTTATGAGAGGTACGGTTAGTAAACTTTTCCGGTAAACTTGTTTTTACTTGCGATTATAGGTACCATAAAGCAAGTTATGCTTTCGTGCAGATTAAAAATTTTGAGATAACAATCAAACATTACGATCATTACGATATATATATATATTTGAGTTACTGGCAAAATTCTGTCCGTCTGTCTATCTGTCTGTCTGTCTAAATGGATGTATTTTGGACTGCTGCCTTAACGGGTTGGCCAATCGTGTTCAAATTTAGAACATAAGGCTTAGTATATGAAATCTATAGCACTACTATGAGGCAGTTTCTTGTTTAGCGAAATACTGCCGTAATTTGTATGGGTTTTGAAGAGTAGAATAAAATATAATGATGGAAGAGTAGGTTGTATGTTATATTTTCAGAAAGGTATAAATTAGAATGAATAATAAGTACGGGTGAAAGGTTTAAAAAGTGACACTAGACCATATAGTATGGTAGAGTAAGGGAAACAAAAATTTGTGGATTTCCTTTTGATTTTTCGTAAATAAACCGAGTTTGTGTGTTTTCAATTATTTTTTGGATTTTGCATTTTTCATGAAATTTTGTTATTTCGATAACTTATACCGTAATCACATACCGATGTTGCCATATTCGGATTTGACTGTTTAAAGTTTTAATGTACAGTATATAACGCTTATAAGAAACTCAGAAATTGCACAATATTTGTTTCTTATAAAAGATTTTTTCTTATATCCTTAGAACGGATATGTGAAAAAAGTTTCTTTTACGGATATAAGAAACAAGTTTCTTGTAAGGAAACGAAAATAATATATAACGTATACAAAAATCTTGTTTTAAAAAAAATCAATAAATAAATAAAGTTTATTTAACAAATAAGAACACAATTCACAGAGCATTAAAAAGGTACACTTGTAACTTCAGTCTTCATACAAAACAAATACATAAATAGAAATAAGATAAACTTTTTTTAATGTTTCTTGCTTTTAAACATAATCATTAATTGTTGTTTGAATTAATGCTTCCTCGCGTTATGAATATAATCATCATCACTATCCAAATAAGCTTTTAAAATGAAAAAAAGCACGCAGAGCCTCGTCTCTAGTTGGTTTTGGCAAAGGCATTTGCTTATTTTCCATTTCCTCTTCAATTTGCTGGTCAATTCTTTCGCCATCACCATTTTGTACTTCGTTCAAGATTTCGCTATCATCCAACTCTCCAAAACAGTTTTCATTTTCCTTCAAAATTTTCACCGGAACTAGATAACTCGTGGACTGGTTCATCACATTCTAGTAACTTCTTAAATAGTATTTTTTCTTCTCATTAAATACCTTTGTTTCAATAAACGGTAAATTTCATCCTATTGCCGTATCTATAAAAAAACCACCCAAAAACAGTGTAATTTCAAGGCAGAAATAAAAACTCCCCACATCTCTGTCTAAATTTCTATCTTTCATTCTCTCACTATCAGTATTCTAAAGAAGATGACAAACAAAACAACACGAAAAAGTCTTAATAATTTGCTCCCTTCTAACTGCTAACACTTTATATACATCTTTCTCGTTCTGGCTTTTTCTAACATTGCATATGTGTTGAATACATTTCCCCGACTAAAAGTCTACATTGCGAAATAGCGAAACTAGATGGCGCTAGGTGAAACAGCCATCTTGATAGTACTATATAAAATATATGTGTATATATAATGCATAAGGTTATTTTGATATTCTACATGGGACTTTTTTTAACTTTTTTAGCTCAAATATTAACGCCGCTTAAGTCATATAACCGTTAAGGAAAAGCTTATTTTTTTCGAAATAGGCTTCAAGAATTTTTATGAAAAAAATCTGTGTGCTATTGTAGGTGTGGGTTATGTTTTGTTGAAAACAAATTAAGATGGTGGGCTACAAACGGTACCTCTCATACACATTTTCACATTTTTTAAAGAAATGAAATGGCGTTTAAATAATTTCGCTTAATACAGTTTAACGTACTTAAAAAATCACAAAAAAAAAAAGAATAAGAAATTTGAAGAGCAAGTACGTGCGATCCAGTCGTGCAATTTTTTTTTTTTTTTTTTTTTTTTTTTAATTCACGAATCTTTAATTTGCTGCGGTCGATTCGTTGGACCCAATTTTCGATGACTCAGCCACACATTTCGGCCGAAACGGCCGCTATTTCACGTTCAGTGTTGGCTCGGCTTGTTGGTATAAACCAATGACTTACCGTAGCCCCAAAGAAAATAGAGGCGTTAAATCTCACGAACGAAGCGAACAATCGACTGGTTAATTTTTTGAGATAACACGCTCATCAAACTTACTCTTCAATAAATCGATTGTAAGGTGTGCTGTGTGTCTTGAGGCACCATCCTATTGAAACCACATGTCGTCCATATTTTCCATTTTGGGCCAAAAATAATCAGTAATCATGGCGCCGATAACGCACAATTACGTGACGTTCGCTATCATCGACGAAAAAATATGGCCCAATAACGCCGCCGGCGTGCAAACCGCACCAAACAGTTATTTTTTGTGGATGAAGTGGTGATAAATGAAGCAAATGGTGATTTTCACCCGACTAATAAGGCATATTTTGCTTATTGACGAACCCATTGAGCCAAAAATGAGTTTCGTCACTGGATATGATTTTGTGATGAAATTCGCTCTTAAAGTTGCGGTCACCGACTGCGAATTTCGGTAGAAAATTTTTATAATTTGCAGACATTGCTCGCTCGTGTACCTTACCATGATAAAAATGTTGAGTTTACTAAATAAATTGTATTGTATTGTATTAATCATCGAACAGATTAGTAAAAGGGTGCGTTCACAAATTAAATTCAAAGATAATCTAGTTAAAAATCGCAGCGATGAGAGCGGAGAAATCAACCACTACACTTGTTTGAATTCTCCCTCCGCTTTGCTCTTTGCCCACTGCTCTTGCTCACTCTCAGCTCCACTCTGTTTGTACACTGAGGCAAACTTAGAAACCAACCATTACGCAATGCAAGAAACTGAAAAAAACGATCTTGTACATAAATTAAACCATAAATTATTTGTGTACCTGTGCTGTTGTAGTGTGTGGCATAGTCGTTAGTGTGCTGGACTGCTATGTCGAAAGGTCAGGGTTCGATTCCCCACCTGAGTCACTTTTGTAGGCCCCCTCCGATTTTGCAGACTTACAATGCACTTACAGGAATAGTTGAGAAAATAAATCACTGGGCCTTGAATCATTTTTTATTTTAACTTTTTAAACAGCAATATTCTTCTTTAACCACCGATGATAGCACTTAAGTCTCTTCTTTCTAAGGTCATGGAAACGCTGATTAACCGTCAGAACCGAAAGGTTCTCCATGACCGTCAGTATGGCTTTCGCAGTAATAGTTCCACTGGTGATCTGATCTCTTATCGGAAATGTGTTGTTTTGGGATCGATGATCTTCTTGTTCGTTGGGTTAGAAGATATCTTCTGGACCGTTCAATACAAGTTGTATTGGACGGATTCAAGTCTGATTCCCACAAAATAAATGCTGGTGTGCCCCAGGGCTCTGTTCTGGTTCCGACTCTTTTCCTCATTTTTATAAATAATTTTCTGTCTGTTACTTCTTATCCACTTAACTGTTTTGCTGACGATTCTACCCTCAGCTTCTCATATTCCTTCGACGATTCACGTCCTTCGCCTTCGGACGTGCAATCGCAACGGTACCGTATGATAATCTCATTCAACTCCGATTAACACAGCATTGTCAAATGGGGTAATAGGAATCGTGTGGAGTTTAATGCTTCGAAAACTCAGTGCAGTCTTCTCTCGTTAAAGCTAAACATTCCCTCCATGCCACTTTCCATGAATGGCACTTTCATCGAAGAAACCGCAAAGCTCGCAGTACACGGTATGTGTGTCAACGACGACCTCCGTTGGAACGACCATATATTTGAGATCTTCAAAAATGCTGCTAAGTGCTTAGGTTTTCTGTATCGATGCAAGAAGTTTTTTCCAATCGTGATCTGGTTACAATTTAAAAAGCGTTTATACGGCCAAAACTCGAGTAATACTCACACCTCTGGACAGGTACTTCGCAAAAATCGATACACATGCTCAATAGAATACAAATAAGAGCGTTAACTTAATACTTGAAGTAGCCAGTTGCTTTCCTCTCCTTAAAAGTTTCTCCCGCAATACCCGTCTCGCAAGGAATGCTCATCAGTTCACCCTTGAGCACTATTTTAGACGTACCGTGAAATATAGGGATTCTTTATTAGCCGAACAACACGAATTTGGAATAGTTTAGTCGGCGAGATTTTCCCTTGCCATTTTGATCTACAAACATTCAAAACCAATGTTAATCGACACCTCCTATCTCTCCCCAAATGGCTATATCGAATATCGATATCATTAAACCTATACAATTTTGACAGTCTTGGGCGAAAAAAATCCTTTCTTTTAAATTATCAATTCAATATGACATTCCTATCAGTTAGCGCGATTCAATCAAATAGCTGATACCCAATTTATCATTTCTGATTTCTTTGTTACAATCATAACAAAATTCAAGGCCTATCGTAAAAGCTATAATCTGCTATACAAATTGCGCACTAGTGAAAGGGGCAACGACATCATTATGTTTACAAAACCGACAATGTTCTGGATTCTTACTCTTAGAATAGATCCATCTTTCTATCAACTTATTTCCAATAATATTCTAAAGCTTACAAGTAAAATGGATCCCGAGGCCATCTGGTTAATTTCGTAGCACTTCTTCCTCTTAAAAGTCTTTTTAGGAAAGTTAGTCATGTAATCTAAAACTTTTTGCTCACAAAACGATCTTCTGTTCCGTAAAACGAGGTTTAAGGAAAATCACTGTTAACTTTTTCCTTGCTCCAAATAAATTGCATTCTTTCTTTTCGAATATCACTTTTTCAAATTTCAAACAAAAAAAATATCAAATTAAATAATTCCATCCTCGAAATCCAACCAATTAAAATAAAGACAACAAAACTAAGTCATAAAACCACACAATACAACCCATGACACATGTAATAGGGTATTACACAACCAGTTGTTAGTGAAACACAGCTTGCTGTATGTGTTTTCCCTGAACTGTCTTTCCTTATTTTGATCCTCTTAACTAGAAAAACCAATCGAGTGTGTTATTTCTGGTAACCTAGAAAAAAAGGGTGCCCCTACCCCCTTCTAGCACCCATCAGTGCATAAGAACTGAACCGCACAAGCGGCACAGAACTTCTCGAACTCGCCCATGGGTAACGTTCATGATTTATATTTGTTCTTATTATTTCGAGTGGGCAGCCATCGGCAGAGTAAACAGCATCAATAAAATTCATGAAAACAAAAATGAGTAAATAATAAAAATAGACAAAAATATTTACAAAAAAAAAAAAAAAAATAGGAAATTACCGCTTATGTGTGACAGAGTGGAGGACATGGGCCAACATTCAAATATACTTTCCATTAGACAAGAAAACGACTTACCATTCCAAAGGTGAGCCTCGTGCTCCAAACACGCGTTTCTTTGCTGTTCCTTGGGAGATGTCGACGTCCAGAGAAATCGATGGGAATCAAAGAAATTGATTTCTAAGGAAAACAGTTGGGTGCACGAGCAAAGAGTCACTCAGCATAATTTATTCAATGGGAAAGTATCTAGAACCGGGAACTAATCCCCCGTTTGCTGATGTCTTTCTTTTTCTTTATTTTTTTTTTTTTTGGAGAGGAAGACACATTCCTTGAGTGCATTATTTGAAGATGTACGGTGGTGTGTAAATATTCCTGTTTTATATTATTAGAGTCGATGATTTTAAGAGCTCTCTTGCATGTGTTTACTACTCTGATGAAAATTTATATCGAAATTAGAAAGAATGTTTTATTTTCGTTTCTTTTTCCAAGTTTTTTTCCTTAAAGTGTCAGGAAATAACAAAGTTTCTACAAGACACCCTCAAAGCAATAAAATATTCACCACAAAGAATTTCCGGGCACAAATTGAAGGAATCCAAACGAGTATAGTATAGAACGTCGACATTTGTATCTCAGACATGTGCAGGCATGCCATTATGCTAATGAAAATAAAAAATACTCGAAAGCTTAAAGCAACATGATGGTTAATAAAATTTTTAGGATAACATTGCAGGAGAAGCAAGTTGATGCGTTCTTGAATTAGATGCATTCTTAGAGTGGTATTGTCTTGCATTCTTCCGGCTCGTCAAAGTGATCAAGTTACAAGCCAGACGATTTCGATTGCTTGGTCCATTAGATTCCCGAGATAGCATCTGTAATTATGGAAGAATTAAGTCGAATTTGTTCGGTCTCTTGTGTAGATTTAAGTGCTGGAAGCTTGACTAAATTTTGATGGGTTTTTTTCGTCTGGGTAATACATTTTTTTTTCGTAGGTTTCATATTATTTTAATAATGTGATGTTTTTTTTTGTATGAAACCTAAAAAATCAATAGCTCCAAATTTAGTTTGATTTCTTAATCTAGCTTATACGCTTAAATTTAGGGCGATTGCCGATTAAAAGAAATTTTGACTCTTTGCTATCACGCCAACAAAAAAATAACAATTCTTGGTGAGATATAGTAGTTGTCTACGAACGCAACTTTCGAACACCAAGAAAAACTACATATATTCATCTTCAACTGTCCAAAAAGTTGTGAAATAGTCTGTCCAAAGATCTCAGATTGTCTTGCCAAAACTTGCAAGGAATAACTTTGAAATCGCAAAGAAAAGATATGTTGCATAATGCCAAGGCCGACATTCTCGAAAAGGAAGGTGCTCCCCTGCCATTCATTAATTAGGAAGTTTCAGTGAAGTAAGGAAAAAAACCTTTGACACAGTACAGGAATATTCTTAAAAAATACTAATTCTAAACCGGATAGAACATAGTTTGAAAGATAGTAATTGCTCTCTGAAAGATTCTGAAGCGTATACATTTTGCTAAAAAAAAACATCTCTTCACATCCTCACAGAATTTTCAGTTCTCATTTTTTAAGAAATTAATAAAAAATAAAAAAAACTAACTAAGCAGAAGAATTTACTTAAAAAATAGGCAAGACTATATTGTATGTACATAATGTACCTGCTCCTAAATGAGTAGGTATAACATTGTATGTAAGCTAATATATTTAAACAACAATTTATGAAATAACATTAGCTATTTCGAAAATTGTAAGTCCGAAAAAAATCGTGTTTTTTATTTAAAATATTTTTTTTGGGAAAGAAACATATTTTTAAGATTTTGGTATACACATTTTTAGAGCACATCAACGTACAGCTGATCATGAACGTAAAATAAAGAATATAGCTATTAGTTTTAAATCTATTGACAAAAAATCTAATTATTAAAAAAAAACTTATACTAATTTTGCATTTATTGCAAAACTCGCTTAAATTTTTTTTTTGTAAAAATCAAGACCGAGAAATTGAAAAAAAAAAACTTTATATAAAAAGTACTTTCTATAGAGTTTATCCAATTAATCTATTTCGTTGTTTTCTAAGAAAATCTTCTAAATCCTTAAACGTGTATAAAATTTTAATGAAATTGGTTCAGTCGTTTTGGCCAACAAGCCATTAGCAGACGTGCGTCGCCAAAACTTAGCATAATTCCATGTTAGGCACGTATTTGCTCTTATGTTCGGTCTCAGCCACGGTTAGAATTAGAAGTATATTAAAGAAATTTCAAAGTTTTTATTCAATTTTTGTGAGTTCGAAAAAAGTACGTAAAATAGTTTTCGGTGGATAAATTTAAACGACAATTTATTTCATTAAAAAATCTGAAAAAGTGTGCATTTTTTTTAATCGTATCTAATAACGGTTTTTATTTAACAACCTATTTTAAAAATTAGAAAAAAAAATATTTTAAGAATGCAAACTTAAGCACAAAAATAACTTACATTTAAGAACGAAATTAAAAAAAATCACCTACCCGTTTTCAAAAAAATATTTAAAAAAATTATTAAAAATACAAAAAATAGTTTTCGAAATATTTAATTTGAAATTAATTTGGCTACTTAAATCTTTCTGAATATCAATTTTAATTGTAATCGGTTAACCAGTTCTCGAAAAAGTCGAAGAACGGTTCTATGTGAGGTAGCGTTTTTTAACCTGAAACATAATCCACATCTACAAAAGTACGATGATTTTTTCATTGAAATTCTTGAAGCCATTTTCGAGAAAATCAGATTTTACTTAACGGTTATATGACAGGTAGTAATAAATTACTCCTTAAGAAAGGAGGCCCTCTAAACTGCGCCAACCTCATTGGTGCCCTCAAACTTCGCCTGCAAGATCTTGCCTGCTTTAGTGTGCGAGCGCTTGAATCCATTCGTAAATAACCTAATAGATTCATATCAATAAGGTTTTAAGTCAGACGATATGTCATTAAGCCTTTATAAGTATTGAAACAGAAGCAACAAAGATGGGTTTAGAAGTCAATTAATTATTGCAAATTCACTTAATTTCACCAAATTCCATTTATTTTTTTTTTCTCGACAACAAGAGTTTTCTAAACCTCTCTACGGCTTATAACCCAATATAGGCTCCTTTCAATGGAAAACCTTAAAACCAATTAATTTATTTAAAAGCAGTTATATGCTGTTAATTGAATTGAGCAGCAAAGATCTTTCTCGGTCAACTAAAGTGTCCCTTGTATAAACCTCGCCTTATCATCCCTTACCTGTTGTGAGGCAAGGATATTCTCAAAAGCAGATGAGGACGCTTTAGGTTGCTTCGGGAGAAAAAATTCTCCGGGTGATGTATTGACTGTGCAGCAACACGGACCTAGCTAAAAATGTAAAGTCCAACTTCTCAGATGGCTGGTTCATATTAAGCGGATGAAAATTAATGCTCCTGTCCGAAAAATCTCGATTCCACCCCAGAGGGACGGCGCAGCAGAGGTAGATCGAAACGTAGGTGACGCAGCAATTGGTAGACGAGCTTGACCAACTACATGTGCAAAATTGCAGGTGAGCTGGCTGGAGAAGTTTGTTGGTTGAGGTCCAGCCTGGACTGTAGCGCAACCTAAGCTAAGGCAACTCCTGTATGGGGGAGGATGTTAAAGAGCTACAAACATTCTTGAGATATCTCAAACGATGAATGTTTTATTTTTTCTTGCAGCTCCTCCTGCAAGGACTCTTAAACAACTAAAAATTTGCCCACAATTGTGCGTGCAAGAAAGATCAAACAAAATAAAAATGGACCAAGCATGTGTCGAAAAAATCAACCTGTGTGGAATTTTATTTCGGAAGAAAGGCTGGCACAAAAACTTCTGGATCAACAAATGCAACGACACCTACAATTAGTTGGCCTTAGACATTGAACAAACAAAATCGGAGGGCCCACCAGCTTGTTCACAGGTCAAATTGGCAAACCCCACAAGTGGAGCCTTAGAGCGATATCATAACAATCTTCGGTTAAAGATGACGAAGCTGTATACAGTCTGAAAAAGAACATAAATTGTATTGTTGTATAAAACTCTTACAATACATTCAACTTCAGAGGCTTTATGGTCTTTAAAACTACATATAAATCCACAACATAGTCGCTCTAAAGTTTCGTAGAAATTCTCAAATCTGATTCCTAGCAAAGTAAGGAAAAGCCTTTATCAAAAGGCAGTTAAAATGTTTTTTTTTCTTTTGAAGACAAATCGAAATATTGATAATTTTTGCTCAAAGAATAATACCACAACTCGTTCAATTTGTTGGTAATTCTAGGTTTCGATACTTTGTCAAAAACAAAAATCCAAGAATATTTTCGTTACTTCGTTAGGGTTTAATCAAATTATTTCCAAACGTCCATATCTATGGTTTTTTGACCAAATGTTTCCTTTTATACAGAACAAACTCTATTTAATCTATATCATGATCTATGATTACCATCAGGATCTAGACTAGACATGATGTTTCTCTCTCAAAAGCACAGGAGTACATTCAAACTCTTCTATTGAATTGAAAACCCATTGTCAATGATTAAAGCAATGAATTTCGATACCCAACTGAAAGGCGCAGAATGCTATTTGGCAACATAAAAACATCTCAGTCTCAGTTAAAACCTTAAAACCAGGACCTTGCCATGTAAACACGCAAAAGTTGATTTACAAACCATTTGTTTGAATTTATATGCACTAATTGTAAATTCACTTAATTTCACCAAATACCATTTAGTTTTTTTTTGTCCAAAACAAGTGTTTTCTAAACCTCTCTACGGCTTATAACCCAATATAGGCTCCTCTCAATGGAAAACCTTAAATTACTTATGCAGAATTCCTTCCACCTAAATGTCTAACCCAACAACTATTCATCTAAGCATCACACCATCCCCTAAATCCTCGAGAAGTAGAAATTGACATAAATTTGCATTCGAATAAGGTGAAAAGGAACACTTCCTTCGGGGAATAAATTGGTAAGCGATTCACTACTACATATATGCTGCCTTTTTGACGCCTTACGGGCAAAAATGGCGCCAGTAAATGCAAAAAAAAACCGTCCGAACGTTACCCTAATTCTATTCAATTAGACATCATTATTCAGACATCGTAATTTCCCATTCGGTTTTGTTAGTAGATGTAAATAAAAACAGCCATAGTCCCGTGGAAAAGTGTTTTTTTTTTAAGTAATGACATACAACACGCTAAAACCAAAAACTATAGTTGTAATGAAATTCATCCTGGAATACACGATAAAGGTTTTTGCTCATTCCGAATGCATTTTATGTTTTTCCGGGCTCTCTGGGAGGATATTTGCATGTCAAAGCGCATTTATGTAGATTGTTTATATAAATTTTAAATTAAGGAAATGGTCAGACGAAAGCTCTTCTTCGGGCGACGACGTCGACGTAGTCTGCAGGGTGGGAGAGCTCTTTGACTTTTATTTCAAAATCGGAATTCATTTTATGCAATTTCCATTCAATTAGCCTATTCAAGTACAAAAGTTACTTCACTTTGGGAGGTTCTTGGGATATATTTTTTTGTAGGGGTGTTTTTGTAAAAATTAAACTCTTATATCTATAATATTCTGCAACATAGCTTGTGAAATCAATTTTCAATGAAATAACAAATACACAAAAGTTATGAAATTTAAAGTTTGGGAAAACAAAAACAATACAGTTTTCAATTCCTTTTTAAGGGAAGACATGAAGAATTTTCAACAAAGGGTAGATCCTTAATCACTCATCATATCACCGCCCAAAATGCTTGCATAGAGCTTATCAATGATCTGAAGCTTTCTGACGTACACTTTGCTTTTCAAATAACCGTATAAAAAATATTAAAAACTCCTCAACATCTTCGGTTCCAACGCTCATCGCTAATGACAGACCTATTGTCTACTCTTCAGAAAAGACAAAATTGCTCGCAGCTCATTTCGCTGCCAGCTCTACGCTGCCTTACAGGAACGTTGCATCTCCTGCACTTGATAATGTAAATTTTTCAATCGGAACGATTTTTTCCGGAGTCGTACAGTAGCAAGAGTTCTCAAAGATCTCGATATACACAACTCCGCTGACCCGGATGGTATACCCCCGATTGTTCTGAAGAGGTGCTCTTCCACACTGACAAAGCCACTCCGTAAGCTTTTCCATCGCTCCTACTCTTCTTGAATCCTTCAAAGAAGATGGAAAACTCAGCATTTGTCTAGCCTGTCCCTAAGAAAGGTGACCCATCCTCCCCCTCCTTCTACTGAACCAAAGCACTAACATCCCTTCTTTCTAAGGTCATGGAAACGCTGATTAACCGTCAGCTTAAGGAATATCTCGAAGATCGAAAGCTTCGTCAGTATGGCTTCCGCAGCAACTGTTCCACTGGTGATCTGATGGCATATCTCCCCGAATATTGGAACAAATCTTACATCGCTTTAGTGAAAGTAAGATTTATTGCTCTTGTTATCTCCAAGGCATTTGATAGAGTTTGGCATAAAGCTCTCTTATCTAAAATGCGTGCTTTTGGGATCGATCTGGAAACAGCCGGGGCATTTTAGCCCATTTACTTGTACGACCGATTTGGTGCAAATCATTCTCGAAAATGTTGGGATTTCGTCACAAGCGATAGCAGACTTCACCTATAGCAGCTAAAATCGGCACTCGTACAATACAAAACCTTCATAATAATAAACATACTTAAGTGAGTGCCTCTATTCCTTTGTTCAGCTACTACTCCTTCTGTTGACATCGATTCTTTAAGTTTTTGTACTTCTTTGGTATCATCGTTCTTCAGTAACTTTGTGCTTCTGACCTGTACAGCTATATTTCCATGAATAGTTTCATTTAGTTTCATCGTTGAGCTGTGCCAACAAATTCTCCCTACCCTTATCCATCTCCAATATACAATTTATAGGTTTCTATCAGACAGTAAAAAAAAGCACATTCAATAGTTTTTGGCAGCACATCAGTTAAGTTACTTCATCAAAAGAGAACTTTATTAAAACGACTTCCCAACATAAAAGTTTTCCAGACTGTAATAAACAAAAAAAAAAAAACATTAGCCTTTGGATGCCCTACTCATAAATAACCCAACCTAAAAGCAAAGTAAATAAACAAAAAAAAGTCTAAAAAGAAACACATCATTCGTTCAGCCTAATTTACACCACAAAACATCCTTGGAAATCAGTCTATAAACACAAACATCTAGGCTAGCACCTTTCGAAACAGTTTATTGCTCCCCCGTTATCGTCCAACAATGACCAATTCAGTTTAACATGAACGTAAATTTTCATCCGAAAATGAATTTTACAGAAAAAGAAAATTCCAAAAAAAAAAAAAAACAGAACTATAAACATAAAACAACACCAAACAGGTCGCCAACAAATCTTCCAAACAAAATACTAGCCAAGGCACTTTACAAGGATATCCTTTTGTTTTCTCCATTTACCGCTTTCATTGTTTTGGAACCTTATACCGTAAAACTATTGACAATACAGGTAGAAAGACAACAACAGTAACGACGTACACACACCAACATACACAAAAAAAGAAGAAATAATCCAAAATGGAAAGAAAAGGATTTCCGCTCAGATTGTGGCTTAAGGATTCACCTTCACCTTAATTACGATAGACTTGGTGTTGTACCTGTATGTGGAAATGTACTAGCCATATATTCTTTTGTGTATTCACCTTCTATTGTATTTGGTTTGCATCTTTCAAGGTTCGCCCATCCTCCGCCATCTCTATGTACCAGACCAATACTCTAAAGTCAATCTTCATTGCTGCTTCCTCTCCGAACACTGACAATATGACTGTTCAAGTAATTCATTGTTTTTTTTTTTGTACAAAATTAGAGCAATAAGTCGACATTGTGGAATAAAGGTTTTCATAGGAATCACACAGCCAACGATGCTCCTGTGAACATAAGTGTGAAAAAATCAATGCTTTAGAGTGTACAACAGGGTGCTGTTAGAAAATTCGTACATAAATTATAAGAATGTCGGGAAAGGATGCAGACTGGATATGGGAGCCTTGAGCCTGCCATATAGAGTGGCATCCTTAAGGAGTCAAGTACGACAGGAAAAAAGTATATACAAAATTGAATGAGTACTTAAATTTGTATCTTTTTTTATACCTTTTAAATAAATAACACGTCCAATGATGGCTTGACTTTCCTTGAAGTAATGAGGAAGAAATACGTTCAAGAAATCGCTTTTATTTTGACAGGACAATTTCCTGTTCCTTTAGTCTGAGCAATTTTACTTGCGATTTATAGGGTCTATGAGGCAAGTTATGCATTCGTAAATAAAAAAAAATATTTTTTCTAATTTTTAATAATTTTTTAAAAAAAATATTTTGTTTTTTTAAAATTTTGAAAACGAATGTAGATTTTTTTTTTAATTTTTCTTCTAATATAAACTATAGATTTCTTAAAACTGATATACTCAAAAAAAAATTTTAAATATCTTTTCGAAAAGTTTAAAAAAAAAAACATTTTTTTGAAAAAAACTGGACGAACGATTTTGAATTGAAAAATTCATAAAACAGAAAACAGCAAAAGAAATTAGATGGCTTACAACATTTTTGTCAAAAAACGTTATGAATTGTGTTTTTTTGATTTCATAAAAATTTTATTTGTTTAATATTTTCCCCAACATTTTATTTCGTATTGCTCGGCTAAGCCCTAGCCATAAGTCAAATAAAAGAAGGTGAAAACTTACATACATAAAACTTACATAATACGTATTTTAAAGCATTTCATCATAAAAGCACACAGAATAAATAAAGAAGCCTATGATAAACACACAAAAACAACTAACAAATAATAAAACTATTCGATTACTGCTGAATGCAAAAATTTCAACCGAGAAAACAAAAGTTTACACCTGCCCCTAAATAAACAAAACCACTGTGTTAACTTTTAATATTGTCTCTATACCCACTCGCTCAACAGTAGTTGGAATTTGTATCTTAATTTTAGTACCTTATTATAGGTACCTAATATCCTTAATAAATTCCATTAATACCTACCCACACCATAAGTTTATCGATTCATCAAACATAATTAAGCTATTTTAATTAATTTGATTTAAAAAGTAAATTATTGTTATTGGGACCTATAAAGGTCCCTATACCTAGCATTATTGCCCTACTGCTGATTCCCACGAATCTTTATGCCAGTTGTTCAAATTTTTTCATACCAAAATGAAAATTAAACTGAAAAAGTCCTTTACATCTTTCTGTTAGCAAATTATATTATAAACAGTAAACAACAAGTGGAAAGATAGTACACTAACAAACCGTAAAAGCTAACAATCCTATATATTTATGTATTTATCCCTTTGTCGTGATGCATGTTCTTTCGAGCTTCAAACCACAATGATTCTGAAGAAAATGCAACTCAAAAAAAAACATTAAAATAAAATCTTTGTCAAAAAGACGGATTAGCACATAGGAGCAAGTACGTGCGACCCAGTTGCCTTTTATTTATATTAAAGAGGGTTCACACACATATGTGTATAGCTTTATCTTTAGATGCAAATGGTTAACTAAAGTATCTCAAATTTCGAAAAAAACGTATCTTTTCCATTATACTTTTGAATTCCAATGGAAATTAGTTCAACACCTGTACGATTATGTTAATCAAAAATTGAATGATATTGAGATAAAGTTTTTTTGATGTGACACATTCTCTGGACATCTGTATACACGAATTAAATTTGATTAAAAACAAGATTTTTGTATCTAATTTGCATTATTTATCTAAGAATTTTTACTAACCATGGATATTTAAAAAAATCGATGCAATATTTTTCTTAATTAATGAGCTAATTAGAAGCCTTTATCTAGAAAGGTGATTTCTCATTTGATACTTCTTTCATTAACAATCTTTTTAGGCTTAGACACAAAAATCGGAAATAATTCAAACAAAATAATTTCTTATTGCAACGGCTTTGTTAGTGGCCCAATACGAAAATCCTAAGTTTTTCCCCTCGGCAGAACTGTGTTAAAGAGAGGGAGAGAGGTTAAATGTACCCCCAAAGAGGTACTTTTGTGGTTTTTCTCTAAACTTATCTATACTTTCAAAATATTTAATTTCGCGTCAAATGAGAGAAAAACCAAGTTTTTTTTGGACTGCCCGATACCAAATTAGATTACAAACCTGAAGACGCCTATATCTCGTTAAGTCGAAGTCATAGGTAACTGTGTTTTACGTTTTTTTTTTTTTTTTTTTTTTTTTTTTTATAATTAACGCGCGCACAAGGGACTATTTGTTTCCCTTTTAATGTAACACACTGCGCGGGCATTAGGAAGATAGGGAGGGGAGAGATAGGAGGTGTCGATTAACATTGGTTTTGAATGTTTGCATGTTGAAATGGCAAGGGAAAATCTCGCCGGGTAAACCATTCCAAAGTCGTGTTGTACGGCTAAAAAAAGAATCTCTATAATTCACGGTACGTCCGAAATTGGGTTCAAGGGTGAACTGATGGGCATTCCTAGCAAGACGAGTATTACGGGCGAAACTTTTAAGGGGAGGAATGCAGCTGGCTACCTCGAGTGAACATTTTTTATAAAAGAACCGATAAAATAAGGAAAGACATGAAACATTGCGTCGGTGTTCGAGAGGGGCAATTGTTTCAGCGGCAGTTCTATTTCCTATCAATCTCCTATCAATCAGATAGGTATGGAATTCAGCTACTTGATGCATATACCAGAATTCTCTTGGACAAATAACTGCTCCTCCAGGAGCAGATTGAAGGGTAGCGTGTCAGAAACTTAAGTTTTTTCACTCAAACTTTAAGACGCCTATATCTCATTATGTAGAGGTCCTAGGTGAATATAATTTACATTGTTAGATAGGTATTGAGTTCAGCTACACGATCCATATACCTTAAATTTCTTGAACAAATAATTGTGTTTCCAAGAACGTATTGAAAGGTGGGGTGTCAGAAACCAAGTTTGTACTGAGTCCAGCTACCTGATTCATTCACCAGAATTTTCTTGAAAAGATAACTGCGCCACTAGAAGCGGATTTAAGGGTCGCGTACCACAAAATGCATTTTTTCACTCAAGTTTTCCGCGCCTATATCTCATTATTTTGAGGTCCCAGGTGAGTGGTTCTTGCACTGTTAGATTAATTTTGATCCAAGCTACCTGTACTCCATACAACAGAAAAATAAGGTGAGGAAAAATAATTATTGCGCGCCAGGAGTGAAATGCGTCTAAAGTTATTCATTTGCCCCTACTCTCCCTTCTAATAGCTCCTCAGCCGTTGGTGCTATCGGCAGCGGAGTTACACCTAACGGCGTGCCTCCTGTCTGGCTTCCATTTTCATTTCAACTACGGGGAATTCAATTCTACAATTTTTATATAGACTTTTTCTATGATAAAAGTTTATTTACGAAGATATTTGAGAAAAACAGAAAAAATGTGGAAAATTGGCCCAAATTTGACCTAATGTAATTTGGTACTAGGTAGTCCGTTTTGGTCTCATTTGAAGCGGAATTAAATACGCTACTCAGACCATTTTTGAACATATTGAAAAGTTTAGAACATACAAGCGAAAAACCACAAAAGTACCCTTTTTGGTGGCACCTTTTACCCATCCCCCCTCCCTTTAGCACAGTTCTGCCGAGGGGAAAAACTTAAGACATTCGTATTGGGCCACAAACAAAGCCATCGCAACATGAAATTCGTTTGTTGGAATTATTGCCCGCGGTTCCGTAAAGGTTGGTTAAGAACTCACCGACGCCTTTAAAGTCAAAAAAGGATTTAGACAAGCTGTCATGTGACCTCTACAACAGCATACTTGAAGAATAATGCAAAATTCTCATGCCAACGCCAGAGAAATGATCTCTCAAAAGTCCGTCAAATTACACACTTGCATACGCCGCCGACGATATTGACATAATCGGAATAACATTTAGCGAAATGTCTGTAGCGCTTTTGCGAGTATTAAGACTTAAGCAGCGAAGATGATGAGCTTAGCACTCAATGAGAGCAAAACAAGTATATGATGCTGTTCTCAAGAAGACATCGCGATAGATAGCTATAACTTTGAAGTAATTAGGAACTTTATTTACCCAGATTTTGTTATCAACTCAGAGAACAATACAAGCGCTAATTTCAAACGAAGAATTACTCTAGTCAATCCCTACTTTTGTTGGGCAAAGAAGATAATTCAGAAATAAAGCCCTCCCTCGGACAGCTAAAGTTTCTCTTTATAAGACCCTCATCATCCCAGTCCTGGTGGGTGGTGCAGATGCATGGACATTGTCAAAAGTTGATGAGAACGCTTTAGGCTGCTTCCACAGAAAAAAATTTTTTTGTACCGTATTCATTAACAGTGAATGGAGAAAGAGATATAAAGAAGAAATGTATGGCCTTCACAGCGACAAAGACCTAGTCAAAAGAGTAAAAGTCCACCATCCCAGATAGCTGGGTCATATAGAGCGGATGTACACCAATGCTCTGACCCGGAAAATCTTCGAATCCAACCCGATGAAGATGATTCGTTTGTCGTTTCAATATTTGCAACGTCTTGACCCTAGAGCTCCTCCCAAATGGTTAGTTTCTTTAGAAGTTGACGTCGCCTTAGAGAAAACAATTCGAGTGATGTTAAGTAACATTATCGCTGCTGACAATTGATCAACGCTCGCTGTGAGATGGCCTTTCCTGTTTTGTCGAGTTCTAGCCATACAAGTGGACTAACATTGCTCTGTACCAAAAACCGTTGAAGGTAACTCTATCTACCCTAAATGCATTGATGATTGGTCCTCCTTCGAGAAGATGATATTGATTTTTGTTTGGAATTCGAATCTCCGGCCATCTTTTCCAGCTTCCAATTAGTACACTCACGTCGTTGTCTATGAACGTCTGGCTTCAATTCTTGTTCTGTCAAAATCTTATACAGATATAAGATAATATCCAAAAACAAAATAAGCCGGTTTAACTCTGACGAACGATGCCCAATTCAGCTGATAAACACCGAATCAACATTTCTGGGTCTTTTTTAATACTTACAACTATGGCGGCTATGTTTTCTTATATCGCAATTATATTTGTCCGATTAATGGCTAACTTAAGGTTCAAAAAAGTGTGATCAAGTTGAACTTTTTCAGGGAGCATTGAACTGTCTGCGCAATGAAGTCATGATGACAACCGATTTTCACATTGGTTTTTTATAACTGAGCACAATTTTTCGAATTTTTTTCCATAGGTACGTTCCTTAGGATTAATGTTTAAATGACAAACCTTACTGTATATTTTGACAGGTTCTGAAAAATAACAATTGGAAACACTATCATTGCACTCTGGTCACCCTGCACAATGCTGGTGTGCCTCAGGGTTCCATTTTTTCTACAACTATCTTTCTTATCAGTGACCTCTTGTCTTAAATAAACTGATCCAATAAATTATTTTGAACTACTCTTAGCTTATAATATATATACAACATACAAACGTTTGATTTTGACAGCTTTACCTAGTGAAGAATCAGAAATCTTTTAGAATTTAATGTTTCAAACAATCAATGCTGGCTTGTGTTATTGAAGTGTGGAACGTCACTATCCTTGTTTTTGATATATGTATGTATACATAGATGAAAAAAAATCTTTCAAAATCATAGAAGTAAATTTTGTAATCTCTTTAGCGTAGTTGTATTTTTTTGTGTCTTTCACTTCCTAATCGCTATTTTTCGAAACGGTGCTTCAATGAAATAACTAGTGGTAGTTACATCCTCTTAAATAACTTGACTTATCTGCTAACCCCTGAGATCAAGATCAAATGTAATTCTTAGCACACACAATCTGGCACTAGCCGCACCACACGAATGTGTAAAGCTCTGCCTATCGTGTTTTTTCCGTCTTATTTTGATATACAGAACTTCAAAACATTTCTATTGCTTGTTGCTCAATAAAACTTCGCTACAAATAGTTGTAAGTAATCCATATTAAACAATTTATAATTGATTAGCCCATGAAGAAGTTTTCAGTTAGAATGTTCAATATGATGTATTTGATTAAATACTCTTTTCAAATAAACATGTTTTCAAGCAGCTAAATAAATACAAAAAAATATAAATATAATTTTTTTAGTAATAAAACCTTCGAAAAACCGGTTTTGATTTGACATTCTTAAAGACAACTCATCCGATTTGACTCAAATTTAATAACTAAAACAATAAAAGTGTAGCGCTGGTTGCTTTGCATATACGATATAGCTAAATGAAGAAATCTTTTTTTATATATTTCTCTAATATGTTCAAATAACCAAAGTAATTAATCTCTAAATTGCTATAATTAATGAGGTTATTGAATTCAAAAACCACTTGATTTTCTGAACTGAAATTTAAATTTTATTTTTTTAATTTTTTTTCGTTAATCTCATCCCCTTTTTCGCTGCTATATGAAGAGCTATTGAAGCTTTTGAACAGCTAACTTTGATTTCTTAAATGAAATTACATAAGTTATCCCTCCCCCTACCCCCCACACTTTAACTCCATCATTTTGCTTTTAATTATATTCTTAAACAAATTGCTTCTATGCATGCTCCTGCTTACAATTCAAAGATAATCCCAACAAACAATATACCTTCGATTGAATAAATATTCACTTCACCCATTTCTCAATGATACTCCTAGTATATTTCATTTATATCTGATCGAATCCGAACCCTCCAAATCTTTCATTAAAAACTCATTACCCAGACCCCTTAGTTTGGTGCTACACCTTCGCTTCCGCTTCAAGATAATGCACTTTCCACGTTCCCCATAGAAACACATAGAAGAATATAATATCTAAAAATATATAATCACCCAATCTCACCCAACCCAAAGTCCTTAGGGAACAGAAACGCCAAACTCACGTACTTAATTCACCGAATTAAATCGTTTCGTAATGTACATTTCCATCAACAAACATTTTAGATGTTTATTTACCTGCTTCTTGATCAGATGTGATTCTTAGTTCTTACTGCTGCTTAGCCCTGCTTCACTTCTAAACACACCCACCGCCTCACTCCAGAGCCCAAGCAGTAACAAAATTTCCAAATAAATACTTAATTGCTATTCTCCCTGACAGCAAGTTGCAGTTCCAGACCATACTTGGAAAATGTCTTTTTTTTATATTTTTCCAAACATCAGCAGATGCTGGAGCTGGAGGAACAGCCAAATCCTAGTGGATGAGTGTGCATTGTCAGCATGGAAGTCGGTGCATAAGATGTGACTGCGACACGGTGACGTCGGCGGGTGGATTGCAGATCGATGTGGCACCGATTGATAGATTTGCAGCTGCAATAACATCTGGATTAGTTGGATCTTGAGCGTAGTGTTTCAATTAAAAATCACAAGTACGCTCATCAGGATATAAGCTTTTGAAATAAACAGGGTGTGCTGAAACTACAATGCAAATAAAAGTGTTTTAAGGTAGACATAGACATTTGTTAATTCCGATAAATGATTTGAAGACTCGAGTTCTCATTTGTTTTCAATTCATTAAAACAGTAAAAAATCTTTTGCCTGTGAAAAGCACTTAACTGCCATCAAGTTGGGGTTATAATAAATTAGTTTTATCCCTAAAAGACAGCTAAAATCCTTTCCGGTGACAAGAAATTCTTAACATAGGCGCTTCGCGCTTGTCTATACCAAAATGACAGCTTTGTTAAAAAAAAACATTAAAACTTTAGTTCAATATTATTCGAAGTTCGTTTTAAACGTATTTTAAAAGATAAATATTAAAAACGATTAGTAAAACCCCAGAGAAAAAATTAAAAAAAAAAACAAGAAAATTGACATGCAATAATAGTGCACGCCATTCTGAGAATCAACAAGAACAAATAAAAGAACATTTTCAAAAGATATTATTTTGTACCTAAAAAAGGAAGTAGATTAGTGGGTATTTTGAGAATATGGGTTTTGAAAGTGGAAATTTTCGAGTCGCGATTTTGAGAGCTTGACTTTAAAATCAAACCTTAAAATACAGGTTTTCTAACAAACATATGTAAATAGTTTTTCCAACATTACTTGTTAAATATAAAATTGGAATACTCTATTAATTGCTCCTTCTGTTTTCATATTTAATTAGTTTAAAATCGGTAAAGAATATATGTTCTTTGGAAGGTAGCATTTCAATACTCGTTTTTGTTTAATTAAAACGAAGAAACCTGGTTTTGCATCTCGTTTTTACTTGCAATTGTAGGGACTATAGGATTCGTGAATATAAAAAAAATTGAGATAACAATGAATCATGAAATTACGATCATAGAGAATTCTAAAAAAGTGATTGACAAAAAACCTCTGTCTGTCTGTCTGTCTGTCTGTCAGTCAGTATGTATGAAGAGCTGCAGCCTAAAACGGCGTAAGTGATTATCTTCAAATTTGGTGTTTGTGATTCTTTTGGCATTCCCCAGAGGGAAATTGAAATTTTATTTTTAGGCCTAAAAATAACGGTACCTGCCATATGACCGTTAAGGAAAAGCAACATTTTTGAAAATTTTGTGTGGGTATTGGCTATCATTTGATCAGAACCTAATTTACGGGAAAAGTCTATGAACGGTACCTTTCATATAACGTTTTTTTTTTTGAATTTTTGGCTTTCTCGGTAACGGCTCTTTGGATGTCTTTCAAATCTTATATTTGAGAAGATTTAGGTAGCCAAATTAATTCTGCATATCAACATTTTGAATAACTTTTTTTTCTAATTAAAATAATTTTTGATTTTTTTTTTGAAAATTCAAACTAATCAAAAAAAATATTAAAATTTTTATAATCACATTTATATTAATAAACACTAAAAAACTACTACCAAAATAAAAAAAAAAATGTTTCAAAAAAACTAAAAATAAAAAACAGGATTTTATCAAAACCGGTCCTACAATTTTCGAAATACATTTTTCATAAATTCTTTGTTATTTAAGACGTGTGATGACGTACTTCATTTTCAATAAAAGCCGTTAAGTATTGTGGTTTTTAATGCTTGTTTAAGTTCAAACTGTGTTATTTTCAACGCAAATGTTATTTGTTTCTGTTAAAGATCTTGCTTTCCAATAATATTAGGCACATAAGAGCAAGTACGTGCGACCCAGTCGTTTATGAAAAAAAAACAGTGTTTTACTGAAGGTAAGCGTTATATTTTGGTGAAAAAAAAATTAATATGGTGGACTAAAAACGGTACCTCCCATAGGGCCGGTTTTTTTTCTTCGACTTTCTCGAAAACTGGTGATCCGATTACTATCAAAATTCATATTCAAAAAGATGTAGGCAGCCTTAGTAATTTCGCATTAGTATTTTTTCGAAAACTTTTTTCTTTGTAGTTTTAATATTTTTAAATTTTTTTTTTTTGAAAATCAATATTTTGAAAACCAGTCAGTGAATTTTTTTTTAATTTTGTTTTTAAATGTATATTATTTTTGTGGTTAAGTTTGTATTCCTGAATTTTTTTATTTTTTTTAAAAAAAGTTGTTAGGAAAAAATCGTTTCATTTTAAAACTTTTTTTTATAGTTTTTGACATTTTTTTAGAACACATAAAAAAAAACGGACAACAGTTAAAAAATATATTTCCTCTAGAAAAATAAAAATAACAAAAAAATAAAAAAACGTATAGTGAACGCATTTCCCATTGGTTTAAAGAAAAGTCTTGCACTGTCAGAAAGGTATTGAATCCAGCTACCTACACTAGTCTTTTATAAACTAGAAATAATGTGAGAAAAAATAATAATTGCCCCTCCAGTAGTGAAATGATTGAACGCGGAAGGTTGGTTCGCTTTGAATCTCTCCCTTTCAATTGCTAATAGCTCCTCAGGCGTTGGTGCTATCGGCGCCGGAGTTGCCATTAACGGCGCGCTTTCTGCCTAGCTTTCATTTTCAAGGACGCAGACTTCAATTCTACAATTTATATATTTATATGTACTACTCTTATGATAAAGAGTTTATTTACAAAGCTATTTGAGAAAAAAATTAAAGATGTCGAAAATTGGTCCAACTTTTACATAATGTAGTTTATTGGTGGGTGGCTCAAAACAGATTATTATGTTGTCATTTAACGCGGAATTGAATGCTCTACAATTTTTTTTTTTAGACCATTTTTGAAAATATTTATTGGAATTATTGCGAAATGTTGTTATTTTATGTAGTGCCCCGTGGCTTAGTGGTTAGTGTGTCGGACTGCTAAGCGAATGAGCCTGGGTTCAAATCCAGCTCATAGCCACCTTTTTTTCTGGGGTACTGCCTCTTGCGAGGAACTGACAAAACCTCCAAGAGTAAAATTTGTCTCGAAAAAGTGTATCTCATGTAGCCGTTCGGACTCGGCGGTAAACTGTAGGTCCTTTCCATTCTTGCAGATTAACAACACACACACAGAAATGGTTGAGAATATAAGTCACTAGGCCTTGGCTCCTTAAGGAGCTGTCGCGCCGATAAATTTATTTAATTTATTTATAGTTGTTATTTTATGACTAAGTTTTGACATTTATCGTATCATTTCAATTTGCTGTATCTTTTGATCTTTTTGTAGGAAATTTTATCAGCTTCATCTTTCCTTCAGAGTTTATTTTTCTACGACGAACCGTTTTCGATATATGCGGGGGCAATCGTGGGAAGGTCCTTTTAAATAATCCCCCACCCCGCGTGGCAACCGGATTAACGGAGATCTTTTATTGCGGGTAGAGGGGACCCATCCCTACACATTCCTGCAAAAATTGGAACTACATGGATTTTTGGTTTATTTATTGTTTTCAGACTTAGTTTGCCTGGACTGTAACGTATTGACCCAACAGAGCTTGAAAGGAAATTCGGAAGGCGCGCTAGTGAACATCCACTCGAAAAAAATAAGCTTTGATGATGAAAGCACAACTGTTCTAACGGATTAAAATCTTGGAAGAAAACTAAAATATAAGCCAATATCATCCATTGCAACTAAAATGGCACCTGGAGTATCCCAATTACAAGGGCGAAGACTTATTTTTTTTATTTAAAATTAAATTTAATGATTTTGATTTTTTAACTTAAAAAAAATTAAAATGAGCCAAATTTTAGTAAAAAACTACTCATGCCCATTTATAAAATCCTGCAATTAAAAATTGTTCGATTGCTTTCTCAATATTCATACTTCGATTGATCCAAAAATACAGCCAACATAACTTTTTGAAGCATCATAAATCCACCAAATTAATTTCCTTAAAGTGTGAATTTTTTATTAATTTTTTTTATTTTGCTTTATATTTATATCTAAAAACATCTACAACACAAACACCGAAATTCATCATGAAATACATTATGTATCTATTATTGATATTATGTTACTGTTAAAAAAAATATAATATTTTCTATCGAAACTACTACAAACAACATCCTCAAACCCCAAACAATACACAGAACAAAGTAAGACCAGTAACCGGACCACACAACCCCTTTCCGTATCACGTTCCAAATCAAAACTCATATTCGATGTAAACATTGAGATTAACCTACTTTGGCTGCAGAATACACTGCCCAGAGCTGCCTGTGAATCTGTGTTTCTATATCGTTTTTCTCTTTTTTTTATGTTTTTATGTTTCATGCAAAACAAACACAAATAATAACTTTGAAATTGTATATTTTTCCTCCTCCAATGGCATGTTTTTTAACATACCCCAAAAACCCTCCTGAACAAAAAATTGCACAACTCCGTTTAACAACCACGTTTGAGTATTTGTTTTTGATAGGCCATAGAACCGAACAAAAAAAAACTAAAAAAAAAATTAAAAAAAGTACTTCTGGCAATGACAACAAATGTATGCGGTGATGGCATTCATGTGAAACTAAATGTTATCTTTTTTTTCTCTGGCGTGTGTCCTGCTGGATGCTATTTTTTACCCCATTTTTCTGCATCCAAACAAATAACCACCAACACGAGCGTCCTTTATCAGGAGCGGCATACGGTTTCTGGTTACTCTGCTACAGCTACAGACAGACACAACCTAAACCACCATGTCGTTGCTTTATAATGAATTTATTTTTTTTATTTTGTAGTGTTGGGTGTTTTTTCGTCGGCAGTGTAATTTTTTAAGTGCTTCAATATGCTTGGTCAGCTTGGCAATTGTTATCCCCCACAAGGGCGACAATCGCTAAAATTGTTTTTAAATAAAATAATCCCAGGAATAAACTCCGGCGAATTAACACACACGATCCACAATCCAAAGCGCAACGGTCCGATGCGCAGATACTTCGGAAACAATAATTTCGCGAAAATAGCAGTTTTTTTGATTTTTTATCTTTCAGATGTGGGGCGTATAGGTTTGTAATTTAAGAACACAAAAACAGGACATCCTCTGGGAAACTCTGAAATCCATTGTCTCCATTCTGTGTGGGATGTGGACACACACACATGTCCACTAGAAATCGCATTAAGCGTCAAATTTAACTTTGGCAAGTAAGTAAGGACCGACATAAACTTGATGTTCGTGAGTGTAATCAGAAGAACGACTGCTAGTTGCACGGAGGCACACAGTGGAGCAAACTTTTGTTCGCAAACTTTAATCAAATTGGCTTCCATTCGGAATGAATGGTCCAAGAAGAATAATGGGTGGAGGGATGAGATGGGGTGGTAGGCGTGCGGTGTGTTCACTCTTCCCTAGCCAGAAGCAAAGTAAATATCTTCGGATGATGATATTCTTCATCTACTGGGATGATTAAAATTTTTTTTTATTATTATTATTTTTGTTTGTCTGTCAAAATGTATTTTTATCTTTTTTGAAAAATAAAACGATGAAAGAGGACATATTTTTTGTTTGCACAAAGAGACAGGATACGGATTAGAAAAGTGAGGGTGGGAGTGGGTTTGAAAGGAATAATATTGGTATTTTCGTTTTTTTTGGGGATTTGCTTGTCTTTACGAACAGAAAGAAAAAGTTATCTTCCTCATTATGGCAGTATTTGGATAAAAATGTGTGTTTAGGACAGAATAACAAAAACCAAAAGAAAAAACCTGTCAAACGAACATAATAAATAATTATGAAGTGAAGAAGTTTCAAATTCAGATATGAGATTAGGTAAATGAGCATTTAAAAATCATTGGGTTTATTCTTTTCATTTCTCTCAACCAGACACATCGTCGCCTCATTTGGTTAATTAATTCGTATCACTTTAATGAGAAAGAGAACAAAGGTTCCATTTTGCATTTAACTTTTTCAAGTAGGTATAGTCATAAAAAATATCAAAAAAAAAAAAAAAAAACAAGCGTATGAATAAATTAAACGATTTCTTTGGAATTAATTTATTTTACATATAACAAGTTCTCTTTTATTTGTATTTTTATTAAGCATTTTATGTAAACTTTTTAATTGCAATTAATTAATCTTGCAAGAAGGAAAAAAATTCCAGTGAAAACAACACACACTCACGAATTAATGAATTTAATTTTCATTTAATTATCTTTTCTGAAGACGGATTAAGTATCTTTCAGATTGTTGTGGAATTTATTAACTATTGGAACTAGGTTGTTATTAGATATTTTTTATTTCAACGGTAATACATTCTTAATAAATACAATCGTTGCAAAACTCAGTTCATATAATTTAATTCCGTAAAAATCACGTGCAAGTATTACTGACTTAGTAATCATCTTTTTAGACGAATCTACGTCTTGTTCTGACCTTAAAATCACTGGAAGGTTGAAACAAAATTAGTTCCATTATATGCATTTTATGTACATATAACTTGATTTTGGTTTTGATTTTTATTTTGATTTTTGTTCTTATTTTTATTTTTATTTTTTTTTTATTTTTATTTATATTTATATATTTTTATTTTTATTTTTACACAATAAAATGTTTATTTTTTTTCTTTTTATCCATATTTTTGTTTTATTTTTATTTTTATTTATATTTAAATTTTGTATTCTTATTTTTTGCATTCTACAGACGAGATTTTTGAATTTTTTAGCTCAAATATTATCGGTATTTACCTGCCATATAACTGTTAAGTAAAACCTTTTTTTCTCAGAAACAGCTCCAAGAATGTTTATAAAAAAATCAGTGTACTATTGTGGGTGAAGGTTATGTTTTGATGAACAAAATTCAAGATGGGGGGCTAAAAACGGTACCCCCATAGAACCGTTTTTTTCCTTCGACTTTCTCGAAAACTGGTCATCCGATTTTAATCAAAATTGATATTCAGAAAGATGTTGGTATCCTTAGTAATTTTATTTTAAAATATTTTAGAAAACTTTTTTTATTAATTTTTTGATTTTTTTTAAGTTTGTTTTTAAGTTCAAGTAATTTTTGTGTTTAAGTTTGCACTCTTAAATATTTTTTTTTAATTAAAAAAAGTGGTTAAATAAAAACCGTTTTATTTATAAACCGTTCCTAGGATTAAAAAACTATCACACTTTTTCAGATTTTTAAGGAATCGGGCAAATATTTTTTTTTAAATTTTGTTTTTAAATGTACATGTTATTTTTGTGCTTAAGTTTGTATTCTTGAATTATTTTTTTAATTTAAAAAAAAACCGTTTTATTTAAAAACCGCTCCTAAAAAAATTCACACTTTTTAACATTTTTTTAAAGAAATAAAATGGCATTTAAATTATTTCACTCAATACAATTTAACGTACTTTATTTAAACAATAAAAAGTCACAAAAATCAAACAAATACTTTGATGTTCACTTTAATTTTCTTAAATTTTATTCTACAATGTGACCGCACATATGAGCAAGTACGTGGGATCCAGTCGTGCATTTTATTTTTTTTTAATTTTTAAAAAAAAGTTGTTAAATAAAAACCGTTCCTACGATTTGAAAAAAAAAATTTTAAACTTTTTAACATTTTTTAACGAAATAAAATGGAGTTTAAATTTTTCCCCTGAAAACTGCTTAACGTACTTTTTTCAAACAATCAAAAGTCAGAAAAATCGAAATAAAAACTTTGGAGTTCCCTTAATATTTTTCAAATTTTATTACAAGTTGTGACCGCACATAAGAGCAAGTATTTGCGATCCAGTCGTGCAATTTATTATAATTTGAATCAAAAGAAAGGAAAATTTCTATTCTACTCACTCTAAATACAGAAACCGTTCATTTTTCGGAATAAAAAGTAGCTTATTTTTCAATCAAGCAACTTTTTTCATCCAAATCCGTTGAGGCGTGGTTGCGCATCAAACATCCACCAATGCATACCTACAAACATTATAAATGATTTGTAATATACGTATAGAAAAAGATTTAAATTTTGATTATGATTTAGATTAAGATTTCAATTTATATTTATATCAAGACTAGCTTAAATGCACCCTCTTCGCAGGGTACTAAATAACTAATATAATAGAAAAATTATTGAATTTATATTGTGTTGAAATGTTGATAAATTTTATTCAAGGGCTTTTTGATATACAATATTTTTCGTTTTTCCATCGCTCAAAATTATTAAGGCTGATGGTTTGCCAACACGTGAACATGCAACATATAGTTGCCCATGCGCAAATACTGGAACCTCTAAATTGATACCGCATATACGAAAAGATTGGCCCTGTGCCTTATTATTCGTTATGGCAAAAGCAAGTCGTATCGGAAATTGAAGACCTTTGAAATTAAAGGATAAATCTTGTGGAATCATTGGAATTCTCGGAATTAAAACAACTTTACCCTTGTATTTCCCTTTTAAAATTGTTGCTCCGATCACATTGTCCAATAACATTTTTACTGAAGTCTTGTACCATTGCAAAGCCGAGGTTGATTTACATTACGTAGCATTAAACCAGGTAAAAAAAGGGAATTCAAAAATTCAGTGGGGTATTTCACGGCATCATCTTGATTCATAGCTGTGTCGATTGATTTGTATGCGAAAAATTGAGTTGGTATTTTATTCAAAATATTTGAATTGATATCATTAACGTCTTTATTTTTTCCAGCCAAAATTGCTCTTTCACTCAACCAATCATGATTATTGAATTGTTGTGCTATATTTGGGAACACATTATCAATCAATTCTTGTTTTGATTGAGCAATTCGACAAAAATTGGTTGGTAGTGCTATTAAGCCAGTTGATTTATCAACTTGTAATTTGCCATTTCCAATATCCAATAACTGTTTTGAAAATTCAGCTGCTGTTGGATCATTTTTTAATTGAACGCGCACATTTGTGGTAAGGGTAAGGGCTATTATCTCCCTTCTTATATTTCTTGCTATCGTGCATCTTTGATCATCGTCATTGTTGCCAATAAAATAAATTTGAAGGAACTTTGATCGCTATATGGTAGAAGTGAGCCAGCTAAATGATAAATTTGTCCTTGAATCTGTATGGTTATTAATCATCAGTATTACAAAAATTCGTAAAAAAATTACAATACAATGAATTTACCTTAAAAGTGGGTATAAAATGATCATGTATAATTTTATCAACACCAAATGAAGTCATTTGAAAGCACGAATTGTATGCTTGAATATTTTCTAGAAAATGCTTCGATATTGGTGTGACTCCATTTACTAATATATTTAATTCCTCTGGTGGCGTAATCAATTCGGGTAGCTTTACTTTCCCACTTGCCCAGCACATGCCAGGAGCTTCAGTCTTAAATTTCAAAGCCTTACAACATCCATTTCACCGATTAAAACTGATCTATGTGCACTCTAGTCAATGTTATGTTCGTATGCAAAAGCAACACCTTGCAAATTAAAATGCGTATCTCTTTGTAACTGCCGATTTTCTTCCTCTTGCCGTGAACGTGATCTTGCCATACGTTCTCGATTCACTATATTTCGCTGTTCTAATTGTTCTAAACTTTCAGATCTTCTACCCCTTGCTACAATTCCCACATGACGGTCTCGGCGACCTATATTAGCAAGTCTAGTACGTCTTGGTTGTGACATATTTTTAAAAACCTAAAAAAAAAATTAAATAACCATCAATAATCATATTCAACATAATTATTATTCCAAAAAAGTTTAAAATAACAAACAAAAATTGTGGATTGTTTTTCAATAAATTTAACTTCAAATATATTACATTAATAATTTGTTTCTTTTATTATTTAAAAAAAATGTGAAGGATTTATCTTTCATGGTCAAAGTTTGTGTTTGATGATTGATCAAAATTTCACCATTGGTTATCATAATCACCAATAATTCCAAATTAAGAAGCTGAATTAATTAAGGTTTGATTTTTGATGAACTTGCGTCTGGAAAACGAATTTTGTTTTAATTAAACATAGCTACCCCTCAAAATAGCTATTGCAAAATAATGGCAACCACTTGAAATTCATTGGAATCAACCAAATTATACCATGGCATGGCCAAAGTAATCACCCTATTAGAAGACGCTATAACTTTTGCAAATGAGAGTAAATGTCAATTATGTTTAGACATTTGTGAAACAGATGCAGAATAAACATCAATTAGCCAAAAAACGCTCTCCTCAAAAACGAGGAAATGGTGTTTCCATTTTTTTTTGCAAAATAATTCACTATGGTATGGACGCCCGTCCGCCAACAACTGAAGAATCACGTCTCGCTTTGAAGATATGTTGCCAGGCGTGAATAACCACGCAGAAGTTCTACCGAAAATATCGCTGCTTTTGCGGAAGATGTATAAAAGCACCCCGGAATATCGACCAGCCGAGGTGCCACGCAAATTGCCATTAGCCGGGGATTCCAACGACGAATTTTGGTGAAAGAACTGAAACTGTTGGCTGTTGACCGCCAAACACGTGTATCCTACGCTTAAGCCATCCTGAATCTCTTCCATTTTCATCCCTCCGGTTACGTGAATGAGCAAAAACATCGCTTCTAAGGCAGAGAAAATCCGCTTATGATCCAAGAATATCCATAAAACCCGCTCAAAGATAATGCATGGGTGTGATCTTAACGCTGGATAAAGCATAGGGCCATTTTTTTCGAGAACGCCGCGGGCCAAATGGTTACTGTGAATGGCATGCGTTACAGAGCCATGGGCAACGACTTTTTTCTTCCTCAATTTGATGAATTGTGATTAGAAATTTTGTAGTTCCAACAGGATGGAGCACACTGCACGAGCCGCAAGCAATATTCTGAAGGAAGCATTTCCCTGTCGTCTAAACTCTCACTTTGGCGATTTGAACTTACCGAGCAAATTACCCGATTTGACGGCTCGGCAGACTTTTTGTGGGTCTACTTTGTAAACAAGCCTCAGACTCTTCACTTTTCAAAATCATAGAAGCCAACGATAAAAAAGGGCCAATATATCCCAAAGACAGCAAAAATGTTTGGACTAATCTTTCTTTGCAGTCATTCAGTCGCAAGAGTATTGAAAGGTCTCGAAATACACAAATTCCTCTATTATCCTGAAGTCATGTTTCCCAACCCTGGCAAAACCAAAACTCAAGATTGTTTATCTATTCTAGTCTTCTGATGATTTTCGATTAGAAGACAAATAGCATTTGACCATTCTGTTTCCCAAAAAAGTCTAATCTTCTTGAAACTATGGACGAATTGCACCTTAGTCCCTTCTTTTCAAGGGTATGGAAACGCTGATTAAATTAAAGCTTAAATATTTCGAAGATCGAAAGCAGCTTATTGAACTTCAGTATGGCATCAATTTTAACATCCTTTTGGAGAGACTTAGACTATCGCATTTGATATTTCTCAACCGTTTGATAGAATTTGACATCAACCTTTTTTATCGAAAAAGCAATGGGTTGATTACTCGGCAAGCCACAACACCTCACTCGGATTGCAGTTCTATGGAGAAGGAAGGGTGGGGAAAGGCAAGAAGTTTATTGGAGAATTAGGTGGGGGGTGCCGCTTTACACCATCTTGAGTTAGTGATGAATTTTGATGAACCAGCTTTTTTGAAACATTGCCGGTTCGCCGAATAAGTTATCTCCGAGGGCTACTTTCTTAGTCTGGGCCTTTTTCCGCATCAATGTTCTAACAACCTCTGCATAAGCCTGGTGCGATAATGCCCATTCTGCTCTTGTGGGTTCCCATCAAGCTGTCGCCCGTTAGTATATTCACACAAAAATGTTGGTGTGCCCCAGGTTACAGTTCTAGCTCCAAATCTGTTTCTTACATTCACCATTGACTCTTTTGCCGTTTATAATACTCGTAGTTTTTGGTATAGAGGATTCACAAAGCAATTGTTCGACTGGGGCTTGAGTATATTTTAAATATTTAGTCAGGTATTTCTATAACTCGATTGAGTTTTTGAAATGGAGTACAAAAGATAGCTTTAAACTATTATAGGTTGCAGAAAAATTACGGATACATTAACACCTCTTAAAGACCGATGTAACGTCATTCATTGTTCTATCGTTGTTTTTACATAATTTATACAAAAACCAAAAACTAAACCTTGGAATTCTTTGACTTTCTCTCGAAAACCGCTTTACAAATTTTAGACAAATTTAATATTAAAAAAAACTTATTTAGCTGTACAATTTTTGGTAAAAGAATACGCCTAAATAAATTTGTATCGTTTTTTTTAATGGAACTGTGCAAAATTCTCCTTTTTAGGTCGCATAAAACAGCCTAAATATACATTTCGCAATCTTTAATCCACAATATGACTTTTGAAATGAACAAGTATTGTTTGCTTTTATTGCATGTCATCAAAAAATTGGTGGTTTCATTAAGGATTAAAACCAAAAGATGTGGAAATGTCAATTTTTAAGTCTTAAAATCTTTCTATGAGCAGAACCATATAAAATCTTAAACCAAATTCTTGTTTAATGAAACTTCTTAAAAGCTTTGTATATTTCTCATAAAAAGTTGGCGTATCGCTTGGGAAAAAAATCCTTAAGTAAGCCCGTTTGATGCACATATATTTTTGAGTTCTAAGATATTTAATGAATCTCAATTTCCACAACCTTCTTTCATCAGGACGATGAAGTATAATTCTTTCGTAGAGCCAAAAGTATTTAAATGCGTAATCCCTTGAACGTCCGTATTTCCCCATTTTGGTGCTTGAGATTCAAAGAAAAAGAAAACGAAGATATTATCGCCTTTGATGCAAGCGCGGAATTCCTTTATCCTTATTAATTCGAAAAAAGGATAATACAATGAACACATGAATTGCGCACTCAACACTATTCAAAAAAAAAATCATAAAAAACTCCCTTTGAAGGTTGAAAAATAAAAACAACAATAACCAATCCTTGCGACACAGGCTTGCGTGTAAATTATAAATTATCAACGTTTCCATTATTCCACAAAGAGTCGCATATAAGCTTGAGCGAGGAATTGAAGCTGTATACGTTTCTAAGATAAGCTCATCCCTTTAAAGTAGCATTCCCCATGATCTCTTTTTTTATCTCATCAACATCGTTTATCCTTTGATCCTGAATTCCATTTACCATTTTTTTAAAACCCAACCTTGACTAAGGCTCCCTCTATATGAATCCATCGTTCTCTTTGTACAGAGGTACCCATATCATTGTGTAATGTCTGACAGCTTTCATGATTATCGCTCAATAGGACTTCTAGAATCACAAGTCGTCCTTTAAGCAACCCCTCCTAGGTATATTAAAAGCTGAAGTCAAACAACAACATAATTTTCATTGAAGATGCATACAGCAATTTGATGTGAAGAGTAAACATACAGGGACGCCGCCCGATGGACGATGACACGTCTATGCGATTCTGTAAACATTTCCAAAGATGACACAGAAGTGCAGCACCTAAAGCCAACATTGTTTTTTTTTTGTCTCATCATCAACATCATCATAAGCAACATCAACATCAACAACAACATCAATGAAATTCTCGTCCGCGTCAGTCCTTGGTCCTGATGATAGTCTGCCCCAACCACAAGCGCCACCACCTTCATTTCCAGTAGCGGCATCTTTTCAACTGTCATGGTTAAAGGA
Source organism: Platycheirus rosarum (assembly GCA_963971375.1). Classification (NCBI taxonomy): domain Eukaryota; kingdom Metazoa; phylum Arthropoda; class Insecta; order Diptera; family Syrphidae; genus Platycheirus; species Platycheirus rosarum. The sequence goes on from OZ020507.1 coordinate 262,724,602, forward strand.
TGTTGCGCGCGAGGTCTCATTTACATACAGGACTTTTTTCGACGCTCTTGAACTCGCATCCTTTTTGGAGCCATTTTTTTTTTGTATTCCTTCGCTTCTAGGTATGCACTCAAGCCAATGATTGCAAGTTTTTACATATTTATGAAACGCAAATACAGAGTGAGGAAAAGGGTGCATCAGAAGCATCCAGTCATCCAGTGCCAGAGTGAGTGCATTCAGCTAACGATGATGATGGCGGCGCGGCGGTGAATGTTCTGCTCCGTGTGATGTAGAACACACATACCTACTGAAGTAAAGTTGTTTTGCAAAAGCAATAGTCCTTTAGATAATAGAGACGAGACTCGTGTGCTGCGTGTCCTTTTCTCAGGGAGGATTATGTGCACCTATTCAAACCACTTGCGCGCTTTACAGAAGCTCCCATAATATGTTCCACCACCAACGACGACGACGACTAAGTAAAAGGAACAAACAAACAAAAAAACTACGTTAAGAATCCTAACAGTAATTAGTGTTAATTAATATAGAGATTCCAAAGAAAAATACGAACCGAAAAGAAACACCATAGCGAGAGAGAAAAAAATTGGGATTCCTCGCATTTGTCCGGGATAAAGGCTTTTACGAGTGGGGGTTGCCAGATCTAATTAGATAAATTAGACTAGAACTTTCCTTGACTCTATGATATGTTTTTCCATTTTTTTTTTCGGATAAAAGATATGGTGTACTTTGTGCTAGTTAATGATTTGATTTTGTTTTCCCATTGAATGGGTTCACCTTAATGTTAATGCACGAATTAAGGATTTTGGGTTTCAAGCTTTGCCTAATTTTGGGAGATTTTTGGAACTTTCTGTTTGCGCGTTCTAATTCGGTGTAATGGTCTAATTAAATGATTGCAGGTTTCATTTTACGGATGGTTCAATTTTGGCTTTTATTGTGAAAAACGAAATTTTATAGGGTGTTCCCAATTGTGGCTTAAATCTATGGTCCGCATTGATTATTGTTTTATTTACAGGAACCCAAATCACGACAGTTATTCGACTATTAACGATTTTGATGTTCTGCGCTGTCTGAGTCCATCCCAAAAATTTGTTCCCATTGTCCTAGCACTCAAATCGTTCTTTCAGGCGATTTCAATGTATACAATTTCAGCTGGCTCCGCTATTCGGTTCAGACAAGACCCGAAGAAAAGGGTTACACCACCTTTCCCCAGTAATCGAGGAGCCAACTCGAATACCTGATGTTCCTGGGCAAGCCGCGCATACTCTTGACTTGTTTCTTACTTCTCACCCTGAAAAGTATACCATTTGTGTAACTTCTCCATTTCTTCGAACCATTTTGCCATTTCAGCAAATTTCTCGTCTCTAAGTCATCAGGTTGAAAAAAAGCTTTCCAGGACCGTTTGGCAATACGAGAAAGCCAACTGGGACGACCTGAATAATTTTGTCCGTAACTTTAACTGGTACTATGCTTCCTCGGAGGAGGGTACGATAACTTATTCGCCAAAAATGTATAACGGTTTATTGTAGAGGGGTCAAACACAAGCATTTTTTACTATGGTAGAAGGGTCTATCTCACTCCGTTTAGGAGGTAGGGGGAATTTTAGATAACATTATAAAAATGAAAAAAAAAATATTAAAAAAACAGCCAACACTTACAATAAAATATATACCCGGTTTAGAAAGCCAGAAATCTGTTCTTTAATCCAAAATTTAAATTAAATTACCAATATAGTTTTTTTTTTTAAATTCGCATGCAAACTAAAAATTTTGATTAATAAAAAAGTTTAGACCAAAATTTTCAAAATTTTGGAAAAAAGTGCTAATTTGGCTTCTTGTAGTCAACGCCAATATCAATTTTCAATCGAACACAAAAAACAGATTATTTTTATGTTTTCTATTTTTTGAGAAAATTGAAAATTACTAAGTACCTAGGTACATATGCATTCTTTGAGCATTACAATTGCATTATATGTATGTAAGACACAAGTGCCCATGGCTTAGTGGTTATTGTGTCGGACTGCTAAGCGAATGAGCCTGGGTTCAAATCCAGCTCATAGCCACCTTTTTTCTGGGGTACTGCCTCTTGCGAGGAACTGACAAAACCTCCAAGAGTAAAAAAAAATTTGTCTCGAAAAAGTGCATCTCATCTAGCCTTTCGGACTCGGTGGTAAACTGTAGTTTCTTTCTATTCTTGCAGATTAACAACACACACACAGGAATGGTTGGGAGTATAAGTCACTAGGCTTTGGCTCCTTAAGGAGCTGTCTAAATTTATTTATTTTATTTTAAGACACAAACAATTCATATGTATTAAGAAATTATATTTAAACATAAATTTGCTGCAGTCATACAGTAGTACCTAGGTAATGAACAATTTTCATAATGCACTAGCTTACCCACCCGGCGTTGCTCGGGTATACAACACTTTTTCGAAAAAACGAACCCAGCGTGGCACCACCTAGTAATCAAAACAGCCTAAGTTACTTCTTACGAAATAAGCATCAGCTATCTGCCTGTGAAAGTCCCTTAAAAATCGGGGCATAAATAAGAATTTCCAAAAAAAAACTCCTCCAGCGCCACTAGGGGTACTTAAAATACATAGCTTTAAATAGCCCTTACAATATTAGCTTTCTGCCTGTGAAAATCCCCTCAAAATCGGTCGATAAATAAGAATTTTCCAAACAAAATAACACCCCAGCGCCACCTAGTGGGTAATTTAAATAGCCTGCCTAAATTACTCTCTAGAACATCAGGAATCTGCCAGTGAAAGTCCCGTCAAAACAAAAGCCAGAAACAAAAAGACAGACAAAAATTTTATTTTTAAATAAAACGATTCTATTTTAATAACTTTTTTCAAAAATTAAAAAAAAAAATATTTAGGTATGCAAACTTAAGCAAAAAAAATAATTTACATTAATAAAAAAATTAAAAAAAATCAAAATATAGATTTTTGAAAAAAAAAATTCAAAAATATTTTAAAATAAAATTACTTAAACAACCAACATCTTCCTGAATATCAATTTTGATTGAAATCGGATGATCAGTTTTCCAGAAAGTCGAAACAAATGGACACGACTGGATCGCACGTACTTGCCCTTATGTGCCTAATTACATTGGAAGGCAAGGACGCCAAGACACGTCCTAAATAGCAAAGAATTTAAGAAAAAAGTATTTCGCAAATTGTAGGACGGATTTTGATAAAATCCTATTTTTATTTTTAGTTTTTTGAAAAACTATTTTTTTTTTTAATTTTGGTATGCAGTTTTTTAGGTTTATTAGTATAAGTATGATTGTAAAATTTAAAATAATTTTTTTGACTATTTTTAAAAATATTCATTTTTCAAAAAAATAAAAACAAAAAATAACTAAACAAAATTAAATTACTAGATTTTGATATGCAAAATTAATTTGGCTATCTAGATCTTTTCAAATATAAAATTTTACAAATCCATAGAGCCGTTACCGAGAAAGCCAAAAATTAAGAAAGGTCCCGTTAATAGACTTTTCCCGTTTATACGGTTCTGATCAAATGATAGCCAATACCAAAAAAAAAAAAATTCTCAAAATGTTACATCAAAATCGTTGGAGCCGTTTTCGAGAAAAATAAGGTCTTATGGCAAGTACCGTTATTTTTAGCCCTACAAATAAAATTTCAATTTCCCCTCTGATGAATGCCAAAAGAATCACACACACAAAATTTGAAGGCAATCGCTTAACCCGTTCAGGCTGCAGCTCGATATACACCCGGACAGACAGACAGACAGACGCATATTTTTTGCCAATGACTTTTTTAGGCTTCTCTATAATCGTTATGTCATGTTTGATTGTTATCTCAATTTTTTTTATATTTACGAATCCTAAACTTGCCTATAGTTTCTATAATCGCAAGTAAAAAAGGTTCTATGGAAGGTACCGTTTTTAGGTGCATAACCTACACCTACAATAGTACACTGATTTTTCTTCATACAAATTCTTGGAGCGGTTTCTGAGGAAATAAGCTTTTACTTAACGGTTATATAACAGGTACCGTTAATATTTGAGCTAAAACAAAATTTAAAAAATTTCCTCTGTAGAATGGCAAAATAACCTTATGTTCCAAATTTGAAGACGACTGGCCAAACCGTTTAGGCTGTAGGTCGCATCCGTACAGACGGACAGACAAACAGAGAGACAGAATTTTGCCAGTAACTCAAATATTTTTCTCTATGACCGTAATGTCCTGATTGATTGTTATCTTATTTTTTTTTTTAATCTGCACGAATGCATAACTTGCATTATATTATCTATAATAGCTAGTAAAAATGTTCACTTCAAGTAGCCAGCTGCATCCCTGCTCTTACAGATATTACCCGCATTACCCGACTCGGTCGGTATGCCTCGGTATGCTGTCATTAGTTTACGCTAAATTTCACGTGCACGTTAAAATATAGAGATTTCTTTTTTAACCGAACAACACGAATTCGGAGTAGTCTATCCTGCAAGATTTTCCCTTGCCATTTGAATTGAAAATCATTTAAACTAATGTCATTCGACACCTTCTGTCTCACCCTCCATAATTTCTTAATGCTCGTGCAGTGTTATTTAACGTTAAAAGGAAAACTAATAATCCCTTAGCGCAGAATCGTCCGATCTTACAGATCTAAATTTTTTTTGGGGCCATGTTAAATCATTGGTCTGTGCTTAATAAACTGACTTCATTAATGTAGCTCATGGCTAATATTGAAAGAGAGAAAGCGGCCGAGTCATCGAAAATTGAAAAGCGCAATTAAAGTTTGAAAATTATTTGTAATATTATGAGTAAATAAATTTTTGAAAAAAAAACTTAAAATAAATATATTTATATCTAATTAATTACTTATTTATTTTATTAAATATATATTCTTTTATTTCCAGGTAATTACAGAAAACAATCTAAACCTAACGGAAAAATAAAATTACCATTTTTATTTGTTAACCGTAAGTATTATTATATAAGATCCAAACTCAATCTCGTAACTTAAAGACATTCGTTATTTAAAAGAAAAACCTTTCAAACAGAGATTCTCTTCTTGTGTCTGTGAGTTACAATCTTTTTGCTGTTTTTAAGGTTTGCTCCAGCAAATTAACAAATTATTCTATTCCAAACAATAGACACTAAGTAGGTTACTTATACCTAACTCACCGAAAGTTGGTAACTGTGTTCATACCTTGATTATTTTACTTAAAATAAGCTTATTACTCAATCCAGTATCTAATCTATCTGCCGGGTTTCATCCAAAGTCATAAGAAAACATTGATGGCAGCAGCACCAACATACAGCCAGTAAGCCCACACCCACAAACACTTTCGTTAAATCCACAAACACACCAATATGAACATCTACTTTCTACTTTGACAAAACTCCGCCTATTTTGTATTTCTTTTTCTCTTCTTAATTTTTTTTTTTGAATTTGAGTGGAATTATTTTGGGAATTTGCGCCTGTTCTTTTTCATGTTCGCCTGGTGCTTGCGATCGATTTTGTTTGTAAGAACCAGAGTATCGCGTTAGCATCAGTCATGAGTCTTATCATCATGAATCATGTTATTTCGTACGTGTAGTCTGTCATCAATTTATTAGACTTTATCACGTCAAAAAAAAACTACCACAAAGATTATGCTGCTGCTGTATAAGTCCATGGTATTACCAAAAGTCATGTACGGATACAAAACAATGGTGCTCCTTAAAGGCACTCTAAACTAGCAACCGCGTTGGAGAGCTCTTTCAAAGTATAATTCCCTGTTTTTTCCGAAAGGAAATAACATTAAAAAAAAAAGACCAATTAGTAAAGTTTTCAAGTTAAAGCCCTTTTATTACGACCATCACCATCACCATCTCTACCACTTTACCCACTTGCTTCTTAGCTTTGGGCCGAAAGATGTCCAGTCTCGGTTTTAATTTAACTGAAAAAAGGATTCGTGACGTAGTTTTTCACTTTTCCAATTCACTTTTTGGCCACAGGGTGAGTGTGAGCGATGTAAATGGCAAAGAGTCTGTTCATGAATATTTTAATTAGTTTTTAACCTTATACATTGCGCGTCAACAGGTCGACACTTTGGGGTTGGACACTTTTTCAGCCCGGACCGGAAATTATTCTGCAACTTTTCTTTCTCTCTCTCTCTCTTTCTCTCTCTCTCTCTCTCTCTCTCTCTCTCTCTCTCTCTCTCTCTATCTCTCTCTCTCTCTCTCTCTCTCTCTCTCTCTCTCTCTCTCTCTCTCTCTCTCTTTCTCTCATTCTTTTTGTATAAATCTGACTCTAAATAAATTTATAAATTTAATTTTAATAACCAACTTGGAAGAAATAAACCTATCGACTCTCCATCATCATCGTGATAAAGTGATTTGAAATGCTTATAATACCCTAGAGCCGTGTCATGTCAAGCGTATCACGAAATAATTATGTCATCTAAGTATATGTCAAAGCGGATGCTTGATTGAATTGACTTTTAGCCTTCGGGTGGTAGTGTACGACGCCTTGCCTATCCCCATTCGTTATCCTTCCATAACCGAGGGAAATCATTGTTTTTTTTTTACCAACCATCATCATGGCATCGTTTGTTCTAATCTCCGATTGAAATAAGGCAGAGCCAAGCGTATGGAGATATTGAATTTTGAAAAAAAAATCATGCGAAGACTTTGTGTGGCATTATCCAATGAGAGGAATTATCCGACACCATAAACTTTGAGATATACACAACAGATAAGGTATCTGGAACAACTCATAGGGTGGGAAAAGAATAAGGCACGTAAAAAAGGAGTGAGCATATCCCTTCTAAAAAAGGAGCAGAATGTAGGAGGGAAATTTCATGCTGATGTTGTTTGTTGGTTTGGTGGGTTTGGAAGGAGAGTAATAATGTTACCAGTGTTGCCATTGGGCATTAAAAATAATTACAAAAATAATTAAAAATGATTTTTGAATAAAGTAAATTATCTAGGGATGGTCACTTTATCTGTTTTTGAAATTCGCAGTTTTAATAAAAATCAAAATTTGCAAGCAATACAATATTTGTAAGAAGAAATCAGATCACACAGAAATTCTTATACCAATGCTTCGGCAACAAAAATTTCTACAAAATTGATGCAGGTGATTCTGTTATTGATACCGGATTACATGAAAAATGACGGGCACGAAATTCTATGTGCGGCTTCTTGCAACCAGCCGTTTGAGCTTGGGTTAGGTTGGACTCGGATCTCAAGGTTCCATTGCGGTCCCCAGGAGTAAGAGAAACAAAGTGTGGAGACAGGTGAGGAATTTTGGGGAGAATTAGTTATCGGATGCCTCCTTAAACCATGCTGAGGTTTTGATGAATTTCAGAATGTTTTTTTTTTTGTTTAGAGGTTTTTTTGTTTTTAATATTTTTTTTTTAACGGTCAAGCTTATACCAAATTGTGGAAAACAGACGCGCCTTTTGCAGCCGTCACAGTTTTATTAACAATCAATTCTTGCTGTTGCAAGAAATATCCTCCAGTCTTGCAACGAGTAACTGATGCATGGATGGACGTTCTGCAGTGGAATCGATACCGAATAAGCGCTAAAACACACAGGCCTGATCCGAAAAAATTGTTAAATGGAACACTTCTTCCCAAGTTTAAAGGAGCAGCATTATAAGAATTTTGGTCTCAGTGGAGATCCTTAGCAACCGTCGGTTAAAAATGAAGATCTCATTTATTTCAGACGTTACCTTATCTTTCGGGTCTTTCATTAAGCGCTTCCTAACCATGCACTCAAATCGCTCGGGAAGAATGTCCAATGTGGCATGAGCACATGGCGCCGTTCCGTCCACACCAGACAGTGACTTTATCTGGGTTTATTGGACGCTCTTGGATCTCATGTGGATTGGTATCGTCCTAAATTCGACAATTTTTTTGTTCACGTACCCATCCAATCCAGAAGTGGGTCTCATCGCTAAAGAAGATTTTTCGATGAAAAGCGCGCATAACGTTGCCCGAACAGAACATCTATTTTAATAAAACAACTTTATTATTTGTACGTGTTGTTGGACGCTATATCCGTCCATGGTGATTTGGCAAAACAGACTGAATAAATGACAGCTAATTTGACAGATGCATATAGCTTTAACAAGATGGCCGCTATCAACTGTCAAAGCTCGGAAGTTCCTATTGGAAGACCCTTGGCAAGAGAAAATATCGCCGGGTAAACTATTCCAAATTCGTATTGTTCGGCTAAAAAAAGAATCCCTATATTTCACGGTACGTCCGAAATTGGGTTCAAGGGTGAACTGATGAGCATTCCTTGCGTGACGAGTATTACGGGAAAAACTTTTAAGGGAAGGAATGCTGCTGGTTATTTCGAGTGAACATTTTTTTTATAAAATAGCCAAACAAATAAGGAAAGAATTGAAACATTGCGCCGGTGTTCGAGAGGGGCAATTGTTTCAGCGGCAATTCTATTTCCTATCAATCTTAACGCTCGATTTTGTATTCTATCTAGCAGGTGAAGCAAAGTTTGCGAAGCACCTGCCCAGAGTTGGGAGTTATACTCAAGTTTAGGACTTCTTACACTGATACAGAAAACCTAAGCACTTAGCAGCATATTCAGCGATCTCAAATATATGGTCGTTTAACGGAGGTCGTCGTTGACACACATACCGAGTACTTAGAGCTATTCGGTTTCTTCGATGCAAGTGCCATTCATGGACAATGGCATTGGGGGTATGTGTAGCTTTAACGACAGAAGACAGCATTGAGTTTTCGAAGCATTAAACTCCACACGATTCCTATTACCCTATTTGACAATGCTGTATAAATCGGAGTTTAATGAGCTTGACATACGGTACCGTTGCAATTGTACGTCCGAAGATGAAGGACGTGAATTATCGAACGAATGTGAAAAGCTGAGGGTAGAGTCGTCAGCAAAGATATCAAGAGCAATAATCTTACTCTCACCAAAGCGATATAAAGATTTGTTCCACTGTTCGGTGAGATATGCCATCAGATCACCAATGGAACGGTTGCTGCGGAAGCCATACTGACAGTCATGAAGAAGCTTTCGATTTTCGAGATATTCCTTAAGTTAACGGTTAATCAGCGTTTCCATGATCTTAGAAAGAAGGGATGTTAGTGCTATGGGTCGGTAGGAGAAGGTGGAGGATGGGTCACCTTTCTTAGAGACAGGCTGGACAAATGCTTACGCATTGGCTTTGCCTGTATGGAAGAACACCTCTTCAGAAGGCTATACCATCCGGAGCAGCGGATATGTGTGTATCGAGATCTTTGAGAACCCTTGCTACTGTACGAGTGGTGAAAAAATCTGTCGCAGGGAAAAATTTACATTCTCAAATACAGGAGGGGCAACGTTGCTGTAAGGCAGCGAAGAGTTGGCAGCGAAATGGGCTGCGAGCAAGTTTGCTTTCTCTGAAGCGTAGACAAGAGGTTTGTCATTAGCGATGAACGTTGGAACCGAAGATGTTGAGGAGTTTTTAATAATTTTTACAAATGAATTTTTTGACGTAATTTTTGGTCATGCAAAAATTGGTTTTGTCAATAACAGAGTTGCAAGAGTTCCTTGCTTCTTGCTTGTTTGTGCTTTTTCCGATTTTTCTCTGTATTGTTGGCTTTTTAAGATCGGAAACTTACTTCCTTGAGCCTGATAGCTTCTTGAAGGCTTTGAAGAGCTCGGCGGCTTTGTTGCTCTAGAGCTTAGATATAGCTAGTTTTATTTCATCCAGATGTGATGGGTGGAAATGTTGGTTTACTTTACCCAGATAAGATGGACCATTCTGACTGACAGCGTTTCGTCACCGCCGTTATACAGTCTGCAGAAATGATTTTTCTATATTCTCAGCATCAACTGCGATTCCCCTATAATGTTTAACTGATCATCCTTGCAAGCTTCAGTTCGAGCTCTATAGGTTTGACAAAGCTTTCGAACTTCATTTCTGCAATAACAGCTTTCTATTTCTCCCATCACGCGCTTCTCATAATCCCTTTTTTTCTTCCTGTGAAGCCGGTGTTCCTCTTTCCTCTTCTGCTCGTAGAGCGCATGGGCTGTTCTGGTCGTTCTCTGTAGCACCGCCATGTCGTTCAGATAAACAAACGGACAGAACTTTGCAAGTATCGCAAATACGTGTCTCTATAATCGTATTGATTGTTATCTCAATGTACGTTACATTACATCGGAAAGATGTGCCGGATATGTCAATCAGAAGGAATGGATACCTCGGTATCGGTAGAAAATGTTACGATTTCGAACAGCAAAGTTTTGCCGATCTGTTCGATAATTTCGAAAGCGATATTTAGGAAACTTATTCATTTGGGTTTTTTTTGTAAGATCAAGCATACGATGATGAGATTCCATTCATCAGCCATTCTTCCTTCGGACCAAATCTTCAAGATAATTTAGTCGATGCTTTTCTTCCAAGTTTCCATCTTTATCTCTTACAGGCTTCATTGAAAGCTTCTTTCTTCTTATGAATTTTGTTAAAGTGCCATCTCTTAATATCTTAGACCGCTCTTCGAACGCTCTCATTTTCCTTTGAAATGTCCGATGCTCATACCAACTTTTCTGCTAATAGAGCTTACGAGCAATGGGGAAGTGTGATGGAAACAAAGGCTTTATTTGTGACATCTCTAATAGTAATTGCTACTTGATGATGATGAAAATGGTTATTTGAAATTTTCTATTTTTAGTCATCCGCGTTCATAATTTCTCCTTGTAGCTTGTGGTGTATGTGAAATTTCTATTCGTTAATTGATCCGAGTGAACGTTTAGCCGTTCAGAAGCTTCAAATATCAATAATCCTGGAAGTGTATCTGGCTCGATCGCAAAAGTATCAATTTGATTGATCCAGATCGGATCAGCCGTCAAGTCTTATAATGTCATTGTGATCCGGGCAACCTAGAGTCAGTAAATCTTGTTAGTGACCAGATGACCGCCTTCAATCTATTATAAGTCATCCCTCACTATCCTCAGGTCATCTGGGAACAAAAAGCGGGTAAAGCTTGAAATCACGAAAACAAAAGATGAGCAAAAATGTAGCTTAAGGAATATTTTAATTAAAAAAAAGTTTTTCTACAGATACCTATCCAACTTCTCTCCAGAAAAAAAACAGTTTCTGAATGTATGTATGTAATGATCTGAGATAGAAGTTCGCGCCCTTAAATTACACAAACGCAGCAGATGAAACTACAAATCACCATGGAAGCAGATGCCAGAAGATATATCACTCCACAACAAAGTTATAAAAAGCAACTTTCGCACAACGGTTACACTTACCAAAAAAAAAATGAAAAGAATAACCCAAGCTATCCCTGTGACAGCCATCTCAGCAAACAATAAAAATCGATTCGATTGACGTCGCTGAATAGTCGTGGTGGCTTTGTTACTGGAGCACAGGCTGGGACCTGGAAAAAAGATACACGGCTCTTCACAGATATGGTCCTGCTCCCCAATATATTTTATTTTCCCTTATTTATCATCATCTCATGGCACTTAAGCATTCGATTTAAGAACAGGGAACCTATCCAAGCTGCCTAAACCCTTTTTTCTGCTGGTTCGGCTGGTTTATATTCGTTTGTCGTTGTCATATCTGAAGAAAGTATCTCGAGGGGTGGTTTAAGTTGATTTTCCCAATAGAACGTCGAGGAGGAGGAGGAGGAGGAGGAGGAGGGTGAGTAGGATGTTGGTTAGTTGTTAGGATTTCAAGTGCGTCAATAGGAAGTTATCGGGATGAATTTAATCAAAAGAACGCTTATGTGCTAAGAGACACTCAAGACAAGACCCAGCAGTATGGGAATAGTGTATGTTAGTAGTGGTACTATGAAGCTGGAACCTAAATAGAGATCCGAAACCGAAAGATGGAAGATAATATGCTTTTGAATGAGTGTGCGTGTGCAAATAAAAACGAAAGTATTTTTCAAATGTTTTTCAGATAACATTCAATTGAGGGGGAGGTATTGTATGTGTTTTTTTTGCCTCCCCCTAAGGATGTATAAATATACTTTCTATAGTTGTTGTTGTTATCATCATTGGTAATGAACGAGATGATGGGGGAAATGTATACTTTAGTTTTATCGTTTTATTCATTTATAAGTGATTTTTCTGGTGAAGAACTGAAGGGTATTAATTTGACTTGAATGATGGGAATAGAAAGATGAAGAACTTGAGTCAAGTAAAGGCTTTTCATATGCTGATTTGCGAGAAAAAACCTTGTTAACTTAATAATTGTATATATTAATGTTTTGTTGCATATTTGACAAATAAGAAAGCTAAGGAAGCAAATAATCCTTTCCAATAATGGCATCTTACCATGAGCTTACTAAAGTTATTTATTTAATATGGTGGCAGATGGGGGCAGGGGGTGTTGGTAAACCTCATTTCAGTATGGAAATTATTTAAAAAAGTCTGAAAATTTTGGCTCAGATAATTGCCATGTAAATTTCATTTTTCATATTGAATTTTCAATGATAGCTCTCCGCCCTAGAGAACGGAAAGGAAGTAAATATTATCTCTACTGACTTATGTAAGGCATTTGACAATATTTTGCATAGACATAGGCTAATACTTTTCAAGTTATCCTTCTTTGGTTTTGAATCTATCTTCATACAATAGATTTCCTCTTATCTAGATAATACAATATTGGTTTCAGATTTAACTTCGGTAGTCTATTTCTTAATACATCTAAGGTCCATCAAGGCAACCACTTAGGTCCTGTCCCTTTTATTTTTACTATTACCGACATTGAACTGGTCATCAAATATTCCCGTATCTCACTCTAGTTTCTCAGTCTGGTGCCTGAAAAACGTGACGCGTACGAATGGTCGACAATTAAATGTCCACTGGACAAATATTAATTTCATCGACTGTCAATCGGAAATTTGATCGACAAAAAAAAAAGTTGAAAGTCGAAAATGTCGACTTAAGGGCTAAACCGAGCAATATAAAACAAAATTTCGGGGGAAAATATTAAACATAGAAATGTATATGAAATCAAAAAAACACTATTCATTACGTTTTTGAAAAAAAAATGTTGTAAGCCATCTGATTTCTTTTGCTGTTTTCTGTTTTATGAATTTTTCATTTTAAAATCGTTCGACCAATTTTTTCAAAAAAATGTTTTTTTTTTGAAAAACCCTTTGAAAGCATATTTTACATTTTTTTTAGTATTTCAATTTGAAGAAATCTATAGTTTAGTTTGTACTGGAAAAAAACATTAAAAAAATATCTATCAATTCATTTTCAAAATATTAAAAACAAATATTTTTTTTTTAAATTGTTTAAAATTCAAAAAAAATATTTTTGGAAATATTAATTTTAATAGGTAATATTATTTGAATCATAAAACACTACCTATTTGGAAAATTTCATCAAAATCCGCCTATTTTGAAAGTTGCATCAAAACCCGTCTAATAGTTAAAGAGAAAGTTTGATTTAAAAAAAAACCGGTCATATGGGACGTACCGTTATAGGACTTTTCCTGACAAATCCATTCAAACCAAAAAATAGATTTTGCATAGATAACACTGTTCAGAAAGTTTTATTAAAATCGTTGCAGCCGTTTAGGTTTTTCATTAACAGTTATATGGCAGGTACCCTTAGTCTTAGAGCTAGAATTCCAATTCGAAAAACAGCCGGGTAGAGTACTCTAAAAATACTATATATTAAGTTTGAAGCAAATCGGCCGAGCCGTTTAGGCTATAGGAGCGAAACGGACAGACAGACAAATAGAAAGACAGAATTGTCCGATCCACTTGTTTCGGCTTCCCTATCATCGTAATGTCATGTCTGATGGTTATTTTGTGTACGAATGTATAGCTTGTCTTATAGTTTCTATATTCGCAAGTAAAAAATTGAGATAACAATCAAACATGACATTACGATATACGATCCTAGAGAAGCCTTAAAAAGTTGGTTGCGAAAAATGTCTGTCTGTTCGTTTGTCTGTCAGTCTGTCGGTATGTATAACTATCTGCAGCCTAAACGATTTTAGTGCTTGCTTTCAAATTTGGTATGTGTGGTTCTTCTGGTATTCCTCAGAGGGGTTTCTAAATTTAATTTTTAGGGCTTAAAATAACGGTTAAGGAAAAGCTTATTTTTCTCGAAAACGGATCCTACGATTGTGTTGAAATTTGTTGAGAATATTTTTGTAGGTTTTGTAGGCTTTCGTTGCACCAAAACCAAATTTATGGGAAAAGTCTATTAGCGGTACCTTTCATTAAACAGTTTTATTTATTTTCGACTTTCTCGGTAATGGCTAATTGGATTTTCATAAAATTTTATTTTTGAAAATTAATTCTGCATACCAACATTTTGAATAACTTTTTTTCTATTTATAATTAATTTTTGAAAATTGTGTTTTGATTATCAATATTTTTTAAAACTAATCAATTAAATTTATCATATAACTCCAACCTATGAACTTGGTGGCAGTACACATAAGTTGTTGTTCTTTATATAAAAAAGCTTCTACTGTGTAACAGTGTAGACAGCAATCTAGTTGCTAGTGTGAATAGCACATATAAACACATTAATACATTTTATTTAAAATTTAATATTCAGAAGTATATTAAAAATAAAATTATAAATAAATTTACTGGCGTGACAGTTTCTTAAGGAGCCAAGACCTAGTGACTTATACTGCCAACCATTCCTGTGTTTGTGTTGTAAATCTGCAAGAATGGAAGGGACCTATAATTTACCGCCAAGTCCGAACGGCTAGACGAGATACACTTTTTCGAGACAAATTTTATACTTGAAGGTTTTGTCAGTTCCTCGCAAGAGGTAGTTCCCCAAAAAAGAAAAAAGGTTGGTATGAGCGGGAGTCGAACGCAGGCCTTTCGCTTAGCAGTCTGACACACTAACCACTAAGCCATGGGGCACTTTAGTACAGAAGTATACTAATATACTCTAAATAACTTCGTACCGAAATCCCAAAAATAATTTTCTTCTAAAAACTAAAAATAAAAACCGGATTTTATCAAAATTGGTCCTACAATTTTCGAAATACTTTTTTTTGTTAAATCGGTGTTATATAAGACGTGTGATGGCGTACTTCATTTTTACTGAAAATCGTTAAGTGTTGTGGTTTTGACACTTTTTTAAAAGTTCAGACCGCGTTATATTTCTAGGTGAACATCATTGACTTTGCCACTGTCGACTTTTGACGAGTCGATATTTTCAAAATCGACTTTATAAGAGTCGACATTTTGATCAGTCGGTATTTGTACCAATCATATTTTCGATTTTTTTTAAATTGAAATTTTGAAATTTGGCAATTCGTGCCAATTCTTAGAGCTTAATATTGCCAAATCCCAATCAATTACTTTTTCACGTAAACGCATACAAAACTTTTGCCTGTATCTACACATATACCTTCAACATAATCAATCAACCCATATCTAATGTACATATATTCGATTCGCTACTTCAGCATTTTATATGAGCGAGAGCTCAACTTCTTCACATATATCGAGAATATTATCTTAAAAACCAAATCAGGAGTTAACTTTGTCAAACGGTTGTCCAAAGAATGCTCTGACTCCTACCCGGTCACCCGGTCCATTTAAATATATTTTTTGCGCCCGCTATATTTTCTGCCAGGATCGATCCCATATCAGCAGATTCAACTCTCGAGAATCAAGAGTATTCAGCATCGTTTCGCAGAGAAACAGCCGTCGACTGTGAATTTTACAGCTGGTCATGTATGTAGATCATTGTAATATACATAAATAAAATTATTTTTGATATCAAATAACAGCTTTTTATAAGATGATAAGAGTAGTGTATACGCTACTCAACAAAAAAAGCAACAATTAAAAAAAATGTTGTCTGTTTGTTCCGACTAATATCGGAAACGGCTGCACCGATTTCGACGAGACTTTGACTGTTAGATCTTGTAAGGAGTAACATGATCTTTTTTAATTACCCCTTGGTGGCGCTGGGGTCGCTTTGTTGAAAATTGTTATTTATGAACCGATTTGACTCAATATCAAAAATCACTACTAAAATCCTTTAAGTGATCCTGATTATAAACTTAATAATATACTTGAACCTCGAACAAATTTTACTTTACTGTGATTTTTCATCGCCTTTGCCATTTTTTTCTTCGTACCTTCCACATCACTGTAACTGTACATGTACCTACTTAATTAAAAAGGATGCAGATAGGTTACGTGCGGATTTACTTTTTTTACGGTAAAATATAATGAAGCGTAAAATATTATCCTCAGGATGATGACAAAAATCAATTCATTATAAAAAAAAAAACGATTTAAGTAGCTGCAATGTAATTACCTGCAGTAATGCTGCAACTAGCCAGCGCAGCCATTAAAATTTAATATTCCGTTAATAAAGTTATGTTTCACGAGTATCCTGCAGGATAAAGGCACACCTCCCCTACCCTTATTTAAACACATCTTCCTGTTTGTCCTCATAATTGTGTTCATTCATTAATGGAATTTCTTTTTTTTTTTGCAAAAAAAAACTCCTATTGAAATAGTTAGGTATTCAGTGTTCACTAGTGTGGCCTACATTTTCATTAAAATTGTGGTTCACATTTAATATTATTATTTAATTTTTTTTTACATTATAATTTGAAGGAAGCACAGGAATTTTATTTGCATTTTTGATGTTACGCTGGCATGTATAATTGAATATCAATAAATTTGAAATATTTGATGATTGTGAAATTGGGCTTGTGTGTGGTTTTGTATATACAGATTTGGTGGAAATTAAATGGAATGTTTCCAAAAAAGTTTATTTTACGAAGTTTTTGTGTTTCCAATATTGTTCAAGACATTTTTGTGGACGGGAATATAAATGGGCAGTTGAAATGTAAATATTTTTTGAGGAGGGCTTGCGGTTGTGGGCGAATTTTGATTTTGTTTATGTTGTGAATTTTGTTAGAAAATTTTCAAATTTAAAAAAAATAACAAAGCGGTTGATTGTGAAGGGAAAAATTCTAACAAACTGTATATAATTAGAATGTAAATAAATGCTAAATAAAAATAATAAAAATAATTGTTTACATAAGAAGAGCTTTAAAAAAAATTTGGAAAAAAACAAAAATAAAGCAAAATAAAAATTAAAAAAAGTAAACCTTTGTTATGAAAAAAATAAACTCTTATACAATATAATATATACTCCTATAAAGGAAAAAAATGTCGCTTTCCCCGACAATGCAGTGATTTGTGGAATAACAGTTAATGTCAGGCTGCGACATGAGTTCAAAAACAGTGTCAAAACCATAACATTTAAAGGTTTTTGAAAAATTTAATACGCACGTCTTAAATATTAATGAATTTATTAAAAAAAGGATTTGGAAAATTGTATCCGATTTTGATTGATTGATATGCATTTGTTTCCAGCTTATTAAAATAAAGCTTATCATAAAATTTAAAATAATTTTGTTTGATTTAGTTTTAAAAATATTGAATTTTCACGAAAAAAATATTACAAAATTAATTATAGTTAAAATTAGTTAAAATATTGATTTTTTTTATAACATGCGCGCGCAAAAGGGATTTATGTGTTGCCTTTATAGTGTTAAAACACACTGCGCGAGCATAGGAAGATTAGGGAGAGAGGGAAAGAAGGTGTCGATTAACATTGGTTTTGAATGCATGCACATCGAAACGGCAAGGGAAAATCTTGCCGGGTAAACCATTCCAAAATCGTATTGTACGGCTAAAAATATAATCTCTATATATTTCACGGTACGTCCGAAATTGGTCTCAAGGGTGAACTGATGAGCATTCCTAGCAAGACGAGTATTACGGGTGAAACTTTTAAGGGGAGGAATGCAGCTGGCTACCTCGAGTGAACATTTTTTATGAAAGAAACGGTAAAATAAGGAAAGACATGAAACATTGCCACGGTGTTCGAGAGGGGCTGTTTCAGCGGCAATTCTATTACCTATCAATCTTAAAGCTCGATTTTGTATTCTATCAAGCAGGTGAAGACATGTTTGTGAAGCACCTGCCCAGACGTGTGAGTTATACTCAAGTTTTGGGCGTATAAACGCTTTATTAATTGTAGCCAGATCAGAAGGGTAAAAAAACTTACGCCGATAAAGATAACCTAAGCACTTAACATCATTCTTAGCGATCTCAAATATATGGTCGTTCCAACGGAGATATCAAGAGTAATAATTTAACTTTCACCAAAGCGATGTAAAGATTTGTTCCACTGTTCGGTGAGATATGCCATCAGATAACCAGTGGAACAGTTGCTGCGGAAGCCATACTGACGGTCATGGAGAAGCTTTCGGTCTTCGAGATATTCCTTAAGCTTAAGGTTAATCCGCGGTTCCATGACCTTTCTTAGGGACAGGCTGGACAAATGCTGTTTTCCATCTCCATTTTTCTGATTGAATTTTTAATTTTTTATCTAGTTTTTCCAAAATTTGGAACCAATTTTAAGTTTAATGCATTCGTAGTACGTACAAATGTTTTTGGAAACAACGAAGTTATTTGAGATTAACGAAAGATAAAGAACCGGGCTAACCTGTGATCATTCTTATGGCATTCTTGTGTGTGAATGTGATTGATTCTCCGGTCAAGTTAAAATGCATTCTTAATGCATGTTGAATTCAAGAATTATCATTTGGAGACGTATTTTCAAAGTTGATTTCTAATATCCAAAAAACTTTCAACCAATTTGTTGTCTTTTTACCGAATCAAATTTTTAATTTGTTAGTTGTTCCAAATATGGCTTAAAAATACAAAATTTTTCTTTGATTATAATGTTGTCAGCTATGCAATAAATTTTGTAAACTTTAGTGTTTGTTACCTTAAAATTGAAAATCTGTAGTTTTCTCGTCATGAAATTTGGGGTGGATCTGGGCCTCAACCAACAAGTTTCTCCAGGCAGCTCGGTCCCTAGCGAAGCACCACTTTAGAAATGTCTTCAGATCATTTTTCTGAAATGTTGTTTTTGTTCTTAAATTCCTCTCCTAGATGAGACTTTTGCTTCTGTTTTATTCTGTTTGAATTATCCATAAATCAAACCCTCCTTTATAAAGTTTATCTATAATTTCAGCAGATTGAATGTTTTCCTCAAAATTATATTTTCACTCTTATAAAACAAAAAACTGTTTTATTGTTCTTAACTAAACAACTCAAGTTTGAATGATTTTTGTTTTCAAAAGTTCAGTTTAAGATTCAAGACACTAGCATTGCTGTACCAATCATCAATCAGTGATGAATCCACTTTCTTTAAATGGCTTCCAAACTCAATTTCCCTTTATTATGTCATAACACTAAACCAAGTCATCCCTACCGACCAATAAATTCACCCAAAAAAAAAAGTCTTTAGCTTAAAGGTCTTATCAGAACCTTAATCCATAAGATACAAATGCAATGAACCATCGGAGTCAATGAGAAGACACATCAATGATTTATCGAAGTTCGAGAAACATAAATTTATAAAGCTTTGCCCATCGAATTGTTAATAAACGAGTTATCTTCCAAACCATTTTGATTTTAATTTCAAAAATCCACAAAATTCAGCTAAAGATAGACAGACAGAAAGACACAAGCGTTACACGTAAAGTACGTCATCAAAGAAATAAATTACCCCCTCAAACTGGCAGGATTATTTATGTCAAGCCATTGCCGCTGATGAAATTAATCTTCTTTTCGAACATTACGATTGGCAAAGTAAGGTTTTTGATCTCCCCCCGTTCCCCTAAGGGCCCCATTTCTGGTGTCATAGTCTGTTCAACATGAAATGATATAACAAGCAGGAAGTTATCCCAAATGTTTTCCCTTTTCCTTTTTCCATAGAGATACGAAGCAACTTCTGTTTGCCGTTATAATACCTTTGAATCCATTAAGAGTGTTGCATGCATGCGGTAGGTAGGATAATAATTCACTTTCGCCTTCCTTTGCCGAGCTGATTTTGGATCTTTCACCTTCTTAGAAACTTTTGACTCCCCACCCCCTCTTTTTAAGTTCTTAAGAACTTTACCCCAGAAAATCTACTAAATACTCTGACCTGTTAGTGTCGTAATCGTAATACACCACCTCTACACTGCACGTACACGAGCCCAAAGAGTCTCACGTTTCCTTTCCGCACTTCTCGACAACAACACCACAAACAATTTTGCCTCTGCCAACAAACACCGACCCCACTGTCATTTAGACGGCTTCGGTTCAGGTTGACGGTTAATTGCGATTCTATAATAAAGTAGAGATAATATATCAAATTTCATGGTATCCTTTTAATTTATGTGTGTGTTGGTGTTGTGTATGTCGTCCTTGTGCGGCATTATGTAGGATAGTGCTAGCAACACCGAAGACCTCAACGCTCGACCATAAACGACAGTGTCGTCTAGTGAACTATGTGTGTTTGGCGCGGGACACCTTTCGCATGAGGGTGGTTCAAGGAAACGTTGAAAATGATACACTAGCATCGGGACAGGGCAAGGCAACCGCTGCCGCAGCGTTTCAGAGTGCGGAACTGCCATTTGGATAATTGCTGGTTGTGCCCTGTAAAGCTGGTGTGATAGTAGTTCGGTCTCCTTTGGTCGGTCAATCACTCGATATTGAAGGGGGAGTGGGTATTGATGGACGGAGGTGCAGAGTATGGGAATTAATATGAAATAAAATTGATTTTTTACGAGCGGACATTTTAGTTGGTGCGCCTGTGTGTGCCAGGAATAAATATGTGCGAAGTGACTCCCCACAACGTGTGAGTGGTTTCTTCCTGTGTGGAGTATTTTTTTTTTATTTTTTTGAACCACCTTTCTTCATCGTCGATGTCGATGTCCTTATTAATGGGCTTTCCTCCATATGGGATAACCCCCCCCTCTCCCCTTCCTTTTTCTGCCATTCTCGGATGTTCTGATGTTCTTGGGGAATTTAATGAACAATGAAAGCTGGTGGCACACTGCTGGTTGCAGGAGTGATTTCATCAGAGTGCCGATATGGTTGTGGGTGGATTGGCATGCCGATATGCATGTCAATGACGACAACGGGATCAGGTTGGAATATATCGGTCTTATGAGCTTAAACTTAAGTTGATTTGTGATCAAAAGGAATGGAATTTTGGAAGTGTATGTGTGGTGCAGAAGGAGCTTTTAGTTTGGTTCCTTATTTGCGCGCTCAATAAGTGATTAATTAAAAGAAGTTTTCTGGATGAGACGGATGGTATAGCGGCCTGAAGTCCGTACGACCGGCCGACGACGTGGGTAGTTAATTAGGAAATGTTTTCGAGTGTTTTAATGGCATTTGGCAGAGAGAATAGAGATAAGTTGTTTTCAAAGTTGGTAGCTCATCTGTTTAAAAGTATTTTTTTTGAATGAGATTCTTCAATTTCTGAATTTAATGAGTCCTTTTTCAATTTTGCTTTGATTTCCTAATATAATTAGTTCTTGTAGACAAAACAGCCATTAGTGCTTAAAGAATTGAAATTCATTTTCAAAAAGCATTTGATAGTTTTTTTTTTAATTCAAAGTCTATTGATTTAATTGGGTTTTGAATAGTCCCTACTTTGGAGATCTAGGTTTTATATCAAAGGTCAGATAAATTAAATTAAATGGTTTTAATACTAGAAATTACATGCTGGTTTTCCTTAGAGCTCCGTATTGTACACAACCTCATTTATCACTCTAACCAATCATCTGGATCTGAAACAATTTATCCAATAAATTGATTTGATGACGACGCTACTCTTAGCTTTACACGCCATGTTCCTTGCATGTTGATCTCCAAGCCAACATTTAATAAGATCATTAAAATTTTAAAGTGAAAATCACGATTTTCTGCGAGCTCGGTCCAAAGCAAGCTGCCACTAGTTTCACACTCGAACTTTTTTGAGATATTCTAAAAGGTATTGAACTTCCGAGAGGGATAGCTGTCAAACTAGTTGTCATACTAATGAAGTGAGTTTGACTTTTTTTTCAGTATACTTTGGCAAATCACCATGCAAAGTTCTACAACAGAACTACGTTTACAAAATTCGAGCTCTGATCACCAAACTTATAAAGCACTTGGTTAAGTTTTTAGTGCGCATACTAGGGATCGATTCATAACCACATTTGCGCTTTTGGATATTATATTCATCCAAATCGAGCCTGTATAATGCTACTAAAGAAGCCATCGCCAAATCATCTTCAGCAGCGAGGCTTATTTCTGGCTTAAATGATTCGGGATTTTTTTATTTTTCATGTCATTGGAAATCATTTCGAGGAGAAATAGTGCCAACAAAATGACGCAACACGCCGTACAACGCGTGCAGCCGTCACTTTTTGTGTGGTTTGACATGGTTGGACTACTTTTTGTGGGGGTACGTCAAATATGTGGTCTATGCTCATAAACCATCAACGATTGATCATTTAGAAGCCAACATTCGACGTACTATTGACGAAATAAAACCAGGTATGCTGGAAAAAGTAGTGCCGATTGGACCGATAGGATGGCGTTCATAAGGCGCAGTCGCGGACTCCATTTGCCAGAAATTGTTTTTATACATTAAGTGCCATGAAATTTGTGAGCTAAAAGAGCCAACATTTTGGTCATTCCATTTAATTTGTTGTGTTTTATTTTTAAAAAAAGCTCTAGAGAAAAAATAGTGTTAAATCAACCAAAAAATAACCATTTATCATGTTGTTATTTTTAAAACGAATTGATGGTGTTATTTTTTTACAAGACACAAGAATTTGACATGATAGATTTTATAACAATGCTAAGATAACATGAATACCCTGTTCAATTAAAACTGTAAGCCATTTTAAATAAAAACGAAACCACTGATAAATCAAGATGATTTAATGTGAAATTTACAATGCTGTCGTGTAAAATCTACACTACCCTTTGTCAAATTGATCCTGGTAACCATGTTAAGGTTACTCTAAATTCTCAAACTTCAAAGAATTAACATGATCCACTGTAAAATGAGCAATGCTCTCCTGTGAAATCTACACAGTGTCAAATTAGTACAAGCGTTCATGTTGAATATACACGGGACTGCCAACAAATCAACATGGTCCACTATTAAATTAAAAAAACGCTACCCTGTTGAAACTACATGACCAATTGTTAAATTTAAACTAGTGTTTATGTTGAATTCATACGGGGTCTCAAATAAATCAACATGATCCACTATCAAATTAAAAACACTACCCTGTTGAAACTACATGACACAATGTAAAATTTACACTAGTGTTCATGTTGAACTTACACGAGGTTTTGAATAAATCAACATGATCCACTATTAAATAAAAAAAAAACGCTATCCTGTTGAAACTACATCACACATTGCAAAATTTACATTAGTGTTCATGTTAAATTTACACGGAACCTGTTCTAAATTAACATGATCCAATATTAAACTCAAAATGCTCATCTGTATAATCTGCATGACCCTATGTCAAGTTAATCGTCATGTTGAACCTATAATAAAACATTAATAAATCAAAGAGACGAACTCCAAATTAATAATTAAAATTTAATTTCTATACACAAATAGTTTTATTAAATGATTTTAAGAAATTCTATTTATATATGTTTACTTAAATTACTTTTCAATAGAACACAATTTCAATATATAATACAACAGTTTACTCACTGTACTAAAATGATTCTATACGCACTAATTTTAAGGTATTAGAAAGCTGGTGAATATGAAGAGGAGGTGACATTAATTCAGTTACATTTAAAAAAGTATGTTGAGTTATCATTTCTCCTATAACTTAAGCCTGGTAATGTGTTTCAAATTAAAGAATTTTATATTCAAAACAAATGAAAACATTTTTTTGTTTTTTTTTTTAATTTATGCATATTTTTTGTGTGTCCCGTGACTATTTTTTAATGGTTTACTTCAATTAAACAACTTTAAGGAATTACTGCCCACGACCGACCACGTTCACGATCACGAACCAACTGCAAATGTTGTTCTATGCGATTGAAAGCTTTTGCTGCATTTAAATTCGAACCAATAGATACATTTTGGGTTGAAATAAGTATATACAGTGCAAATTTAACACGGTAACTAGGTTAATAATTTTACACTAGCAGATACATTATTGTATCTACACTGAAATAGTGTTAATGTTGTAAAGCAAGACGACGATCTTGGATTGAAATGAGCATATATAGTGTACATTTAACACTGTTATCAGGTAAACGGTGCATGAAACTAACGGTTAATTTTATATAGGAACAGGATGATCTGTTTACTTTGAGTGCAATGAGCATGTTCAAAACAAATTTAACAATGCCATCAGGAAAAGTTATCATGTTGGTATAACAAAATATTTTGTTAAATCAATATCCATAACCTTGTTGATAAACAACTAATTTATCCGTTTTAATCCAATAATTTGCACAGTGTTAAAGATACCGTGTACGCTTCAAATTTTGTTTCTCAATTTATAAGAGATAACATACCTTGTAATAGTAACATGCGCCTTGTAAACTTTTAACCTGACGTTTTTCTCTGAGTGTATAGTTGGAGTAGCTCAAAGAATCTCCTGTCCTAAGAATCACGCAAAAAATCTGATGTTCTATTTGTCGTCAATGCTTTCCTGCGACCTTCAAATCTTTCAGAAGAGATGGTGCATATTCCTATAGCTTTCTTAAAGCTATACATACAGATAGGCCATCAACTTCTGCGGCTTAGTTGGACTTAAGCTCAGATAACAATCAAAAATAAAGACTACCCATTATTTTGATGACAAAACTTTGATGAAGGATATTTTAAGGTCGTTTCTTTTATTTTTATACCAATTGTAATACTCGGACTTGTTGAAATGTAGCTTCAGTTAGTCAAGGCACAATGACTCATTTTTCAATTGCGATTTTATTAAAATTTGTTTTAAAATAGTCAAGTAAATCAATAAATTCAAATGTCATCAATTCATTAAATATTGAAATCTGTGTACCTATTATATATTTATGGTTAAGTGTTTTGTCTCGAAATTAGCTTTTTTTTTTAATATTTTCTTAAAATTCTCGAATAATATAGATATAATAAATTTTTAAAAAATGTAATAAAATGCTATTTTCAATTAAAAATTGGAAAGCCAAGCAACGAAATTACAAACGTATTTCTCTGAAAAAAAAAAATAACAAATTATAGAACTACAATCCTGCTAAATCGTTGGGCAAATGACCATTAGTTAATCATATATATTCCTCACTTCCATTCTATACAAATAATGAATTATTTGCTTAGGCCGTTCCTATATCAATTATTTATAAAAAAAAACATAGTTTAAAACATTAATTACCCATAAAACGCAAATGCAATAAACCTTTAACTATAAATTAATTTATTAAAAAAATCAAACAAAAATTCATTAAGAAATAACAATAGAAAATAAATTTACTGTGAAAAAGCTTCTTGTTTCACCTGCTGCCACAAAGTCCTGTTCCCCTAAGCCAATGCACAGTCAACCAACATCTCTATATCACCACTTATATTCCTGGTTGTCCCAGGATACAAACCCATAGGGATAAAGCTTCAATTGTCCTTCGCATTACAAAGCAATTTATATTGCAGGAGAAGTTCAACTGCTTCTACTATACTGGGTACCTACCGTACACTTGTTCATCCATCCAGGAGTACAAATAAATTTTCTAAAGGTCCTGAGTAGAGGGATGGGTCTTAAATGAAGTGATATGTCTGGAGGTCATTGTGAATTTAAGTCGATTAAAAAAAAAATATATATATATAAACAAAAGATAATAAGGGAAAGCTTTTGTTAATAAATGCTCAGCAGTTGAAGGACTAACTAGGGAAAAAGAGTATTGTCCATGTCCACGTCCAGTCCATCCTGATGATGAAATTACATTTTAAATAATCAGCAAATTTAAATTGCAATGATGAAAGTAATCTGCGTTTAGGGAGATAGAGATAAATGCGTAATGGGAAAAGTTTGTTAATATTTTCATGGAAAAGCACCATTCTTATAGTCGGAAAAAGGGTTGTCCTTGGTAACTTAAGGATGAAAGTGATGGTTTATTTTATTGTTATTTCATAAAACTACATTAATTTTCATGAAAATAAATTTTAAGAACTATAACGGTTGTCGACGGGTCTTTCTTCCACAGTGTGTGTCTTTCTTGATAGAAGAGGCCCTAATTGACATGTCTTCTAAATTCCTTTTGTCAGATTTTCTTTTTTAATAAACGTTTGTAACATTTGTAATGACCTAATGACTACATTTTGGTCATACGTTTGGGTTACTGCAAAATATAAGGAATTTTAACCTAAAGGGCCCTGTGTTCTAAAACCTAAGCAAGTCTTTATTTAAGCTTTATTTAAACAAACTAAGCTGTATATTTAAAGAATTTATGTTTGTCTGCCAATACTGAAAGAGAATCATTTACAATTATCTTTCTTATACAATGTGGGCCTAAAGCAATGACTCTACTGGAAAACGCTATAGTCAGTCAAATCCATCAGCTGTTGGCTGTTGACAGCGAAACACATGTAACCTATGCTCAAGCTATCCTGAATCTTGATCAATTGGATGACGATTTTTCATCGAAAATCATCATGAGGAATGAGGCTCATTCAGTTACAAAAATCCGCGTGTGACGAAGAGCCGTTGCACCTGCTTAAAGTTACTGCAGGGTGTCAAAAACCGCGGGCTAAACCGTAACTGTGAGCGGCGAACGCTCCAGAACCAAGATCATCGATTTACTCCTTCCTTAATTGGATGAATTAGGAGGAAATTTGGTTA
This sequence comes from Platycheirus rosarum, assembly GCA_963971375.1. Lineage (NCBI taxonomy): Eukaryota > Metazoa > Arthropoda > Insecta > Diptera > Syrphidae > Platycheirus > Platycheirus rosarum. Next base: position 262,751,262 of record OZ020507.1, read on the forward strand.
CAAGATGACGGAATAACTGCCCACACTATATAGTCGAAACACAATTTATATTCTTAATGAAGCATTTCCGCATCTTCTGATCTCCCAGATTTAAACCGCTTCAGATTTTTTATTATGGGTTAACTTTAAGTCCCATAGTGCCCATGATGTAGTAGTAAGTGTGTCAGACTGCTATGCCAAAGGCTCGGGGTTCGATTTGCCGTCAGAGCTAATTTTTTCCTAGGTACTGCTTGTTGCGAAAAATTGATGAATTCTCTAACAATAAAATTTTTCCCTTAAAAGTGCATCTCATGCATTCTTTCTGGCGCGGCTGTATTTTAATTGTAGTTCGCCTCTGCTCCTACAGATTTGCAACACACGCACAGGATTGGTTGAGAGTATAAGATCTTGGCTCTTTAAGGAGCTGCGGCGACAATATATGTATTTATTTATATATATAACTCGAAGTCCTGCCTAATGTAACCAAGCCTCTGACTTTTGAACCTCTTCAACATAGGCTATTAACTTTTACCCCAACTTGTAAAATCCTCATTACACGATATTACTCAATTTCCAACAAGGTATTTTGCAAAATAGATTTGTGGTTTCAATCCGACTCGAAGGACCAGGATTTTTGTCTAAAACTAACCAATCTTCCTTAAATCAGGTGGCTAGGTCTTTGCCACTGTGTAGCTCGTTTTATCTCTTAGGCCGCTCCCTTACTTGTCAGTGTGGTATCGTTTATCGCAGTTTACTCGGTACACATTCGCTACCGATATTTCACTGAATACATACATATTGCTATAGACACCTGTGTCGACAGTCGGCAGTGTATATTTTTTTCGATTTACGGTTGTCGCCAATGCTTCTTTCTTTTTTTTTTGCGTAAGCGCAAAAAGAAAAATTGGGCACTGGGTCGCACGTACTTGCTCTTATGTGCGTAATTTCATTGCAAAGCAAGATCTTTGACAGATATAAGTAAAGCTCACGTTGAAAATAATAGTTTGAACGTATAAAAAGTATCAAAACCACAATACTTAACGCTTTTTACCAAAAAAATGAATAATTTATTTATTATTATAAATGAATAACAAACATTTAAGAAAAAAGTAATTTAGATAATTTTATAACCGGTTTCGATAAAATCCTGTTTTTTATTTTTAGTTTTTTTTTTTTAGTTTTTTTATTTTTTTTTTTTTTTTTATTTTGGTAGGTATGCAGTTTTTTAGAGTTTATTGATAATAATATAATAATGTAATAATATAATAATATAATAATAATAATAATAATAATAATAATAATAATAATATTGAATTTTCCAAAAAAAAAAAAAAATATTTCCAAAATTAATTATAAATAGAAAAAAATAATTATTCAAAATTTTGGTATGCAGAATTAATTTGGCTACTTAGATCTTTTCATGAAATCCAATGATCCGTTGCCGAGAAAGTCTAAAATTTAAAAAAAAAACCTAATATGAGAGTTACAGTTGATAGATTTCCGGTAAATTTGGTTCTGATTAGATGATAGCTATTACCAACAAAAAAATTCTCAAAAATGTTGATCAAAATCGTAGGTACTTTTTCGAAAAAAATTAGCTTTTCCTTAACCGTTATCTGGCAGGTACCTTTATCGTTAGTAATACAAATAAAATTTCAAATTCCCCTCTGAGGAATGCCAAAAGATGCACACATACCAAATTTGAAAGCAATCGCTTAACCCGTCCAGGCTGCAGCTCGTTATACACTTGGACAGAAAGACGGTAATTTTTTATCAATGACATTTATAGGCTTATCTGTGATCGTAATATCATGTTTGATTGTTATCTCAATTTGTTTCATATTCACGAATTCAAACTTCCTTATAGTACCTATAATCGCAAGTAAAATAAATTACACGACTCAATCGCTTGCTTGCTCTTATGTGCGGTCACAGCTTGGAATAAAATTTGAAAAATATTAAGGGAACTTCAAAGTTTTTATTCGATTTTTCTGACTTTTAATTGTTTTTGAAAAATGTACGAAAAATAGTTTTCATCGGAAAAAAATAAACGCCATTTTTGAAAAAGTGTGATTTTTTTTTTAAATCGAGCAGTAACGATTTTATTTTAATTAACTTTTTTCAAAAATTTAAAAATAATAATTTAAGAATGTAAACTTAAGCAAAAAAATAATCTACATTTAAAAACAAAATTTAAAAAAAATCCATCTACCCGTTCTCAAAATATTGATTTTTAAAAAACAAATTAAGAAAAAATTATTAAAAATACAAAAAAAAAGTTTTCGAAAATATTTTAAAATAAAATTACTTAGGCTACCAACATCTTCTTGAATATCAATTTTTATTGAAATCGGATGACCAGTTTTCGAAAAGAAAAACAAAACGGTTCTATGTGAGGTACCGTATTTAGCCCACCATCTTGAATTTTTTTTCACCAAAACATAACCTACACCTACAATAGTTCACTGATTTCTTTTCATAAAACTTCTCGGAGCTGTTTCCGATAAAAATAAGCTTTTACGGTTATATGACCGGTACCGTTAAAGTTGGAGCTAAAAAAAATTAGAATGTCAAAATAACCAAATTTGAAGACGATTGGCCAAACCGTTTAGGCTTTAGTTCAATATAAGTATGTTTCTCTATCTCCGTAATGTCAAAGCTTTATTCATTCGGTAAAGCGGTAAAAACCGATCACAGATACCACAGGGACAAGTGGGGGTGCGACCTTAGTGACGATGAGATAATATTAACGAATACCGATATTGGCGAATCGGAGTTAGTATTCAACCGTTATTCTGCACAGACAGCCTTAAAATCGATAAAAAGGTGGTGGCTATCGATTTAAAGTTTTAGGTTTTTTTTTTCAAAATCTGCCGTAATGTGTCGATAGTGGAATTTCATGGCCTTAAGGCACAGTGTAATGAACCCATCCGTATGTTGGCGAATGGCTTTAGGCAACCAAAACCTTAGCAGAAAAAATCTGTCAAAAGAAGTTCAGGAGACTGCTTTGACTTGATGCATACTTCTACCTAAGTCATCGGCTGCAGCTTCGGAAGCTAGGGTTTATTGAAGTTAAGGTTATATACATATACCATTGATTTATTTTGTCCAAGTTGAATGGTTCATTCCGCCTGATCAAGGAATTCGATACGTTATTGCCGGTATACACTCTGCAAAAGTAGTGCTTCTATATTCTCAGCATCGACTGCGATTCTACAACGATGTTACCTTGTCAGTTTGGGTTCTATCTCTATAGCCTTAGCGATTCCTTCCTCCATAGAGTTCGCAAGTAGTTCTGGTCTTTCTATATAGCGCCATCTATTTTCTTTCTATTTGAATGTGATATTTGCTTTCCAGTAATCATGATCAAATCAGAGGCGGCCTCTCTGATGGTAAATTAGCAATGTTGCCAATGGTTTTCAATACCTGATGCGGGCTCGATCGAAGAAGAAGCGTGCGATTTCTCGCGATAGCCTTCCGTAAGCAAACTCAATCGCAGTATTACCTATTTTTGGCGTTGGTCGGGATATCCGCAAAATCCGGATGTCTTTGTTAGTAATTTCTTAGACTACTCATAAAAACCCCCTCGGTCTTATCAAGTGGACTTTATCTTAAGTCACCGGATTTTTGTGGCTTCAAGAACCAAAATCCTACCTATTTAATTATTACTTCCCAAATTTATCCCCGTTATTGAACTAATGACACATATTTCAAAGAGCACAAACTCTTCAAAAGAGCATATTGTTGAACTCGCAAATAAAACTCCTTTTATTGAAAAAGTACACATTATATTGAAGACTCACACTCAAGACTCAATACGGACTTCCAGAATTGTACATTGAAATATATGAAACTTTGAGTATTCTTACCTGTTTTATTACCCTTTACCTTTTGTAGGAGTTTTAGTTGCAGAAAAGTATCTTCCTAGAGGACGCTTTCCAAAGTTTTTAAGGAGCTGTGGGGAATTATATGGTTGGCGCAAGAACTTCAGCTCCTCCGCAAGCAATATTTATAGGGTAAAGGATAAATATATATAGAGTAATAGGGTAGGAATGGAAAAAACTGCACTTTGCAATGAGGACTTTTGTGACGTCGTTGTCGGTCGTCCCCTAACGTACCGTATAGTTAGCAATGTTTAGTAATATAACCAAATTCATAAGTAAAATGAGTTTAAGTGGTTTAAGAGGGAAATAATGTATCTGTAATATGATATAATAATGAAAATAAAATGAGGTTATGTAAGAACTTCGGATCGTTTTGAAGAAAAAAAAATAAAAATACAACAAATAGGTTGCAGGTTTTGAATTAAGTCATAAGTTTGTGGGGTATTGTAAAGGTGATAAATTGAACTGCAGTTATAGTCGCAAGGAGGATGCATGATTTTATGTTCATCAAATGTGTCGGGCTAGGTCTTTTGTTTGCTGTGAATGCTTAGAAGGAGAGCAGTCCTCACTGCAAGCATGCTTGTATAATGAGGACAAACATGAAAAATGTTGTCATAAAGTATCTTAAAAAGTCAAAAACTTTTCTACATCATTACAAATTAATTGATTAAAGATTTTGAAAATGGGATAGTGTAAGAGATGTTATTTATGCACATTAGCTTTAAGGTAAACCAGTTCTTTACTTAACAAAGAAGAAGAATTGTTACTTCAAAATCATGGTTACCCATTTATTTTCAATTCTATCAGGGATGTGACTTATCGTAGGCCAATAGATCAGGTCTCTTCTAGAGGGGTTTTCAATAAAAGCGGGTAGATTTTAGCGCCATGTGGCGGCTGTGGTGACCCTTAACAGCGGTCTCTCCGTTTGGTGGCCAAATTTGAGACGACCTGTTTATTAATGAGTTAGCCAATATTATGTCAAAACAACTCAAGATCGACCGCGGTGCATGAAAGTGTGCATAAGAACCTGAAACAATCGATTCTCCGCCATGCACAAGAACTCGGAGTTTCGGAGACTTCAACTTTTTCAACAAATTTTGCGTCGAAACTTGGGCCTACATCCGTACCAGTTGACAATGCGTCTTCAAAAAGTCATCGTTAGGTGGCGTTAATGGTTCGTACTTTTTTTTCAAAAAACCACGTTGTTGATGCGGTCACCGTCAATGCGAGCGCTACAGGACAATAATAACCAATTTTGTATGGCCCAGGGGGACGTACCTCTCTACCTTCCAGTGATCGTCCCTGGAAACGAAAATAGAAAAGATGAAGTGTGATGATTGGATACGCTATACCTCAGGCTAGTATAATTTAGGCTAAGAGAGAGAGATGATGTTCTTGGTTAGAAAAGATGTGGTAAAGTGTCGTGGCAGTCACTACTACCTCATACTTAGTATAACTTTGACCAAGAAAAACGATGATCCCGAAAGAATAAAAATCCTAACAGACGGGCATTAAAAAAGTCTGTGGTCTAGGTGCCTCAATGCTCCTTAAAAGTTTTTGGTTAAAACGGTGAATAACGGAATCGTTGCCGGGAGCAATGTGCCACGAAGAATTTAATGGGTAGTTTTTACCTTTAGTTAAAACTGAAGAATTTAATGGGTGAATTTTACCTTCGGGTAAAAGATGAAATTATAAAGATCGAAGAATAAGTATTGATGAAGACCGACTTTAAGTTGTTTTATCGCTGGGGCAACGTGTCAGGATTGGGTAATAAAGGGTGTTTCTTTAGACGTGTAGTTTTTAATCTGGCAATACTTTTTTCGGAGTTGGTCTTTTTAACAGCTGTCACTTGATTTATGCTCAGTTTGGTTTGCCATTTTATAATGAACAGACTTACTCCTGAACAACGTTTGCAAATCGTGCAAATTTATTACCAAAATAATGGTTCGGTTCGGTGGAGCAGAGTATCGAACAAGACCCGAATGGGTGCATCCGCCATCACTTTATAGAAGATTTTACGGAAGGATCCTGGTTTATGAGCTTAAAAAATCTAACTCGTGCAAGAATTGGAGCCGATTGACCGATCCCGATTTTCACAAAATTGATCCAATGATGGTCTTCATCCAAGAAAATGACTTATTGGCTTTAATTCAGATAGCCCTCCAAAATTCCCAGCACCTTAAACTAGACATCATGACACAAGAATCTAAGAATAGAGACCTAATAATACTTAGAAAAGTTGTTTGTCGACGACATAACCCAAAGGTTTCAAATTATGTCACTTCCTGTAAGAAGTGGCGACGATGTTAGAGAAAAACTGTAACATTCTATGTCCTGCTGCTGAATTTATTCCTTACCTTAGGTTAAGCTACTGTCCGGGATGGACCTAGGTCTTTACCAACAATCTTCTACAGCCACCTCTGCGTGCGCCACATAAATCTCGGTCTTCTTCTACTGCGCCGTACTTCCGGGGTGGAATCGATTTTTTTTCGGCCGGATCATTGGTATCCATCTACTTTATATGAACCACACATCTGAGACGTTGGACTTTTATACACTTTTTGGCTAGGTTTGTGTCGGAATTCCTGGTTGTATCTCCTTCACGAAACCAAAAATCACCTGATGAATTTTTTTCTCGAAGCAACCTAAAGCGTTCTAATCTAATCCTAGCCCGATCAGAAGAAGGATTGATTGGCAAGATTTATTTTTCGTTTTATCTCAGCGCTGGTGTTGTTCTCTGAAACCGGAGCTCCGGTAGACTAAATCCCTTACTACCTCAAAGTTATAGGTGTCTATCGTGATGTGTTGTCCATATCATAGATTTTGGGGATTTCTTCTTGAAATGTCAGCATACCACAAAAGCGCTACTGTCATCACGCTGTGTTCTTCCCATTCTGTCAATATCGTTGGATTATGCGAGTAATTGGACGGACTTTTGATAAATCGTACCTCTGGCCTTGGCGTGAGAGTTCTGCACTATTCTTTCAAGTATGACGTTGAAGAAATCCCATGAGAGCACATCGATCCTAAATCCTTTTTTGACTTCATTGGTGTCTTTGGGGTCTATAACGACCTTGACAGAATAGCGTGTGTTGTTTCATTAGCATTACAAATATAACTTGACTTTTTCGTCATGGAAAACGACATAATCTTCAAAAAATATGTTCATCCAAAAGCTTCCCATTAAAGCTTCTACATAATATAAGATAAGGTATAGACTAGAAATCTTTATAAAACTAAATATTACATCAAAGACTAAATTTATATTTTCAATATGTAAAAGTGACGAATCCTCCAAAATGTTTATTCTTATATATATTCAATGGAAAAGATATTTCAATCCAAACGGAGCACAATATACCCCCTGATAACCCCAATAACAATGTTACCACAAATATCTACTTCAAAAGCTAAAGAATTACAACGAGTGTCCTCCGTTAATAGTGTCCTCGTAATTTTCAGTAAGCCATTCGTTAACTTTGTCCAACACTTGTACAATAATATCATCTCTTTCGACCACAATGCCGCACAATATAAATCTTCACAAACAAAAACCAAATTTATTAAGCAGTCACAAGAAGATTTTTTGAAGTACCCCCTCACCATCCCCCTTCAGCCGTGCCAACTAATGAAGCCCATAACCATGATAAACAAAGCTGCATTTGTTGCGGTTTACATTGCTGCAAACAACAGATCTGCCAGTACAAAAGACAAGCAGCAGCAGTAGTAGCAACAGCAGCCGCACAAAACTTTGTTGAATAATTTCGTATATAAAACCGAAACGTTATTGTCTGTTCCATCCAAATCCACCAGACACTACCATCCTGCATAGAACAGTTACTATACCATACAGCCCATTAACTTGGCTGTAATAAACCGTAATAAATGTCAACCAATTTGCACCCTCAATCGGATTGCAGCAACACAACAACACACTTAACGCTCCCAACCCTTGGCTTGGTGGTACATCGCAAGTCGGCCGTCAGGACTCAGGATACAAGGCAAAGGACTACGCTTTACTCTACGCAACAACGGACAGGACTGCATTAATGAGATACACTTCGATTGAATTTATTTGCTATGATGCATACATAATGAGGTAGTGGGGTAGTGTGGATGGAGCCAATCAGTAGCAAGGATATGTGGGCCGGGATCCGGCCAGGTCCTTGTTGTATGTGTGGAAATCCATGCGGTAACCTCATTGCGTTACTGTGTATCTTTATTTTTAAACCAAACGATGTTTTTTGTTCCGCGCCACTGTTTAACTTATAAAATTAAGTTACTCTGCAAAATCAGCAGATTGCATAGTAAACACGGTGTTCTCCCCCCAAAAAGGAATCACGAACAGGCATTCGTATAATCGTATATTTGTTTAATTAAATTTTAATTAAGTAAATTAAATTGATAGCGAACAGGAAAGAGCAAAAGCGGTGCCGGATATGATCAAAGTAAAGCTCCGCCGCCGCCATTACGGATGTACTATTCGTGTGTGGGAAATTCTTGTAACTTTTTTAATCAGTAATATCTGATGACATGTGTGATTTCAATATTTAAATGTCAATTGATTCGGCTCACTACTACTGTACCGACTAATGACTATACTTTCAATGTCAAGGCGGCAATAATCACAGTTATTTATAGTTTGGGAAATTTACTCTGTCACAACCGAACCGCCGCCATATTTGCTGGTTTGACATTATTGGCACTTAGCTTTCTTTTCCATAGATTTCCAATATAATCAGACCATAATGACAGCTTAATGCCGGTTGTTTTGTCACACAAACGATGCTCATTACGATAACGGAACACGCACAACAAGAAAGCAGTTACACATGCTGTATACATATGTGTATAGGAAAATACATATACCAAGTTTATTATCAACAAAACTAATAAGGCAATCCTTGGAGGTGTAAGTACATCCGTCCAAATAAGGGACGTCGTTGTCTTGATTTACTTTTGCTGGAATGTTGACTTGGTTGCTCGAATGGCTTTGGAGCAGTCTCCATGTTTATGGACGAACGTTAATGCTTCAATGGGAGTTTGCATGAAATGGAAATTGTAGCGTGGATTTGCTATTTATTGGTGTTGTAAATATAGCGATTAAGAGTCGATGCTTTATGGGGCAATATGTCACAAAATTAAATAGATTTTTTTTTGTTACGATGAAAAGTGAAAATCAAGCATTAAAGCATTTCTTTTGCGTTTAATTATTTAGTTTTATGGGTATTGGGTTCTGGTTTGTGGGATCAATTAAGGTTTTGGATTTCAAAAGTTACTGGGGATATAGCCATAGAGTATGCGTCGGTAAGGAAGTTCGATAAGTGAGACATGGCATTTAAACAAATTTCAGAAACAATTATTCTTTCATATCTATCATTTGTTGTGTTTTTTCTCCAGTTGTGCGCTATATAACAAGTGTTATTTAATTTTTTAAATGAAATAAAAAAACGATTATATTTATCTTTTAACTAGACTTTTAGGAAAACAAAATTTCACAAATTTTGTCGTTACGCATTGTAAATAATATTTTTTGACGTGATAACGTCTTATAAATCGATGACACGCTTTTCTCTGTTCAATTTATAATTTCAATACAGGGGAGATAGGATATTTGCCCTTCACTCTTACTGTTATGGATTTCAATAAGCTATCTCCATTTTAAAGCTCTCAAATGGTTGCCATACTGGGCATTATAAATTGGTATAATTCTCACACAAATGTAGGTATGGTTACCAACTGTTTATTCAAATTTTATGAAAACAGAAACATGTAGACCGTAAACTAAATCTAAAAAAAATTAAATTAAATTAAATCTATCTTTTTCCACACCATCAAGAGGTAAGATAGTAGGCGCGTTTTTTTAAGAGTTGTTGTTATAAATTTAAAGACGATCGACCAAGCCGTCCAGGCTGTTGTCCAAAACACATCCGTACAGACAGACAAATATAATTTTTCAGTAACTCAAATACGTTTCTCAATCGTAATACCGTGTTTGATTATTATCTCAATTTATTTTTGTGCACGAATGCATAACTTGCATTACAGTATCTATAAAGATGTAAGCAAAAAAAAACAAAGCGACAGCACCTTCTTCTTTAAACTGAATATATGCTCCTATTCGCTCTAAGAAAGCTTAAATTCTGGAACTTTCATAACAAAAACCAAAGAAAAATGGTATTATAATTTCCATCAATGGCGAATGGTAACTCTGCATTAGTGTTTTTTTTTTAAATAAACACAATAAGCGTGAGGAAAATTGAAACTCTGTTGCCTCGCAGCCGGGGAGCAGACAGGTCTTGGTGGAATGTACATGGGTTAAATAAAATATTACAACAACAATTTCAATGTATTTTAGGGTTCTCTTTTACATTTAAGTGGCAATTTCTTAAGTTAAGTGCGATGCAAACACTTGCAAGTACCAGTGTGTTTGAAAGCTCGAAAGAACATGACTTATGCCCACGTTACCCTAAGCATGTTAACGCGCTGTATTTTGGTGTTGGTGTCACCAATGTTTTCTTATGACGTTATCACCTAAAATTATCGTCCGTAAACCGACTTTAGAGACAACCAACTTTTTTATAAAGTCATTTGCAAAAATGAATTCGGCAAGATCGACTCTTTGGAAATTTTAATTTTTTGATTCTGAGGCGCTAAATATTAATATCAGCGATTATGTTGATGCAAAAGTAAAGCTTATGACTTAAGTTATTATTGAAAGTATTCCTTCTAGCTCAACAATGTTCATAAAATGATTTTTAATATTTCAATAATAAGGAAGATCGTCCAGTGTTAATTCAATGTTCATTGAAATTTTAAAACTCATTTTATATATCTTATTAGGTTGGAACGAATATTTTCTTTGCCTTAAATAATAATTTTTTTTGCATCAACATAATCATTGATATGGGTTTTTAAGGCCTCAGAATCAACAATTAAAATTTTCAATGATAGCTACAACTGGCCCCTTAAAGGTCGCGATGTCATCACACAGGCCCAGTCTGGTATTGGAAAAACTGCAACATTTTCCATTACCATTCTTCAAATTGGTAACGTCGAATCGCGATTGTCAAGCGTTTTTTGGCGCTTACTCATAAGTAGACTAGCCATTTTCAACATGTCGTCAATGAACTCGGCGAATTCCTGAAAGTGTTTAGTCATCCTTGTATTGGTTGAACTAATATTCGTGAAGATGGTCGCAGTTAAGAGAGCTATTGTCATGTCATGGTAGCCCCTCGTGTGTTTCGAGGACAAACAGCATTAAACTGTTAGGATTAGATGAGGCGATGAAATGTTGTCGCGGATCTTTAAGGTTCAAATTGAAGATGTATGTATTCAAAACGCTTCCAACTTATGAAGAATTGGCATTGTAATGTATCATAAAGTTTTATGTTAACGTAAAACAAGAGCAGTTCCCATTCGTTAACCTATTGTAATACTAGGTGCAAGGTCGACCAACCGCCCCAAGAAATGACCTTCAAAAACTTTTTGAAACAGAGAGGTCATGGGGTCATTATAACAGAATTCCGCTAGGGTTCATCTTGCGTCTGGACTACTATCGATCTGTTTGCTCCTGGTATTGATGTTCAACAAATATTTCGAGTCATCAATTATGATTTAGTATCAAATCTTGAAAACAATATTCACTGAATTGGACGTGGTGGATGTTTCGGTTTTAAGGAAGTGCCCATCAACCTCATCACAGATGATGACAAGAGGATCTTAAAGAATATTTAAAGAAAATAATTTTAAATAATAAAACTTAAAAGTTGTATTTTTCAAAACATTATAAAATTATAAACGTTTCGCTAAAGTATACTAATTAAGCTCATCAGTAGGAACTAATATACTCTTCCTATTATATGCTTATATGTGTACAATGGATCATATCAAAAATTTATTTTAGAGTAATGAAAATAACCAAACATTTTTTTATATATTTCGGATATTTAAACTTTGTAATCATACAACTATTGTTAAAATGTCTGCTAATATCGCTGATTTAATTTAAACTTTAGTGCTATTACGTAAAACCTTCTTTTTCAGGAGAGGGTGTACAACAGCTGTTAGTGTTGTGCATATGTCTATTGCATCTTGAGGGAGATGTTGTAGTACAATGTTGGCTATACCATTGACTCCTGCAAACTTTTTTATATAATGTTTGAAGTTCCACTTTCGAAATGAGCGGGAACGAGGCTCTATTTTCTCGATGATGGTACCATTTGGCAAGTTTCTTTCATTGAAATACTATACCATTATTCCTGCGTTCAAAAGTATGTTTTGGTTTTCTGTCGTTCTTTAGATTTTAAAATATACGGAAGATCATGTTTCCTTATCGCTAGATTATGCCTGTCAGTTCACCATCTGTTCAAGAGAATCTGGTCACTTTTATCTCTGTGTAGTGTGTCTATTGCTGTGTATCGGTTCATAGCGGCATTGAATAATTCCTTCCATTTAAATCAGATATCTTTTGATTTAAAGATTCGACAGATTTCTATCATTTAGAAGCAAGATGTCTCTAAAAAAAAAGCGGCCTCAACGCCTCCTAGGGGTATTCAAAATAGTCTTAGTTACTCCTTACAACATCAGCTATCTACCTGTGAAAGACCCGTCAAAATCGGTATATAAATACGAAATTTCGAAATCAAATGACCCTAGTGCCACCTAGTGGGAACTTGGTCTAAGTTACTCCTTAGAATACCAGCAACAGATATCTGCCGTGAAAGTCCACTTAAATTTTATTTTAAAGGGTTTTCAAATAAGGACTTGACAACTTTTTTTTTTTAAATAAGACGCAAACCATTTGAGCGGTCGATTCGTTGGACCCAATTTTCGATTACTCGACCACGCATCTCGGCCGAAACGGCCGATATTTCGCGTTCAATGTTGGTTTTGAGCTCTTCCAACGTCATCGGCTTGTTGACATAAATCAAAGAAAATAGTTTAGAGGCGTTAAATCGCATGAACGAGGCGGCCAATCGACTAGCCCATTTCTTGAGATAACACACTCATCAAACTTACTTTTCAATTAATCAATTGTAAGGTGTGCTGTGTGGCTCGTGGCACTCGTGGCACCATCCTGTTGAAACCACATGTATTCCAAGTCCATATGTTCCAATTCGAGCCAAAAATAATCGGTAATCATGGCGCGATAACGCTGGCCATTCACAGTAACGTGACGATCGTTATAGTCGACGAAAAAATATGGACCAATAACGCCGCCGGCATGGAAACCGAATCAAACAGTTATGCTTGTGGATGAAGTGGTGATTCATGAAGCAAGTGTGGATTTTCAATAAAAATGAGCCAAAAATGATCTTCGTCAATGAAGATGATTTTGCGATGAAATTCAACAATTGAACGCTCTTAAAGTTACGGTCATATTATTGATTAATTTTTGAAAATTTGAATATTCAATACTTTTAAAATTAATAGATAAATTTTATTTAAATGTTATAGATATGTATGTACATATTATATGAAAAAAATTTTTTGTTCATAAAAATAAAAATAAAGCACAAGATCTTATCAAAATCGGTCCTTCAATTTTCGAAATACTTGTTTCATAAATCCGTTAAGAAAAATCATTAAGCGTTGCGGTTTTTACAATTTTTATAACTTCAGGCTCTGGATTTTTAGGAATGCCAGTTTGCGTAGGGTGCTTGAAAGGCAGGAATATTATTGGCACCTCCGTTGTTTCATTAGCAACCGGCAACGAAAGTTTAGAATTAAATAAACTATAAATTGTTTATTTACAGGAAGAAAATTAGAAACTTACGTTAACGCTCAAAGTTACTGCGACAAATCGAAATTTTGATAATAAATCCAACTGTACGTTGTGTGTCCAATTCTTTGTATGTTTCGGTTTCTTTAAATAAACAATTAACATACTTTTTTTTAACAACGGCTCCAAAGATTTTCAAAACGAATTTTTAACAAACTTAATTCTTAAAAACAAAATCTTACCGACTTAGAACTGGTTCTAAGTTGTTTTTTTTTATCTTAAGAATAATTTAAGCGATTTTTACAATTTTCTTATTTTAAATTAAGAACATCGTCAAAATTTTTTTTTATTTTGTTCAAAAAAGTCAATATTTTGAAAACGAGTGGCTGGCTTTTTTTTAATTATGTTTATTAAAGACAGTTGTTGATGTTTTTAAGTATAATCTCCTTATTTTTTTCCCTCTAAATATGAATTTCTGGAAAAAACTTAAGTAACCTGTAATATCTTAAATTAAAATCTTGAAAAATGCTTCAATATATTTTATGACATAATGCGTTGATATCGTTTTTGTAACTTTAATATTTATTTTTTTATTTTTTTTTCAGGTAAGCCTCATTCAAAACAACTTCGTTGTGTCTTAGTCGATCGAAACGTCCTTAAAATATCCCATAAATCCTCCCCAGCGCTTACAATTTCGTTAAACGCCTACAAATATTTGTATTCTTCCAAAATCTAAAAAAGATATTCAAGTAATCCAAAGTGACCTGTAACTTCAGTTATATCTTAGGATCAAGAGCAAAACAATCAAGGTAAGCATATGTTCCTATATAATTCACTTAAAGGCATGTCCTTATAAATGTCAAAAAGAAAAGACAAAAAAAGGGAAAATTCAAAAGTGAAAAATGAACATCCTTTAGCTTAAGGATAATTCATATATCCCGCTAGAGGTACTGAGAAATCAATCCGACCGAAAGAAGCCACAGATGCGATTTAAATTTTCATATTCGCATTTTCTCAAGCCATACAAATTCACCCCCCTCAAGGCATAAACCACTTCGCGTCGCCCACTCACAGTCGAATGCACATAATAAATTGAATTTATGCTAAAGAAATAGGAAATCAAATTTTCCACCCAAAAGATATATATTATTATATATGTACACTTACGGTATACAATTTTCCATATACCTATGCACATACGTATGCATATATGTATATATGAATTTATTAAAGAAAGGAAAGGACTTCCTTATGATGGAAAGTGCCACCAATTTTTGTGCTCACACGTTCGTGATGTATGTTTGAAACGGTGGTATTCTCTGCGGAGGATATTTTAGATAACTTTATGGGAGACTGAGCTTCACGTGCTTCAAATTGTCTCCTTTTGTATGCTAAACGCAAATACACACATACCTACACTTGAGAAAATGTTTGTATGTGTTTGATAAAGGACGGTATAAATGCTGCTATATTGCAGCAGAAGCAATCGAATTTTAAGGTGAAACGGATGTGGAAATATTTGACAAACGTGGCGGCTGGGATTTTGTGTCGAAATTTTGGCAGGAAATGTAGACAAATATGAGTTTTGCATATAAAGGGAAGGGATATGTGTTTGTGTCGTTATTGGGTGTTATAAATGAACAAATGACTCGAGGATGTAAGCCTAAATTTACGCTGAATTAATGGTTCAACTTGACAGAAAATTGAGCAAATAAGTGAGTAATGCAATTAAAGGGGAGTTACCTGCGGATAAAAGCTGTAAAGTCATGTCAAAGTGAGAGTAAGTGTACTGTATTGGTAACGAAGAGATCGATTCTGATTAAACTCAATCAAAGAATTTTATAAGTTTGCATTTTACAATGACATTTTATTTTGTACTGCGTTATATTTAACAAAATTGATTTTCGATGTTTTGAAAAAATTAGATTTTCTTTTAAACTCAAATCAATAATTAACTAATATTTATTAATTTAAGCTTTCTTAAAATTACTTTCACTTAAGTCAATCATTATTTTCTTTAAAAAAAATGTCAAACTGCGGTAAATATAAAAACACTATAACACAATTATAATGCTTTAAGACTGCGGTTCCGGTGAAAGCGAATTTTACTCGCACGAACTAAGCGAATACATTCGCGCGAATAGAGTGGTTCCAGTGCGAGGAAATGAAACATTATTCGAAGGAAGTTGTGTTTATTTGTTGCTTTTTGAAGAGTCGTTCTTTGCAAAAGTTTAATTATGCCATTGTATTGTGAAGAACAATTTTTGCTTCAAAACTGTTTTTTTTAACTATAAATGTATTAAAAAATGTGAAACTAATACAAGTTATAAATAAATTGCACGACTGGCTCACACGCACTTACTCTTATGTGCGGTCTCAGCGTGGAATACAAAAAAAATGTAAAGGAACTTCAAAGTTTTTATTCGATTTTTCTGACGAAAAAAGTAGTTTAGTTTCTAGCATTTTATTTCTTTAAAAAAAAATTGAAAAGGTGGGATTTTTTGTTTTAAAATCGTAAGAATAGTTTTTATATAACAACTTTTTTTAAAAAAATAAACAAAACTAAGTAAAGAATGCAAATTTAAGCACAAAAATAACCTTAAGCGAACAAAACTTAAGCAACAAATTACTAACCTGTATTTGAAATATTGATTTAAAAATAAAAAAATAAAAATACAAACAAAAGTAAGGTATTCGAAAATATTTCTTGCCAAATTAATTTTGCTTCCTATATATTTCTGAATATATATATATATATTGTAATCGGTTAACCATTAGGTAATTTAACATAGAAATATTTTCGAATATTTTTTTTTATATTTTTAATATTTTTTAGTTTTTTTTAATCAATATTTAAAAAAAACGGGTTACTGATTTTTTTATTTTGTTTTTAAATGTAGGCTTTTTTATGCTTACATTTGCATTCTTTAAATATTTGTTTTTGTTTTCTTAAAAATGTTGTTATATAAAAAAAACGTTTTATTTAAAAACCATTTCAACGATTTTGAAAAAAATTCCAATTTTTTTACATTTTTACTTGTGATTATAGGTACTATAATGCAAGTAATGCATTCGTACAGATTAAAATTGTTTAGGTAACAATCACACATGACATTACGATGATAGAGAAACATATTTGAGTTAGTGGCAAAATTCTGTCTGTACGTATGTATTTTTGATTACAGCCTAAACGGTTTGGCCAATAGTCTTCAAATTTGGAACATAAGGTTATTTTAAAATATAGAGGACATATTTTTTTCTCAAAAACGGCCACAAGAATTTTTATGAAAAAGAATCAGTGCATTGTAGGTGTGGTTTATGTTTTGGAGAAAAAAAATTAAGGTGGTGTGGTAAAAACGGTACCTCCAATAGAACCGTTTCTTTTGTATTCGGCTTTCTCGAGAACTGAAAAATTGAAATTCAGGAAGATGTAGATAGCCTAAGGCCGCTCCCTCATTTGTCGGTGCGGTATCGGTAATCGGTATTTATAGCTTTACCGAATGCAAACCGATCTCATGTTCATATCCTGACTTGTTGGTAAGCTTTCTGCACAGAAATATTCAAAACTTTAAATTGGAAGCAGTCTCGGATCTCATTTTCTGTCAAAAATTATTGTTTTATATCAACAAATATTTTCTTATATTTTTGTTTATACAAAACAAACTGTTGCCTAGACGACCGACGTCAAACACAAATTCCTTGCGGTAAATATAGAGACAATACTGATACTCTATACTGACACTCGGTGCACCGTTTTCTTACCGTACCGATACAGAGTTGTACAATAATTCTTGAAGTCATTGCACAGCACAGAGATATGATATCAATTTGCATCCTACACTACTGAAAAATAATGTTATATTTTGAATGACTAAGTGAAAAAATAAAATTTGAAGGTAAATAAAGCTTAAAACCTTCATTCGAACTGAATTTATATTAATATCACAGATTAAACTTTAAACTATGAAATTATTAAATTTAATTAAATTAGTTATTAAATCTATAACAAAGATAAATAATTAAAAAAATAAATAAATAAATAACTTAATAAACAATAAAGCAGATTAATAACTAAATAAACATATAAATAAATAAATAAATAAATAAATAAATAAATAAATACATAATTAAATAATTAAATACATAGATAAGTAGACTAATATATAAATATATGGTTAATATAATATTATATAATAAATTATATATATAATTTATTAATGAAAACAAAGAAATAAATAATTTAAATTAACAATACATTTTTTATACAAAATCATTTTTAATGCTTTTTTTTTACTTTACTTTTTATTTTTAAATAAGATTATATTAATAAAATTAATTATTAATTATTTATAAAATCTTTCATTGAGAATTTCAATCTTGTGTTTATTTTTAATGTTTTTGCTTGCTCATGTAGTTGTTGTGTTGAAAGATCATTTTTAAGATTTTGTTTTGCAATATCTGCAGTTTTTTCTTATGAGTTTTAGCACAGGCACCCCAGACAAAAGATCCGTATAGCAATATCGATTGAAACGTTTTTCAAATTTTTTTAAAAATAATCAATTTATTATGTTTATTTAGTAATGACTTTCGCTAAGTTCGCGCTAGTAAATTTTATGCACCGGAACCACAAAATTGGAATTGCGTACTTATGAATGAATTTAGCGAACTTAACGAGTTCGCGCGAATAAAATTCGCTTACATTCCCTTGCACCGGAACCGCTGCCTTAATGTTTCGCAAATTCTAATATTTGTTGCTTTTAAAATAAAGATACGGAAGCATTTGCCCCACTCGAACACCCACTCATCAGTTCACGCTTGAGCCCAATTTCGGGCGTACCGTTAAATATAGTGTTTCATTTCTTACCTGAAAAACACGAATTTGGAATAGTTTAGCCGGCGAGATTTTCCCTTGCTATTACAATTCACAATTCAAAAGCATTTAAAACCAATGTTAATGCTCGCGTTTTAACATTAAAGGGGCAAAACGTTATTCCTTGTGCGGGTGCTTGTTATAAAGGAAAAATAAACAATTTTTTTTTTTTTTATAATTAACGCGTGCACAAGGGACTATTTGTTTCCCTTTTAATGTAACACACTGCGCGGGCATTAGGAAGATAGGTAGGGGAGAGATAGGAGGTGTCGATTAACATTGGTTTTGAATGTTTGCAAATTGAAATGGCAAGGGAAAATCTCGCCGGGTAAACCATTCCAAAGTCGTGTTGTACGGCTAAAAAAAGAATCTCTATATTTGACGGTACGTCCGAAATTGGGCTCAAGGGTGAACTGATGGGCATTCCTAGCAAGACAAGTATTACGGGCGAAACTCTTAAGGGGAGGAATGCAGCTGGCTACCTCGAGTGAACATTTTTACTTGCGATTATAGGGACTATAAGGCAAGTTATGTATTCGTAAAAAAAAAAAAAAAATTCTAACAATCAAACATGATATTACGATGATAGAGAAGTCAAAAAAAGTGGGTCCGGAAATTCCGTCCGTCTGTCTGTCTGTCTGTCTGTCTGTCTGTCTGTCTGTCTGTCCGTATCGATATCTACAGCCTAAACGGTTGGGCCGATTTGATTCAAACTTGGTATATAGTATTTTTAGAGTGCTCTACCCGACAGTTTTTGGAATTGGCATTCTAGCTCCAAAACTAACGGTACCTGCCATATAACTTTTATTAAAAAACTTATTTTTCTCGAAAACGGCTCCTACGATTTTGATTAAACTTTCAGAATGATGTTTTCTGTGCAAAATCTATCTTTTAATTTTAATGGATTTTTCAGAAAAAGTTTTATAACGGTACCTCCCATATGACCGGTTTTTTAAAATCAGACTTTCTCGTTAACTAATTGACGGATTTTGATGAAATTTTCAAAATATGTAGTGTTTTAAGATTTAAATAATATTGTTTATCAAAATTTTCAAAAACATTTTTTTTTAAATTTTAATAATTTTTTTAAAAAAATATTTTGTTTTTTGAATATTTGGAAAACGGATCTATAGATTTTTTTTTAAATTTTTCTCCTAGTATAAACTAAAGATTTCTTAAAATTGACATACTAAAAAAAATTTTAAAATATGTTTTCGAAAAGTTTTTCAAAAAAAACATTTTTTTGAAAAAACTGGTCGAACGATTTTGAAATGAAAAATTCATAAAATAGAAAACAGCAAAAGAAATAAGATGGCTTACAACATTTTTTCCAAAAAACGTTATGAGTAGTGTTTTTTTGAATTCATACATTTTTTTCCCCAACATTTTATTTCATATTGCTCGGCTAAGCCCTAGCCAAGCCATTAGTCAAATAAAAGAAAGTGACAACCTACATTACATACATACTTACGTATTTTAAAGTATTTTTCATCATCATAAAAGCACAGAATAAATAAGGAAGCCTTTGATAAACACACAAAAACAACTAACAAATAAAAAAAAAACTATTCGATTACTACTGAATGCAAAAATTTCAATCGAGAAAACAAAAGTTTACACCTTCCTATAAATAAACAAAACCACTGTGTTAACTTTTAATATTGTCTCTATACCTACTGGCTTAACAGTAGTTGGAACACGTATCTTAATTTTAGTACCTTCCTTCCAACCTTATTATAGGTACCTAAATCCTTTATAAATTCCATTGGTCCCATATTGGGACGTATAAAAGGTCCCTTTACCTAGCATTATTGCCATACTGCTGATTCCGACGAATCTTTATGCCAGTTGTTCAAATTTTTCCATACCAAAATGAAAATTTAACTGAAAAAGGTCCTTTGTATCTTTCTATTAGCAAATTATATTATAAACAGTAAGCAGCAAGTGGAAAGATAATACTACACTAAAAAACTGCAAAAGCTAACAATCCTATATATTTATGTGTTTATCCCTTTGTTGTGACGCATGTTCGTTCGAGCTTCACCCCAAAACGATTCTAAGGAAGTTGCACGTCATACAAAAAATATTAAAATAAAATCTTTGTCAAAAAGACGCCTGCACTTAAAAAGGATTAGCACATAAGAGCAAGTACGTGCGACCCAGTCGTGCCTTTTATTTATAAAAGAAACGATAAAATAAGGAAAGACATGAAACATTACGTCGGTGTTCGAGAGGGGCAATTGTTTCAGCGGCAGTTCTATTTCCTATCAATCTTAACGCTCGATTTTGCATTCTATCAAGCAGGTGAAGCGATGTTTGTGAAGCATCTGCCCAGAGGTAGGAGTTATACTCGAGTTTAGGGCGTATAAACGCTTTATAAATTGTAGTTAGATCAGATAGGGAAAAGTACTTCTTACACCGATACAGAAAACCTAAGCACTTAGTAGCATTCTTAGCGATTTCAAATATATGGTCGTTCCAACGGAGGTCGTCGTTGACACACATACCGATTACTGAGAGCTTTTCGGTTTCTTCGATGTAAGTGCCATTCATGGACAATGGCATTGGGGGTTAAGCTTTAACGACAGAAGACAGCATTGAGTTTTCGAAGCATTAAACTCCACACGATTCCTATTACCCCATTTGACAATGCTGTATAAATCGGAGTTTAATGAGCTTGACAAACGGCACCGTTGCAATTGTACGTCTGAAGGCGAAGGACGTGAATTATCGAACGAATATGAAAAGCTGAGGGTAGAGTCGTCAGCAAAACATTTAAGTGGATTAGCGATGTAAAGATTTGTTCCACTGTTCGGTGAGATATGCCATCAGATCACCAGTGGAACGGTTGCTGCGGAAGCCATACTGACGTTCATGGAGAAGCTTTCGATATTCGAGATATTCCTTAAGCTGTTTTCCATGACCTTAGAAAGAAGGGATGTCAGTGCTATGGGTCGGTAGGAGGAGGGGGAGGATGGGTCACCTTTCTTAGGGACAGGCTGGACAAATGCTGTTTTCCATCTTCTAGGAAAGATTCCAGAAGAGTAGGAGCGATGGAAAAGCTTACGGAGTGGCTTTGCCAGTGTGGAAGAACACCTCTTCAGAAGAATCGGGGGTATACCATCCGGGCCAGCGGATTTGTGTATATCGAGATCTTTGAGAACCCTTGCTACTGTACGAGTGCGAAAAAAAATCTGTCCCATGGAAAAATTTACATTCTCAAGTACAGGAGGGGCAACGTTGCTATGCGGCAGCGTGGAGCTGGCAGCGAAGATTTTGAGGAGTTTTTAATATTTTTTACAAATGACCAAACATTTTTACTGCCTTTGGGACACTGCAGAATTTTTTGCCGTAATTTTTGGTCATGCAAAAATTTGGTTCTTTCAATAACGGAGTTGCATGAGTTTCTTGCTTGTTTGTGCTCTTTCCGGTTTTCCTCTGTAGGGTTGGTTTTGTAAGAACGGAAACTTACATCTTTGAGCCTGATAGCTTCCTTACACTCAGAATTAAACCAAGACTTTTCTTTAGGTTTGATGCTTTTTACTCTGTTAGGAATAAAAGCACGCATCCCTAGAAGAATCACATTTGTGATCATTTCAGCACTGGCATCAATGTCACTATGGAGGAAGCATAGTGACCAGTTAAAGTTTCGGAAAAAAATATTCAGGCCGTCCCAGTTGGCTTTCTCGTATTGCCAAACGGTCCTGGTGGGAAGTTTTTCTTTAACTGGATGGGTGGAGGATGAGAAATTAGCTGAAATGACACAATGGTCTGAAGTGCCAAATGGAGAAGTTACACTAATGGTATATTTATCAGGGTGAGAAGTAAGAAACAAGTCAAGAGTATGGGCGGCTTGCCCAGCACCATCCGGTATACGCGTTGGCACATCGATCAGTTGGGTAAGGTGATGTAACCCGGCAAAGAGCTCGACATACCTTCCTTCGGGTGTTGTCTGACCAGAATAGCGGAGCCAATTGGAATTGTGTACATTGAAATCGCCCGCAATAACGATTTCAGTGCGAGGACAAAGGGAAACAATTTTCGAGATGGAATCAGACAGCGCATCAAACTCGTTACAAGGTGAATTGCTGTCGAGATTTCGACTCCTGTAAATAAAACAATAATGAATGACATGCTTGCGGACAGTGAATTTGAGCCACAAGAAGTTAAAGTCCGTGTTGGAACATTGCCCATATTGGGGAAGGCTCTGGCAAGCAATATCATTCCTAACATAGACCACGAGACCATGATGGGAAAAGAGTAATGGCACCAAGCTATACCCATTTAGAGCAAACTCTCAACAAACTCAAAAACATTTTCCAGGTCATTTCAATTTAAATTCCGTCAATTCATGTGACCTACATACTACTTAACTCAGTGAAATTTTCGCCGAAAAAACTCTTCTGGAATACAATAATACTTTGAACTCTCGAAAACGTTTTTTTTTTCATATTTATTACCAATAATTGTAGTTAAAACACTTTCAATACAATTCCCAGGAAAGTCGTTATTTTTGTCTTTAAAATTGGATTTCCCTAAAGTGCCCAGCACGCCCAACGACCACATCCATACCGCACCCCTCCGCCGCCCTTTTTTGCACAAAACTATGTATGCACCGAGCATTCCAATCGAAATGCTAAGTGTGAACATTCCACTTTAGATAAATTAATCGTTCATCGGCGGATAAAAGCAGCACGAAAAGTATAAAAATGAAACAAAATGCGACAAACAACACCAACAAAAAAACGCAGAAAGTACACATTTCATATAAAGAAAATGAGCACGGCTGTGTCGCACCTACTAGCTCTTATGTGCCTAACCCTTTTGGAAGGCATACATGATCTTTGACAGAAACAAGTGACATTTACGTAGAAAAATAACACGGTCTGAACTTATAAAAAGTTTCAAAACCTCAACACTTAACGGTTCTTAGTTAAAATAGTGTACCCATCACACGTCTGAAATAATAATAAGTTTATGAAAAAAGAATTTCGAAAATTGTATGACTAATTTTGATAACATTCAGATTTTAATTTCTATTTTTTTTGAAAAAAAATTATTTTTTTTTTTGATATTTTGGTATGCAGTTCTTAGGAGTTTTGTAATATATAACTGATCATAAAATTTAAAATAGAATTTATTGATTAGTTTTAAAAATATTGAAAATTAAAAAAAAATATTCAAATTTTTTTGAGGCTACCTAGACCTTTTCAAATATTTTTATTTTTTAATTATTAAGAGAGTCGAAAGAAAAACATAATATGAAAGACGCCGGTAAGAGACTCTTCCGGTAAATTTTTTTTTTTTTTTTTGATGAAATTATAGCCAATATCTTCCCAAATACTCTCAAAAATATTTAAACAAAATCGAAAGAGCCGTTTTCGAGAAAAACATAAGCTTTTCCTTAACGGGTATATGGAAGGTACCGTTATTTGTAGCCCTTAAAATAAAATTTAAAAAACCCTCTGAGGAATTCCAAAAAATCACACACATATCATTTAAAAGTTATCCTTTAAGCCGTTTTTAAACTGGAAAGTTATACATACAGACGGACAAGCAGACTCGTTAAGGCTTCTCTATGATTGTATTTTCATGTTACCTCAATTTTTTTAAATTCACGAATCCTTACCTTGTCCATATGATACCCATATCGCAAGTAAAAATGGGAACAAATTGCTTCTTTTATTTGAGTGCACGCACCCGCTGCACCAAGCCAAACGCCCAGGGAGCAGCGACTGGAGTCTGGCATATTAGCAGAACAGCGCAGAACTGTCTGACAGTTTTTTAACGTCATCTATCTTGGAAATATTTTCGCACTCGCATGAGTGCATTACGTACAATGTATTCTAGCTGTTGCACTTTTTTTGTTTTTGTTTTTTTGTTGTTGTTGTCAGTCTGTTTCGTTTGCAGTTGAACGCCTCGATGACAAGGAATGAGCACGACCCAGCAGCGATAGAGCATACTGCAAGAGCAAACTTACGGATGCATTCGTAGGGACATAATGAAAACGATGGCCTAGATACACTTCTTTGGGCCGCAGACTCGTTGTTGCTGTTACATATGTATTTCTTGATAATCAAGTGCTGGAGCAGCTATCTAAGAGATACATCTGTCCGGATTGTAGTTGTTAATCGTTGATTTTGTAGTAATCAAGAGAATGGCAAGAAATTATGATTTAAAAGATCACGTCCTGGTCGTCGTAGTCGGAGATATCGTTGGAATTTTTTTTTTAGAATTTCTATCTTGAAAGATCCCACGAGGGGAATTGAAATCTATTATCTGGTATTTTTGGATGTATCTACATATCTTATGGATGAAGTGGATTGTAATTGAAATGACTTTGGGGGCGTTTGCTACTGGTTGTTGTCTCTTGTTGTTGGTTCTATGGTTGTTTAGTCTGTGGGTGTCTAGACTTGCCAGACACGATAGATGACACGTTGTTTGTTTGTCGACGTGAATTCTTTTTTTATTTAATTTTTTTTGTAGCCACCAGGTGAGATGCACTTCACAGATATGCAAGACAAATGAGAGATTATTGCTTATCTGAGGAGATAGCTTTTGAAGTTGAATGGTGATTTATTATTATTTAGCAATGAAGATTAGATTTATTTTGAAATGCGCGTGGGACTTTGAAATTTACTAGGTTGTTTTTGGTTTTGTATAAAGATTTTCATAGCAGGGAGATATCTCATCGAACTGGAAAAGCGATAATACGGTGGAAGACTTCATTTTATCTTTTGAGGTCATATTAAACTAATAGTGGATAGATAAATGACTCACCTGGGAAGACTAAAAAACAAATATCGAACAAGTTATACTGATGGAACTAATTGTTAATGCTAAGGCGATAACATTTCAAGTGGACACAGGAACATTGGGTTCGTTAGTAGAGAATGAGAATTATAAACAGTAGGGTTAAACTAAATGTTCTACTACCAGCAAGGCACTGCAAGCATATGACGGATCACCACTGAACAGAAGAGAAGAATTAAAAGTAAATTTCGATTATAAAGAACCTCATATAAAGTTAATTTACTGGTGGTTCATAGTGGTGGCGCCAGCATGACATTGAAGCACTCTGTTTAGTCACACTCTGACCTTTTCTCTAGGTAAGAGTTAGGAGTTTTAAGCACATCTGGCCCTCAAAGAAGCGGCCATTCAAAAATTTGTCCACCATAGCGATGTAAAGATTTGCTCCACTGTTCGGTGAGATATACCATTTGATCACCAGCGGAACAATTGCTGCCAAATTGTCTGTCATGAAGAAACATTCGGCTTTCGAGATATTTTTTAAGCTGATGGTTAATCACAAATTTCGTGACCTTCGAAGGAGGAGGGGTCATCTTTCATAAGGACATGCTAGCTGTTTTCGATTTTCTAGGAAAGATTCAAAAGGGGAGGAGCGATGAAAAAGCTTGCGTAGTGACTTTGCTGCAAGAAGTTTTTTTCTTCTTTGAAGAATAAACATTTGGATTGTTATTGGTGATGAGCGTTGAAACCGAAGATGATGAAGAGTTTTTAATACTTTTCAGAAATATTTGTACGGCTTTTGGGGTATTGCAACATTTTTTTCCGTAATTCTTTGTCATGCAAAAATTTGGTTGTAAAATTTACTTAGTTGTCCTGTTGTAATGCGAAGCATCTTTTCACGTCAGATGTGCCGTGCCGTAAATTAAAATTGCAAATTTCAACTTATAATTGTATTAAAATAAATGTTGTTTTATTTAATTAGAAAAAAAAGAAACCTGGGTAGCAAGTACATATTGTATTAATGCGCCTATCATATTGTAAGCTACAGTGTCTAATTATTCAGCAATCCAGATTTTTCAAATGCAAAATTATGTTGAAAATTTATTTGTTCAGCAAAAATGTTCAGTACAGGGAAGAAAGTACTTTTGCCTCTTAGCCTGGTTGCATTGGCTTGAATATTTCTGTTTCAGGTAAAAGCTCTAACAGGGTTTCCGTTCGTATCATTATAAATCGTTGAAAATAGAAGAGGAATGTGCGTTGCGTTACCATTTGCTGATTTTAATGCATTACAATACTATTAATTTAATAAAATATAAAATCACTTTTTATTTAAAACATTAGCACGGTTTAAACACAATTTACCCGAATTTCAGTTCACTATATATGTATAAATTTATTAATCACAATTCCACATCACTGTTATTAAAACATGATATGACTTTAAAATACTTTTCCGAATTAATATGATCACGTAACGCACTTGCAATCAAATAACTTCTTTTTACTAAAATACCAATAGCCAACAAAATTTAACTACATTTTAACGATTTTTCAACTATAAGTAGGTACTAACAAATACACAAATATGACAACACTGACCCTCTCACATTACTAAATTTGTTCTCAAAAGCTTCAAAACCGAAAGCACTATGATAAAAAGCTTTATAGTATTGTTTTCAATTGGCAAAGGTAACTCTGTTGGTGTATGTTTTTTTTTTCTATTCAAATAGCGAGGTGCGAGGGTGGTAGAAGTGAGTAAACGATCATTATTCATTATTTTTATCCCATCAACATTGATGGAGATGGAAATTGATCATGGTGATCGCTACGAGTTCAGTGGCTTTGTATCTTTTTCAGCAGAAGTGTTCTCAATTCAGTGTCGTGATAATATACATAGGCGCCACTGTTGTGAAAAAAGCGCCCCATAAGCCTTTTTTTATTCAAATATTTCATATAAGGCGCCGATTATACAGAGTTTAAAAAAATGCTACCAACAACTTCTAGGATAGCAGGAAATATCTTATCTACTACACCAATGCCAACGCTTTTATATTAATCTGAAAACCAAGTACGTTTTGTAAAAAACGACATTCTAAGTATTGACCCTAAATAAATATCATTTTCTTAATTAAAAAAAAATAACAAAAGCGGTTTTTGTTAACATCAACCATGACGTACGACGTCAACGAAGTAAAACCATCCAAAACTAGGCTAGCATGACACCATAATAATTTCTTGAGTTTCGAGTTACTTAAATCCCTCATTTAGTCATGCAGCTTCAAAATGTTTAGCATTGTTATACATAATTTGGATGTGAAAAGTATGAAAATTAGTAGAAAAATAGTAGCCACATTTTACACTGGCAGAACCGTGCTGGCGTTGCTTTGTGGATCTATGACAACATCTTCATAAATACAATTAAAAAAGCTTCGATTAATCTAAAAATAGATTAGTAAACGAATAAAGAGCGATTTTTTTTTATCCGATGGAAATCTTCAAAAGACACTCGGCAGGTCGACAAATGATTTTTCTTTCTTTACTTATAAATCGGGGAAGTTTAAAATTATAACACTTTCCCATAGCTTTTAGAACATCAGCTCATGGGGTTCTTCTTGATTCTTCTTAATCTGCGAACATTGTTTCGTACATTTAAGACGGTTCAAATTTTGAAGTTTGTATGGTTTTTGCAGTCGCTGATTGTGTGATAGAGCGTGTTTTCTCTCCACACTTCTGTAACCATTTCAAATTGGTGGTAACGATGTAGATCGCTATTTCTTTTATACCAAGGAGCATTAATTTATCCACGAAGGACCTTGCTTCGGAATTTTTGGATAGGTTCAGCATTGTTTTTTTTTTTTTTTTGTACAGCGCCATAGTTGGATGCCATATGTCCAAACGGGTTACAGTACTTGCTTATATAGCATTAATTTGTTCTGGACAGATAGGTCAGAGTTCTTTGCTACTAACCAGTACATTTTTCTGTACTTCAAGTTTAGTGCATCTCTTTTCATTTTGATGTGCTCTTTCCATCTAAGCCTTGCATACTGTTTATACAAATCGGAAGATTGCTTATCTTTTTGTTTGTAAAGTTAATATGCGCCGAATTTGTTTCGTTTACTTTAATACGCCATTTTTGCGTCCAATCACTTACTTATCGACTGCATTTTGTAATTTTTGAGTAGCCTTCGTAACAAATTTATCTGGCACCAATA
The DNA here is from genome assembly GCA_963971375.1 of Platycheirus rosarum. Lineage (NCBI taxonomy): Eukaryota > Metazoa > Arthropoda > Insecta > Diptera > Syrphidae > Platycheirus > Platycheirus rosarum. The sequence continues at coordinate 262,779,681 of OZ020507.1, forward strand.
TTGCAGTATCATCAGCAAAGGTTGATGTCAATTGGAATATCATTTGTATATAACAGATATAAGTAGGGTTGGTCCTAAGACACTTCCTTGTGGTACACTGGCTCCGAGCAATGTTGGTCGTTACGTACTCTAAAGAGTCGGTTCGTAACTTAGGATTTCAGTATTTCGTAGTACTGCCTGGGAAGGTCCCTATGCAGTTTGTACTCAAGTCCCAAGTGCTAAACCTTGTCAAGGCTTGAGCAACATCTAAGAATACAGCTGAACATACTTCTTTTTCTTCAATTGCCTTTTTCACAACATCCGTAATTCGATGGTCTATGGTGGAATGTTTATTTCTAAATCCGAACTGACGGCTCGGAATTCCGATTGGTATAAGCGATATATGTAGGTTTGAAGATGTTACTTCTGTTAGTGGCTTACCTTCTTTAGGTATAACAATGACTTCTTTAATTTTCCAATGACGTGGCACATATCTTAGTTTAAGTTTATCATAAATTGGAGTTTTTTGAAGGCTATTGATGGCATTCTTTTAAAACCTAAGCAGTTATTAGATCGTACCCTGGTGAATTTTTGTTAGACAACTTATGTTAACACATGCTTCTTATTTTTTTGAGCGAGACAAAAATAATTTCATATTCGTCGTTTCTATTAACATTCGCGAGATGTTAAGCGAAGAGATCAACCTTTTTTTCGAGTTTCCGATCCATTTACCATCTTGAGACTTTATTGGCGGCTTTTGTGCCTGGGGTCTTTTTAGGTGTTTAGCTGCTTTCCATAAGGAGTATTCGGTTGAAGCATCAGTCAGACTTTTCAGAAATCTACTAAGTGAGTCATTTTTGAACTCACAGATTCTTTTTTTTTAGTTCGTAGTTAAGACGGTCAAAAACTGCCCTATCATCTGGAAATCTCGTAGCATGCCATTTTCTTGGCGCTCTTCTTTTTTCCAATATCAGCTCCCTTATTTAAACAGGACGTTTTATTTCTTTTTCTCTCGAGTTCAAAATAGTTGGAGTACTTTCTTCTGCAGCTTGTTGCACATTAGCAATAAATTGTTCTACTTAATGATTAATTTGTTTAATTAAATTGAAGTCGCCACCAACAAGGAAGTTATGTCCTAACAAATTTAGGAGTTTTACATGGTCTTCTTCATAGAGTAAGAGAGACGGCTGACATTCTTGGTTTGCAAAAGATCTCTCAAGATGTGATAAATGCTTCTAATAAAGTGCCTTTTATGAAAATGAAAAAAAGTTTGAAAAGAATTTGATATATGAAGCTGTTCTAGGCAGGACTACTTCGATGACACTTGTTTTTTCAATTTTTAATACTGTGAAATCCGTGCAGCTAAAAGAGAGAAAATAAGAAGGTCAAGACGACTTATAGGTATTGTGTACCCAAACTACTGACTAACGCTTATTCTGGCAATAAATCATGCATCTTTACTCACTTCAAGCTTGCAGACGTTATCGGTCCAATACGAAAGTCGATGTTCTTAATTTAACAAACAATCAACCATGTTTTTGTTCTGTCAATTATCCCTTGCATGGTGATAAGAGGATGCAGCACTTTTCTAATTTAGCCAAATGCTTCTAAATCAAGAATTCTGTTTCCATATTTTCTTTAAAACTCTTCACCGAGAATTTAGAAGCTTAGTCGAATTCTTCTTTTTCTTGGAAATTGCCGTATAACTTATTCGAAAACTTTTAATTTTCAAACAAGACCATATCTCTATCCCTTTCATACAAAATAAAACATCAATTTTTATACATTGGGACTTCACAGCATTGCCCTTTGAAAAAAGTTACTAACAACATTCAATAATTTAAAATGTTTCCTTTTCCAAAATACAATTGATTCATCATTTTCCAAGCACCACTCTGCTTTATTCATATCTCTCAAACTAAGTTCGCAAACACGCCAAAAGTGAGCCAATAAAAATAGAAGGTTGCAACAAATTATGAGAGTAGGAATATCCTAACCCTATTCTTGAAACATTTCTAAGAGGCCTCACAAACGACCTAATTCCATCGCTTGAAAATTATTGCGAGAGTTCCTGGAATGACAAAACTTATGCCAAACACAATTGTATACAAGGAATGAGAAGGAATTCTCCCCAACTCCCGTATTCATAAAAATGTGTTACAACAACGTATCCTAAAAAAAAAAAAAAATATATATATACCAAAAAAGTTACGTCAGTATGCATGCAGCTGCAAGAAGTGCGAGGGCATACTTGAGAGAAACTTTTTGAACTTCCGGCAATTCTTGCAATAGTCGTCGACGTCGACGTCGTCGTCATTCTCGCCAGCCATCCCACGCCAAGGCACAACATCAACTCCTTGACAAAAAAAAAAACAACAACAAAGACACCGAATTCATATCGTCGTTCTGGTCGTCGTCGTCGGCGACGCACCAAACAACAACGTTCCCGGTCGGTCCCGCCAGGCAATGTAGCCCAGAACAGAAGAGAAGCACAAGCTTGCCATCCGTAATAACGCAAAACAATTCAAACTTAAATAACTAACTTTCTGAAAACGGTTTCCGAATTCTTCCAGAGTTTACTTACGAGTTTTTAGATTTATTTTACAACTTTTTTCTTCTCGTAACTTCATTTTGCGTTGTTGGTGTTGTTGGTGTTGCTGTTGTTTTTGTTGTTTTCCTGGTTTGCATTATTTTATTTTCAGATTTTTGTTGTTAACGTTCTTTTGAAAATGAGTCGCTAACGCAACAGGAAAGTTTAATAGGTCCTCTGACGGGTTAGAAGAAGAAATTGTAACATTATTTTTTGCAAGAAGTTAAAAAGACATTTCGAAAAAATGCTTTCGCAGGAGAGTGTTGATGCGACAGCGACATCTAATTGTGATGTTTGTGTTTATACGGGATAACTGGGAAGCATTCTGCATTTGTTCTTGCGAGACGATTTTAGTAAAAATTTTTTTATAGAAATGTGATAATAAAATTCTTTTATGATTGAATTAGAACTTTGGATCAAAGATCTTAAAATCTCTTTAGAAAAAGTTGGAATTATGGATGAATATTTGAGTTATTTCCGGTTCCTTGACTCGTACTGCAGAATAGAGTTCCTATTCATAAAACTGTTTGTGTAAGTAAGTGGTTGTGGGGTTCATAACTGCTTTAATGATTTGTAAATATTTATGATTTCTGATATTTAATTTGGCCTCCAGTCCTATAAATGCAAAGCAGTTTTATTTTAGATTTTTATATAAAACTTCTTAATTTTTCTGGTAACGGGTTTCACAGTGTGGACGGATATGAAATAAGACTTACTTACGCCAAATTTGAAATACTCTTGAGAAAGAGATAGGGCTAGAGATATGGATAGAGATAGGCATAGATTAAGAGATGGAGAGAGATAGAGATAGATATATAGAGAGATAGAGATAAATACGGAGATAGAGATAGATAGAGATAGAGATAGAGAAAGAAAGAGGTAGAGTTATAGATAGAGATAGTTATAGACACAGAGATAGAGATAGATAATTGAATGAGCTTCGCTGGCAGTGCGCTTTAAGTGGTTGGTCCAGGTGTTGATGGCTCCGTCCAAAGTGATTGGTTTGTTAATCTAGTCTAAGAACTAAACACAGTTTTAGAAAAAACAATCGTGTTATGCCACATTGCTACTTTCGAGTGACAAATTTATATAAATGACTCAATCGCTAAATATGTCCTTCGAGTACCGACCGCTTTTTCGCATAAATAGCATATAGCGCCTATTTGTTAAATGTACCGATAACATAAAGTTAATCTTTGTGGATGCATTGATTCTTTGTTCATTACTTGAGAACTGTGTTCGTTACAATAACCGTAATTTTCCATCAGATAAAGCCACTAATCTAAAAATGGACCTCTCGTGAGAAGATGATTTGATGATATCTTTCTTCTCTGAGTAAAGGTTTTTAAAGGTATAAAAAAACTGAATTTCATTTTTTGATTAGATGTAAACGCTCATGTGCTTCAAGTAACACCACTTCATCCACAAGAAATAAATTAATGGTGTGGTTTTCATAGCGATATGGTGTCATTGCCAGCATTCAGTTTCAAAATTTCTTTATTTTTCTCAGAAAAGAAAAGGTAACGATAATTATCTGTAAAGAATATGCCCGGTTCATCGCTGTCTGATTCAAATAAAATTGTTCTTGATACAACTCATCCCGTGACCACGAAGTATGAAACTTCTTCGAAACGTCGGGTAGAAAGAAATAAGAAAATATTTCTTATAACGCGGAAGTTCCGAAAATACAAAACTTTATCTAATATTGATACAAATTCTTGTGCAATCCATCAAATCATAAAAAGCGGTCAGAGGCTATGCGATGGACGCCAAATTCTGCTCCCTTTGCAGGGATGGGGCAGAATATTCCTCCCTGCCTGTCGTAAAAGGTGACTAGAGCAGAAATCACATATAGGCAATGAACATCAAAACGGTCCTGTTAGCGACATTTAAATCCCTATAAAAACTTTCCCACATGTGGGAATGCAAATCCCTAGGTTGACAACTGATGTAGTTAAAAAAATATCTAACACAATCTAAAATGGAGCTTGCATGTGTCGAAAAAGTCTCAGAAGGTAGGCGCAAAACTAGTGGATCAACATAACTTACCGACATCTGCATATTGTAGATCTTAGACGTGAATTAATCTAGACCCGGAAGGCCTGTCGGCAATTTTTGAATCATCCCGGTGAACTTCAAAAGGTTGCCCTAGGGCGAAGCAGAGAAGTGGGGTAGTTGTGGTCCCAGTCGAGTTCATAACAATAGTCAGTTTAAAAAAGGACTTTTATAATTCATCCATCTACATACCCTAAAATTTAAAGTAAGCAGTCAAAGCTTTGCTTTTTTAAATCATTAAAAAAAAAACGTTTCAGGATGTTCCCAAAAATACACATTTTTCATCCAAATGAAAAATCACAAATAAAATTTTCGAAACCTAATTGACTACTTCCTCTTCCCAAATTAGGTTCCGCAACCAACGCAATTATAACGAACAAACGATGCTCATCAACTGCAGGCGCGTGTTCTTTAACTCGAATACAAGTATAATCAAAACCAACGTTTTTTTATTTTATCTAATCTAAAAGCCAAATGATTTTTCCATCACTGAATATTTACTCAAGCCCCTTCCTCCCACAAAAAAATGTGTGTTTGATTTTTTTTTGTATATTTTGTAACTTCCTTCAAAAACTTTCTCCATGAATATGAAAGCCATGATGATAAAAACATTACGACAAACCGATTTGCTTCCCAAATCATTTATATGCTAATGTTGGAGGCCTCATGTAATAACTGTTAACTAAACCACTTTCCTGCGTAATACCGGGATTCGATAAAACCCACAGGAAGGAGACGAAAAAACCGACAAAAACACACCGAAAAAGACCAACATTAATGGTCATTATCCTTTGAAAGCTTTCCATACTACTGCTGCTGCTGCTTCCCTAATAACAATCTCTTTACAAAAAAAAAGCAATCACACCCGACAAACGGCTCTTTTCTACCTCATAATAGTTAGAAAAGAGGGAAGGATAAGGCCAAACCCATCTTCCCACCCATCTACCAAAAAAAAAAAATCGAAAAGAAAAATCGAAATACCATCCGAAGTCGTGTCCATATTCTTCACTATTCTCCCTTCCAAAAAAAAAGGAAAAAAAAAACTAAAAGGACTTACGTCACACACAGCTCTGATATGCATGCAATAATGAGGATAAATAAAACAGAAGGGACATCCTCTTACAGAGTTTTATCCATCCTGTTATCCAAAACGATGGCAACGATGACTGTATCGATGATGACGCAAAATCAAAAATCGATATACCCCATAACAAAGGACTAAAGTATCAAAAAATTACAACAACATCAACAACAACAACAAAGAAAGACTACCCTACCTCACTGAGCTGCACTCGACTCTTGGACTCTCGAGCATTGTTGTATCCCGGTCCCTGGACTCCAGTTTTTTTTTATCTCATTTATTGTTTTATGTTGTTTGCCTCTGTGGTGGTATATTGCATTGCTAATTTCCGAGAGACAGGGTCAGGAGAATGCACATACCTCTGTGTCCATCTAAGCTTGTATTGTATACACTCAAATAAATGTATCTTTTCCCAAAAAAACGTCAAAAATTTGAAAGGGATTGTTTGTGGGATTCAAGGAGCACAACTGGGTCAGACAATGGCAGCAAAGCAGGGATGCGGCAATCCTCCCAAAAAAGGAGATAACTTTGTTATTCCTTTTTCTCTGAAAATATGCTTATCCATGCAACAAAATATTTTTTTTGTATCTATACATACACCATGAAGTGATTTTTAGTTTTAACTGCAAATGTATAGATGACGCTTTTACTTAACTCTAATTCGGTCTTGGGCGGAAGGGCGGCTAAAGTATTTTATGGCTGTGGCGGCCTTTTGAAGTGAAAATATTATGGTCTAAGGTTTTGAAAACTTGGCAACTAACACAAACATACCTCCTGAAAGAGACAGAGTGTATGTGTCTGTGTTTGTAGAACCAAATTCATTTATAAAATTTAAATTGTTGCACACTTCTGTTTCTTGAAATGGCATAGGATTTGACAGGAAGATAATACATACAAAAGCAAGGACGACCCGAAGGAAGAAGACGAAGAAGAATATAGAAAACTTAGTTTTGAGTTGAAGAAAAGTTTTTCCAGCCAACATTTAGAGAATCTTGTGTGGCTTTTTGAAGCCCTGGCTTTGTGTCTGTCTGCAGGGTAGGTTGGTTGGTTGAATGTTAAGGAAAAAAAGCGGACGGCGGGGTGAGGTTGAGATGTTTTCAATGCAAATGAGGACGACTAATGGCATTGGAAATGTTTTTTTCTTGAAGGTAATTAATTTCTTAAATTATCTAGAAATGTGTACGTTTGGAATTTTTGTGAGAAAAAGCTTGGTAAACGGGGTGAATTGTATAGTGAAGAACTGTAAAGGACCTACGTCGGAATAAAGCGTGATTGTGTGGAAGAAAAAGGCATTAAGTATGAATGGAAGAATATTGAAGTTAAAACTCTACCTCAAAGTAGAATAGAAAAAAACACTCATTAAGCCTACAGAAGCATGGAATTCAACCACAAATTGGCTTATTTATTTTAAGAAGACATCTTAATAAGAAGAACCAATTAAATTATATGAAAAGGGCAAAAAACCATATCAGCAATCCTATCACTTAAGCTTATAATAACCTTATTTTCCATTTCATAATTCGTATCAATAGAATGTGACAAGTGTGTATATCTAAATTCATTCAAAATATCAGGAACATTTTAGCTGATCCATAAAGGCTTTGAAAAAAAAGGATAAAGTTAAAGTTCACAAAAGTTGTTTATTTTTCTTAGTGATTATCCTGTGAAATTTTAAATTGCTACGCTCACTTCAACAGCCTTGACATGGGTCACTTCAATAAATAAAAGGTTTTTGGGTCAATTTAACTTTCTGTATGTTTTAGTAAAGGGTCGATTCTCATGTGTCAATTAGGTAAATCCTGCGGCAATATAATGGGTGGTATATAATTGTATAGAAGAAAGCCAAATAAATTTCATTTTATTCTTAAGTGAACGAAGGTGCTTTTAATTTTTTTTTTGTTGACAAGTAGTATAAATCTTACTTTAGTTCGATTTCAAATCCCATAAATCTCTATTTTGTTTAACTTCTGTATGGAAGTTTCTGTTAGTGTAAGAGTAACTAATGCAATAGAATGTGTGTTAATAATCCGGACCTTTCACATAAGCGTTGAGTTAAAACTAGAAGTTAAAGTTAGAAAACGGTTCTTGCATTTTTGATTAAACTATTTCTATATACCGTGTTGTTAAAATGTATCTTTTCCGTCAAATCTGTTGAAAATGAAACCTGACGGACTAATTTTGTTAATAATAATTTGTAAATCATGTTTTAAACCTTTTGATAATTTGGTATATAATAAATGGAAACTTGTAAAATTTTATAAGCAATTTTTAAATTTAAAATTTATGAAAAATTGTTTTTTCGATTTTTTTTTTATAAAAAATAAATGCAAGCATTTTTATTTAACAAACAAGTGAGATACAGTCGTTCAGTATTTGTTATTGATTCAAATTGCAATGAAAAAAAAAACAAATCGCTGTATGGCGTATGAGTGATATTTGCAAGAGTGAATATTCTATTGAAGTTACGATAGGTCATTTGCAAATAAAATTGGTAATGAAATTGGAAAACTAGGGTCCTGAGCTGAGAGAATGAAAATATTTTGCAAGGTAAACAACAACAACTAAGGATGTTTTACTATTTTTTAAACGAAATACATTTTTTTTCTTTTACAAAAGTGTTTCAAACTGCAAATTGATAAGTTTCACTGTTAACGCACCATTAAACAAAAGACTGAACTGTAAAAACTGTTAAGAAAAGCAACATTTTAATTGTGATTCAATTTTAACATTTTAGGACCACTAATAAAACTAAGGTAGTTCCACTGCTGCCGTATAGTAGTTGGATAGTATAAGGGCAACTAATGCAATAGAGTTTGCACCGAAAGACTAATCTTTCGTACGCATAACCTATATACTTCTTCTTAAATTCAGTATTTAAGAACATTTTATTAATTTTTATTTTCTTATATTTCTTAAGTTTTCATTTTAATTAATCATGTTTAAAACAATTAAATAAATTTAATAAATGCGATCGAATGACGGTTTATAAAAAAATATTCAAGTTTAATATGTAAAAAAAAGCTCTTTTAATTTTGATAAAAATGCTAGGAACTTTGATCAATTACAATAAATTTTTTTACATTTTAAGTTAAATATTTAATTATATTTTTAAAAATGTGTTCCACAGAAGAGTATCATTATTTAGCGGCAATTGAAATTCAAATTTTCATATTAATATTGATTAAAAATGCTATGAAAAACAAATCGTTGTATGGCGTATGAGTGATATTTTTTTTTTGTTAAATCAACATAACATATCCGTGCATGCGCGCATGCAACTTGAATCAAAATGTAAAAGAGAAAAAGCATGATTTTTAATAAGAAGGAAAGAGATGGGCTAAAGAATCCAAAACTAGACTCAAGTTTCCTTCTCATATCGTTTCATTTTTGGCAGATATATTCATTTGCATTTTATCGCCGTGACGGAAGGTTTATACAATTCACTTGAATTGATATAATATATCACAGTTGTTATTAAAATTAATTGAAAGCTCACGAATCCTTTCAAAAACCGATTTAACGTCCGCTTTTCTGTGGAGATATAAGGTTGAAGTATGCCAATGTAGATTTATCATCATTTTCAAAACTTTTTTTTGCAACTTCTTTATGTGGCATATAGCTTGGTTACCCCATTCTGGACATCAATATAAAAGAATAGCTTGACAAATTGCTTTACGAATGTTTTCGTTTGTGAGCGAAGATTTTCGATTAATAAAGGGGTAAAGCATATTAATTCCAATACTCATTTTCCTTAACGTGTTATGAATATGAGTACTGATTGCACCTTCTTAAAGAAAAAACCTTTTAGATTTTGTATAAAAAATGTTCTGATACCCCATTAATTTGTTAATTCTTCTATATACTCTTTCCATTCTTTTTATTAAAGCCAGTTTGTAAGTGGCGTTAAAATTCATGAACATTAATCAATTGTTCCATTCACTTCTTTCACAAAATTCTTTCATTAAATTTCTTAAACACTCCAATCTGTTAATAGACTTTAAAGTCATTAAAACCCTCGAAATTAGTTGCGCCACATTAAGAAACCAACTTATTTAACCCCACTCAATCCAGATAATAATAATTTACTCAATCTCGTTATAATGACCTATAAGTCTACTGAGTGTGCACACATATTGCTTCTCCTTGTCCTCATCCATCAAGTGTAGATCTTTAAACGCTATCATCACCATCATCATCATCATCATCAATTTCGGGCAATTTAAACAAATATGAATAATTAAGTTATTAACACAAATTTACAGTTTGTCGACCATAAAATAGAAGGGGCTACCGCTTAATGCTAAAAACAGGCCAACAAAAAAACTAAAAAAAAATAAAAAAAAAACAAAACTGACAGACAATCCAACAAGACAAACGTCAAAATTCAATTGAGGGTTAGACGCCCTCCCAGTAGTCGTGCATAGTCAGCGCTGTCGTCGGAGTTTTGTTTATTTATTTTTTTGATATCTCACACTCCTGTTTTTTCTTATCAAAATATCAATGACATACAAACGCATACACACATATATACTACTTGGGGATTTATGAGAAATTAACCCAAGTTTTATAGCCGGGGAGCCCATTAAGTCCGTGCAACCCCTATGACACACTAATAGGCCCGAAACTTATTACCTTCCCGCGGTACTACTATCAACCACCCCAGCCGTTCACAATCACAGTGAGTGAATAAGCGAATGCGGTGATTTATTTTATGCTCCCAAGGCAATATATTTCATTTGTGTCAACGCAAAACTCCAGAAAAAAAGACAAAACAAAAAAATGCCAGACAAAGAGAGCAGGATAAACACTGACATACTCGTAAATAAACATGAAAAGAATTTAATATTCGAAGGGTTTTCATGTGGGTGTGGAAGAGAGGGGGAGGCGGCTGGGTATTGCTGGTGAAGGGTGGTAAATGGTTTGGGGTGAGCTCCATTCAAGCAGAAATATTGGGACGTACACAGGGTGTTAAGTAAACTACCCTATCATTCATTTCAATTCTCAGTTTTAAGAAATGAAAATCAATTTTTTAATTTCGAGGTTCAAGTCTGAAATTGGATTTTAGTACAGGCAAACTGAGATAAAAATAGCGCGAACGTGGGCAAAATTGCAACAGAAAATTTTTAATATGATTTTTGATCAGAAATCATAGCTGAGCTGGATTTTAAAATGGCGGATTTATTTATTTTTTTGTTGGTTGTTGTTTTTATTTTGTTGTGATTTTTGCTTTTTATTATGTGTAGTTATTACTAGAAGGGTTTCATGAGATCGAGTCATGACCCCTTCTCCTTGTCAGAGTTTTTTTTTTAACTGTGCGCGCAACGAATATTTGTTAGTCTTTTAATGTTAAATTCGAAGTTGGTATTTTTTGGCTAAACAAAAGAATCTCTATATTTCATTGGTACGACCGAAATTGGGCTCAAAGGTGAACTGATGAGCATTCCTTGTGAGACGAGTATAACGGGAAAAACTTGTTAAATCGACAAAGATCATTAATACAAAATTAGGAAAAGAGTCGGAGACAGAACGGAGCCCTGTGGCACGCCAGCATTCATTTTGAAGCCATCAGACTTGAAACCTTCCAGTGTAACTTGTATTGAACGGTCCAGAAGAAAGGTTCTAATCCAACGAACTAAAGTGTCATCGATCCTAAAAGCACGCATTTTCGATAAGGGAGCTTCATGCCAAAATCTATCAAGTGCTTTGGAAATATCACCTTTCTTCGGGACAGGCTAGATAAATGCTATTTTCCATCTTCTAGCAAAGATTCCAGAAGAGTACGAGCGATGGAAAAGCTTCATAAGGAAAGCAGATCAATCGCAGTTAGCAGAAGCAATAGTTGCATACACCAAACATTTTGATAATAAAGAATCTAACAACGTAGAAAGTACTGAGAGGAACAAATAAGATGGAGGTTCTCTCTTGCATCGACTTTCGTGGTTCAACAATAACACGTACGAAAACCTTGCGATTTCGTACGTTGATTATACTCTTAAGTCATATGGAAGAGCTGTCGTTGTTTTTGATGGCAACATCGGGTCTCCTACAATAAAGGATGCCGCTCACATAAGACAGTACACAAACACCAGTAGGGACGTAAATTTCATTCCATCCATGAAGTTCGTTGGCAAAAAGGAACAGTTTCTATGGAAATAACAAGCAGGCAATGATTGTCCTCATAGGCGACTTGCTGAAATCGAAGTCGAACGCCTGCCTCCGACCGATTCCTTAACAAAATATCATAGCTACCGAACGTACTTGCTAAATAGATATCTGGAAAGGTACTAATTAAATAATGAAGCCAGAAGAATGGGGCTGATATGTAGCTGATGGGTGGGGGGGGGGGGTCATGACTGGAAGAGGGGGTCATGGCTCAATCGGGAGTCTCATGAACCCTTTTAATAATAACTACACTTACTAAAAATTAAAAATCACAACATAATAAAAATAACAAACCAATAAATCCGCCATTTTGAAACCCTATTTCCGGGTTATTTCGATGAACCGATTTTGTCCGATTTTGGATATATTGTTCAGTAGTGATTACTGATCAAAAATCAGTAAGAAAAGCTTCTATTGCATTTTTTCCCAGGTTAAGTCACTCATAGTTTCGACTATTTGCGGGCGACAGTGGTATAGTAGATAAGATATTTGCTTGTTAGAGAATAATTTAGAGCGCCCGCATAGGGCCAGTAAGTTAATCAAGTTGATAGTTTTATCTAGTTTTAAGATTTTTGTCTAGCCTGTTAGTACAGTTATAAGTAAATATGAAAATAAAAATCAATTAAAAGTAAAAAAAAAACAAAAAGATATTTGCTTGTTAAGCAAGAGATCCTAAGTTCGGCACTCAGTTTAGGAATTTTTCGAACTCCTAGTTCAAGCCAGAGCCGTCCGTGGGTTTTAAGTGAGAAAATAATCACCTATAATTCTTGATCTACTGCACCGACAAAATCTTTCCTATCTCTCTTATTCTTCTAACTAGTGTCGTACAACATCCGGTTGCATTCTAAAAGGCATTGTGCCTGACAGACACATAGTTAAAATATTATTATTATTATGTTGAAAACGCTGATTAAAGCTTGTGTTTTGTCATCGGTTCCATTTTAAAAGTTCTCAGACTTTGCTTCACATAATTTGACGGAGCAGTGCTAATCTAAATGAAAAGTATATCGTTTGTCTTTTGTATAGGTATACTCACGAATCACTTAACAGATTTTGATAAAACGTTATATGTGCACTTCTTAGCAAAAAAGTTAACTTTCCTTAAGTTTATAAAAAAAACACCCTGTGTTTCGTTTCTTGTTTTTGAAAAAAAAGTCTCGCGCCATCTAGTTCCCATTGTCTCTGTATCTGGTCCATTGATGATCCAGCATCAATATACTCGTATATCCATAATACACTCCTGCATATCTGGAAAACAAACCTTCTCATCTATAGCTACATTATCTGCAGTGCGCTAGCGTTTCGTCGATTGAGAGACGACTCCCGCCGACGACGACGACGTTCTGGAGGAAACCAATCTCTGACGCTGATGTATCATGACACCCGGTCGTCATCCATGCTATGATCAGTCGTACAAAAGAAGAGTGTTGAAATGAATGAGTTATTTCCGGATTGATTCTAATTCGTTTTTACAATGCCAAAGCATAATCCATTGAGATGAGTGTTGTACTGCTCGTGCTTTTGCTTTGCTCCGACGAGCAGCTCCATTATCGTAACTTTTAATTTTTTTTTTTTTTTCTGTATGTTCTAGTTTCAGTTCCAAAGCTGGATAGCTCAATGATGTGGTGAGATACCTCATTTAGAAGCAGGAACCGAGAGGAGAGTCGTCGGTGGTCGGTGGTGAAATGTGCGGGCAAGCTAGTAATAGCCAAACTAATCAAAGTTAAGGACAATTCTGTAATGGCTTTTAGATGGCTACACACATAAATAGATATGTCGTTGTCTGTTAGCCAATATGGTTTTGGTTTGTTGGATTTCTAAAGCACCTGTATCTGGGGGGATTGGTAGTTTTTGACGGCATTCGACAGGGATATAGGTATTTCGGTGTGTGTGGCACATATTAAGTTACTCCTGCCTTATTTTCGGGTTTTTCGTTTCAAATGAGAAAGAGTATGCAATTAAATTTTCTTTCATGAAGTTGCTTTGAAAGAATAAAGAAGATTATGTTTCAGAGAAATTTAAAGCAGAAGATAATTAAATTTAATTTTTTTTAATAATGAAAGTATATTAAACATAATATATAGGGGTTTTAAGTATTTTTGATTATTGAAATTTTTAAATAAAAAGAATTAAGGCATTGAATACAAGTAACCATTGAATTGTTCTAGGATAGTTTCGAAGATTGAGGAAAACAGAGGTATTAAATCCATCGGCTCCACGGAGTTTTGGGTCATTCATAATCCATTGGAAATGTTAGTATAGTAGAATTTGTGGCACTAAAAATGCCTCAAATGTTAAAGATTCAGTAAAGTCTCTATGTAATATCTTGCTGATAGTTTGATGTAAGAGAGTTGTTTATTTATGTTTCACAGTTCGGTTTCTTCATTCATTCTACTAATATTATAAATGTGAAAGTTGGTATTTTTTGATGTTCGGATGTTTGTTCTACAATCACGCCTGAACGACTTAACGGATTTGGATGACATTTTGTAGGTAGAAGGATGAGGTGCTCGATTAAAAAATTGGCAAAAAAAAATGCAGTGTTTCTATGGAAGAGGCTTATTTGTGATGTATGGCTGGAGGTTTGTTTGTTATGCTTTCACGCTTCAACAACTACATTAAGTTATGAAGTTTTGTAGATGATAGAGTTACAAGATTCACTATAGCACTACAAAGGTTTCTTTTCTTTCAAAAAAATGTACGGTTCCTGTTGGAGAAATCAATATAATACAAATCACTTAATCTGAAATTTACGCAGACAAAATTAATAATAATAAATAATAAAGAAATTAATCCCAGTACCTTCATTTAAAAGTCCATACAGCAAGCGCTTAGACTTAAAAAATGTCGACGCATACGGCTTAGAGCTTCATTTATGCCATTGTTATTCTATGAAAGTCGATACGCAGAAGTCCAGATTTATAAAGGAGCTGCTATATTCCTCAGTAATTTAAATGGAGTTCATACCTTTCAAGTATACTCAAGATCGGGGCTTTCGTAGCAATTGTGTAAGGAAACATTCACATATTGTTTAATATTTATTTGATATTTGATATTTATTGTTCAGATGACAATGGTACATTAAGATAACTTAAGGCTAGTACAGGATATATAAAAAAAATTGAATTAAGGATGTGCAAGAATGTAAAAAAAGTTAAAACACACATATCTTAAATGAATTGCATGACTGGATCGCACGCACTTGCTCTTATGTGTGGTCACAGCTTCGAACAAAATTTGAAAATATTAAATTAACTTATTCGATTTTTCTGACTATTGATTGTTTGAAAAAAGTACGTAAAATAGTTTTCAGCGGAAAAAATTAAACGCCATTTTATTTCCTTAAAAAATATGAAAAAGTGTATTTTTTTTTAAATCGTAGGAACGGTTTTAAAATAAAACGGTTTTTATTTAACAACTTTTTTTTTTAAATTAAAAAAAAAATATTCAAGAATGCAAACTTAAACACAAAAATTACTTACATTTAAAACCAAAATTAAAAAAATCCATCCACCCGTTTTCAAAATATTGATTTAAAAAAAAAATTAAAAAAAAAAACAAGGATGTACTTAAAAATATTTTACGTATTTCAGCCAAAATTGCAGAAATGTTCAATGCATAGATTATGAAACTTTCTGTGTTCGATTCCAGACCGCAAATAATTAGGAAGATTATTCCACAACCTGGCAGCACAAATGAAAAATTTGCCTGCGTGAAGTTAAAGAGGCAAACGTAAAATAGCGCAACAAATATAACCTCTAATCGTTATACTTGTTTGTCGTAAAGATAGCTGGAATTCTTGTTGATTATAAGCCTGAAAAGAAAAGAACAGCAACGATATTTCAACAAAGCTTCCAGGCTACAGCCTAGGAGCTGATACGCCTTTGAATTGAATGCAACTTTAAATTTTTGAAGTGATTGGGAATCAAGGTCTGTTAACAACTCGCATCCGTATGATAGTAATGGTATGACTAACGCCTTAACCATTTTCAATTTTACATCAGTGGGTAGGAATGTTTTCGTTATACATAGAAAGCCCTCTTAGTGAAGCATGGATTTTAAAAATTACAGAATTGATATGCGTATCGTAAGTCAAAGTATTGTTGAATATTAATATGATTTTTTTCACTTTAGTAAAATTTTGATCAAAATTTGAAGCCACTTGTATGTTCTTATTAGATAGAAGTAAAATCATTAATCTGATCTCCTTTAAATTGATCAAAATTCTTAGAAGTCTTACAGGAGATTTTGATTTTTGAGGGAATTGATATGGAAATAGTCGCCTTTTTCATGTCCGAACGCAAGATGCATTGTTTAAGCTACATACTTCAATAAGTCTTTCGACAAAATGTCCCAAAAAATAATTGTTTTTAAATTAAAATCTATGGGTTTCCAGGCACTCTCCTTCCTTTGGTTGAATTCATATTTGACCAACAGAAAATACGGCGCCCGTTTTAGGTCATCAGTTTTCCTCCCTTTTAACACACCTTCGGGGGTACTGCAAGGAAGACATCTTGGTCGAATGTTATTTATTCCAGCAATAAACCATGTTTCCCAGGTTCGTAACTGTGAACTGTGAAAATATTAAAAGTTTATCCTCAGACACAGAATGTAAGGCCTTACAAGATAATCTAAAATCTGGTGTCCAAAAACCCAGCTTGAGCTCCCCCACCTTCCCGAACTTACTATATAAATGAGGAAATAGTGCCATTGGTCAGTTTAACTCGTGATTTTGCATTTGTGAGGAAATTCGAACTCACATTGACAAAACCATAAATAAGGCTAAATCAACTCTTGGATTTTTTAAGCGGTAATCTTAAGAATTCTTAAATCTTTTGTGAGGCCACTACTTGAATACGCATCAAAGGTTTCTGTATATCATCAAGTTCATATATTAAACAAATCGAAGCTGTTCATGCGAAGATTCGTACGTTTCGGCCTTTGTTGTTTAGATTGGGGTGATCCTTTTAATCTACCTCCATACGAACAACGCCTTAAGCTTTTAAACTTAAAAACCTTTAATACTTGCTATAATAACGATGACATTTTGTTAATGAGTTATTAAATGGAATTATAGACTGTCCATACTTGGCCGTTTCGTTACAACAAGATCTATATTGTATAACAGAAAAGTAATGAACCAGTGAATATATTTTTCACCTTACGCCCATGTGAAAGTAGCAAAATGGTCAAGCCAAATATTTTGACTAAGGTGTTAGGTTAGTATCTCAACGAACCATTGTTGCCCCCAGGACTCGGGAAGAACCATCCTGAAATGTTAATGAATTTCAGAATGTTTTTAAGTGGATTTTTTGAAACGTCGCACAGTTCGTCGAAGAAGTGTTCTCTGTATTCTGTGTTTTTCTTTGAAATGTTTGACCAAAGACTTCTTAAGACCCAACAGTTGTCGAGTTTTGACCAACTTTCGCTTGCAACTTTGAGAAAATTCTCGTGAATTCTATGTTTCTTATTTTCCAGTGCTTCAAGTACCCAGGGTTTTATTTTACTTAGTTCTCTGAATGAACCGTTTTGGGCCAGCTCATCAGCCCTCTTATTTCCGCAAATGTCAGTGTCCGGGGACCCATCGGAGAGTAACAAAGTTTGTTTCACTGATTTGTCGCATATCGTTGCGGCAGCGGTGAATCAGTTTGGACTTGGAGACGATTATGAATATGACCTTGATTGACGCCTGGCGGTCTATGAAAATGTCAATATTGTATTCTCCAGGATAAAATATAAAAGGTGCTTTACATCTTCGCCTACTGCAAGCACTTCTGCCTGAAAAAAAACATTGCAAAAGTTTGGCAGCTTTATTGATTATTTAGATTATATTAGATAGGATTAGATCTTTATTATTTTTTTTTAACACTTCAGGTTCTTTGATATAGTAAGGTTAGAGCAAGCTTGAATAAATTCAAAGTTGGAGGTAAAATGGACACCCAAATCCTTAAAACTAAAGACGCGACAGAGTTTGTGCTGCGAAATTTGATAATCGAAGGCACTTACGATACGTCTTCTAGAAAAGGTAATCGTTTGGCATTTTACAGGTTAAGGGATATACCACTTTTTCTGCACCAAATAATAAAGCTATCAATATGTGCCTGAAGAAGTCTGCGGTCGTCGCTAGCCTTAATTGTCCTAAATATCTTCATGTCATCAGCGAATATGAGAATATCACTTAATTGTATGTATGAAGTAACATCATTTATTGCCAAAATGAATATTAAAGGACCAAGATGGCTTCTTTGAGGTACGCCAGAGTTGGCCACAAAGGAGTCTGAAAGAAAGTTTCTAAATTTTACTTGGTAGGTCTATTTTCTAGGTAAGATTTGATCCACCTTCTGGGTGTAACTCCAATGTTCGAATATTACATTTTTCGTTACAACGGCTTATATTTTTCTCGGAATCGCCTTTTTTCGAGATATGAAAAATGTATTCTATTTTCTTCTCTGTACCCCAACAATGTGTGTTCAAAATTTCATGATTATCGGTTAAGTGGTTAAGGAGTGAAAGCGTAACAAATTCACATTCGCATTTATAACATTTTTTTATTGATTTTTTGCCAGCAGTTCTTTCTCAATATTTGCCAAAACGTCAGGTAGTTCAGTCAAATAATTATATACATTATACGTAGGTTCATTCAAGGTCAAAACGAAAACATATTGAAACTTATAAAAGCAATCAGAAGTGTCATTAAACCCTCAGTTTGCATATCAAAATTCATGAAAATATCATAACTTTGTAGAGAATACTAGCTATTTCCCAAAGCTAAAAGGCATTGGTTTGTTGTTTAAGGAAAAAAGTTTGTTTCAAACAAAATAAATCTCGAAAATCAATACAAAATTAGTGATACCAGTATCTTCAAGCCACAAGCTGTCACATATAAAAAGAATCAAACTAATTAACCATATCCACTCTGGCTGGACTACTTGGATCCAATATTCGTATTAACCCCAAAATTCAGTGGCATTTTTAATACAAAAAAAAAAAAAAAACAAAATCCATGCTGACCTTGATCCCGATGAAATTTTTTCACGTAATTGCCTACATTCGGCTGTGACAGGGTCGAGTTCAAAAATGCAATTGACTGACACAGACATCCGCCAACTGTTTCCAACATAATTTTTAATTAAAAACACTTCCAAGAATATCAAATCACATGCAAGGTCTTTCTAACGTAGGAAGCTGGAAACAATTAAACTGGGTCGAATCCAATAGAACGTCTAATTTTTTTCTGACATCTATCTAGATACTCAGATGGTAATTCAAAACAGACCATAGAAAACACCATAATAAACACACATTTGACTTAATTTTCAAATCCAATCCCACACATGATTACCAAGCGACCGAATTGCTGTCAAACAATGAAATGTCATTTTTCACACACACCCCCCCCCCCCCTCACACCACTTTAGGCGACTTGAAAGGAAAACACAAAACTAATCCGATTGCGTTCCAAAACAATCTACGAAAATTTAATCAAACAGATTCATTCTTCCAGAGCGCTGAATAGATAGATGAACGAACAATACTGACAATGATGATGGCGGCGATGGCGATGATGATGACACCGTGTGTATGTGGACGATGTATTTGGGTGTTTATATGTTTTTGGTGTCTCAATTTATTTTTATCTGAAAGATACAATCGGATGGGGTACGATAATAGACACAATATTGCGGCACGGGACACCGTAATTCAATTGAAAATTTCGAAACTCTATCGCGTTTGAATGAAAGAAATCACTTTGGCCTGGAGGAGGAGGTGCAATAAAAAAAAAGAAATTTAGAGCAATCAAGGCGCCTCACAATGAGGAGGCCCTTAAGGCGTTGATTTACGTCGCACGGCAGAATGGTAGGAGATGCGAGGAATTTCTTTGAAGTGTTGATTGAATTTAAATTGATGATGTTGCATGTAAGTGGGGTGCAAGTTTTGTTGATAAGGCATCTTTTTTCGGCTTTTAAGAACTCAACGAATTTCAATGGGGTGTTGAAAACAATTTAATTTTCCAAAATGCTAATTTCGTAGAATTTATTTGTTCGATTTTTAATTCTTATTACTTTACGCATGCAAAATGAAATTGAGTATCTAGGCCTATGAATATCAAACATTTGAAAGGGCACGCGGAGTACTATTGTTTTAATCAAAAACTTAGGCACTTAAATGATTCGCGTGATCGGAGGCAATTTGTCCAACCATTTCCTAATTATGTGAGTAATAACATCTGGGTCAATGGTATTGAATAAATAAAACGGGTGATAAGGTCTGGTCTGGTCTGGTATAGGCTTCAAGGTTCTATTAAGCTAGATTAAATTGAAGGCAAGTTTATGTTAGACTTATGATTAAACATAACATTAACGTGCTTCAGCCGTGTGAATGACCATTAGAAAGAAAGAATTTGAACTGCGCCTTTATCTTTGATTTTTTTAAGCAGACTTAAACATGGAAAATCCTAGGTAACTAAGGTTTTATATCTTGTTAAATTATGGTATTTTTTTTTAATTGATATTAGTTCTACAAGGATAACCATTATTACAATAATGGATAATCGATGATATATATGTTTGAAAAAGCCACTAATGAAAGAAGCATAAGATATTGAATTCTTCAGCAGACAACAAAGTTTCTTTCGCTTTCGAAGGCGCT
The DNA here is from genome assembly GCA_963971375.1 of Platycheirus rosarum. NCBI lineage: Eukaryota > Metazoa > Arthropoda > Insecta > Diptera > Syrphidae > Platycheirus > Platycheirus rosarum. The sequence goes on from OZ020507.1 coordinate 262,800,197, forward strand.
AGTTGCGAATAAATGTAAAAACATAACAGCATTTTTGAAATATTGCATCATTTGCTATTACTTTTTATAATTTTGATGAAACTTTTAAAAATTGCTTTTTATTTTTTTTTTGTTTTTTTTCTTACACTATCAGAAATTTGGTCATAGTGAGCTTAAGGCAAGCTTCAGTCTATGATCTGAAGCTCATGATTTAGCGCATGTGTTAGTAGTTGGTAAAACAAATCACTCAACAGAACCAATACATGCAACAAAACATAAAAACACATATAATTTAAAACATAATCATCTAAATACATTTATACGAGCGGAGAACTGGTACGTAAAATTGATTTTAATTTTATTTTATTAATATTGAAATCAAATAAACTGGCATTAGTATTGGTAAGCTTACTCATTCTTGTGAGAGGTTCATTTAATATATAGTTGGTTTTGAAGATTGCGCAGGTGATGAAAACCACCGCGGTAATTCAGACCATTATCACAAAGCCAATAGGGAGCGTTAATAAATCCATTGATAAGTTGGTGAATAAATACCAAGTCATTGCTAACCCGTCTTTGAGATTAGATCTGCAGGAGTTGTATCCGTTGTTTATAAGGTGGGAGGTTACAAGGATCAGCCCATGGTAGCCTTTAAAACAAAACGGATGAATTTGTGTTAACGGTCTCAATACGAATACTATGAATTTCATAGTAGGGAGTCCAAACTTCTGAGGCGTATTCAATATGAGAGCGCACATGACAATTATACTGAGAGAGGGTGACATAAGATCTTTAAATTCCTTAGCCCAGCGTTTCATGAACCCAAGCATGGAGTTGGCCTTTTTCACTATGGAATTAATGTGTTCCATAAACTCAAGATTGGCACTAAAGTAAGCACCTAGGTCTTTAAAAGTAAAGAATTGACACAGAATGTGTTCAGAAATCGAATAGTTAAAAGAACCTGTTATTATTTTTTTTTAGAAAATGCCAGAGTTTGACATTTAATAGGATTAAGAGTTAAACTATTTTTGCAACACCAAGCACCAAACCTGTCGATATCAGTTTGCAGAAGAACATTATCATTTGCAGATTTAATTGTTTTCAAGATCATCATAAGAATATCACTATGATGATCGCACGATGTTACATCATTTATTGCAATAATAAATAGAAAAGGACCTATATGACTTCCTTGGGGTACACCAGAGTGAGCATTAAAAGGATTAGAAAGGGAATTTCAAAATTTCACCTGATAAGATCTGTTTTAAGGTAGGATGCGATCCATGTATAAAGAAAAGGTTGAAACCCATATGCACTAAGTTTAAATAAAATAGTGCTATGGCTAGTTTGATTTAGAAAAATCAGTGTACATGCAATCCACCTAATTTCCATTTTCCAGAGCATTTGAACATTTTTGCGAGAATTAAACAAGGTTTGAAGTTGTTGATCTTTAAAAACCTTAGGAATACAGGGTAGTTTGGAAATTGGTCTTTAGTTAAGAATGTCAGTCTTTTCTCGCTTTTTAAAGACTTGAATAATAAATGATTTCTTCCATAAGAAAGGAAAATTACCAGACCAAAGAAAGAGCCTGAACAAATATTCAAAAGGTTCGGCTAACACATTTTTTTTATATAACTGGTGAAAAATCATCTGGTCCAGAAGAATAATCATCTTTTAGAGATGAGAGTAAGGGCTGGATTGTGTCCTGTTTTACGGAGATGTTATTACATTGAACTTGGGGACAATTACTTAAGTATATAAAATATTCTTCATCAACACTTACCAAAGACTCACTAAAGGACTTTTGAAAATTGTTAGCAAACGCATTGAATATGTCAGTTGAGTTTTGTAATAAGCAGTTATCATACCTGAAGTTTTTTGGGTAGCCACCCGATTTTTTCTTGTTGTTAACAAAATTCCAAAAGCTATTGGGGTCGTGTTTTAGAGAGCATCCCATATCATTTAAGTAATTTGTATACAAAATATTAGATTATTAATATTATTAATATTAGGGTTTTAAATTCCTCAAACAATGAAATGTAATTAAATGGTCACAATGTTTTAATATTGTTTTGATACTATTTGTATGTAATTTCCTAAAATTGTGTAGAATTTAGCAACTGCGTCGTCAATATTAGTAGATTCTGATATACTATCAATACCAGCGCTACCTAAGCTCGCTGAGAGCAACTGAAAGTTGGCTTTCTTGAAATCAAAAATATATGTGTGTGTTATAGTTTTCAAATAGATAACGGCTCAAGTCAAAAAACGTATTCAGGGGTGGATGATAATTTATATTACTAACGCCTGAACTAGATTCAAAAAACTACAGTACTAATTGCGTCAGATGAAAAAAAACTAGATCGAAAATTCTATTTTTGAAGCTCATTATACAGCTTACTTGCTGTAAATCAGTTAAATTAATGCCATCAAGGTAAATAAATTCTTGCTGTGAGGATGTTAGAGAAGCTTCTTGATGAGATCCATCTTCAGAAAGAACCCATTCAGTATGAGAACGATTAAAGTCTTCTAGAAGTGGAACATTACTGTTAGAAGAAGTAAGGTCAAAAACATAATCTTCCCATAGAAAGTTCGGTATAGACGGTAGCAGAACTTTTTGGAAAAACATACGGATTAAGCAAATAAACTAGGATTTTCAAATAAGGACTTGACAACTTTTTTTTTTTTTTAAATAAAACGCAAACCATTTGAGATATTTCAAAAACTTTATTATCGGCTTGAAGTACAATCAAAATATTTATGAATGGAACTCGACTTCGTTCATGTGGCAACCGCGGCCATGTTTGCAGCGGTCGATTCGTTAATCCCAATTTTCGATGACTCAGCCACACATTTCGGCCGAAACGGCCGTTATTTCGCGTTCAATGTTGGCTCTGAGCTTTTTAAACCCCTTTTGCTTGTTGGCATAAACTAATGACTTAACGCAGCCCCACAGAAAATAGTCTAGATGCGTTAAATCGCACGAACGAGGTGGCCAATCGACTGGCCCATTTCTTGATAACACGCTCATCTATGAGTTTACTGAATAAATTGGCAATTCAATGATTAGTGAAAGGGTGCCTTCAAAAATTAAATTCAAAGTTGTCAAGTCCCTATTGGAAAACCCGATATAAAGCTACATCTAGACAAATTATATCTTATTATAGACCAATTTGCAACATTTCGTTATTCGTAAACTGTTTGAAAAATCATTTGTGAAAAAATATTTTTGTCAACCGAGAGCATATATCGGTCTGCCAATATGGTTTTACACTAGGTAGGTTAACGGCTATTTATCTATTTTTTTAAACGTATTTCGAACTCAAACTTCAAACTGATATCATTTTCACTGCCGTTGCTAAAGCATTTGACAGAGTGAACCATACAATTCTACTTCACAAGCTTGCTTGTCTTCACTTCCACTCCAACTTACTAAAATGGATTAAATATTACTTAACTAACCTTACCTTACCTCAGGTGGCGCTACAGCCCGGGGTGGACCTATCTCTACTACGCCGTCCCTCTGGGGTGGAATCGAAGAATTTCCGGGCCGGAGCAATGATATCCATCCGTTCTAAATGAACCCGCCATCTGAGACGTAAATATAAATAAATAAGTAAAAATCTTTCTCTTGAAGCAGCCTAAAGCGTCCTCATCCGCTTTTGAAATCTTACTTAACTGAACACGACCAGTTAAGTATGAAATCGTTAAAATCGATACATGTTTTTCCGACCCAATATATGTGCTTTCGGGAGTTCCACAAGGTAGCCACATTGGACCAAGACGTTCTTTCTGATCGTATTAAATGTTCGTTTCTTTTGAATGAATTGGGCTTCCGTATCCCCTCAAGATGATGATTGTCTAAAACTTGTATATATGAATGGCTAACTCGATGTCAAATAAAGCTGAAATTCCATTACACAATTTTTTTTATTTTTTTTTTTTCAAAAATATAAAAAAAGTTGGTAAATAAATTTATATTAATATTTAAAAAATCCTAAGGACGATATCTTAAAAAATATAATAGAAATATTTCAAATTCTTCTCCCCCTCAGAGAACTGCACATACCAGGCTATAGGGACTTTAGGGTCTGTAATTTCAATAGGGTTTGATTGTAAGGAAACAAAAATGAACCAATTGTGTGTTCTAAAGCCTAAAACCTTAAAAACCATTTCAGCCAACAAGCACAATGATCCGTTAAATTGAGTTTTCTTTTGTTCTAAATGTCGGCAATTTTTTTATTTTTGATTTCCTCCGATTTTGTCGTCTCAATTTTAGTGTAAAAATCAATCAAACGAGGAAAATCACATTAAATATGAAACCAAAAAGTTGTAAGACATAAAAACCTCTAAGTGCTGTATATTGTTTAAGTTCAGCAACAAAAAAGACCTAAATCACAAAAAAAAAAACAATAAAAACGAAAATTAAGTAGAATTAAAGAGGGAACGGCCCATCATCAGTGTATTCATTAATTCAAGAGGTACGCTTTGAAAAATGCGTAGGCAATCTGTGAGATTGTTCAGTTTCATAATGTGACCACTTCAAACCAATGTCCAGCCATCCATCTGTTCGTCGGTTTCGTCAGATGTTCAACCTAAAATGATGCGATGTGTGCTTCACCTTGTTTTGGATACAGATACAAGCAACCGACGCGACAAACGGACCGACTAGGACGTTGTAAAAGGATGCGTGGGCGCTAATTTAACCCACCAATGAAAAAATGATTGTTCTGATTGTATTCGAAAGATAAAAATGTATCTATGATAGTGAGTTCGCAAAGGCGGCAGGGGGCATGTGTATTTAAATTGGAACAATTAATTGCGTTGCAATTGCAATAGATTAGAATGTTTGCTTGAGGTAATTGATGTAGAATCCCCGATAAATTGAGCTCTAAATGTGTGTGCATTCAAAGCAATTTGAATAATTAGCGGATTATGGTGGGATAATTGTCAAAATGATATGAAATATGTTCGGAATGTTTACAATTGTACATATGTATGTATATACATATGTCGGTGTTTAGTTTGGAATTCGATTGAAACTAAATGTTACTCTGAGTTTTGATGATTTAAATGATATCAAGTAATTAAAGAGAACGGACCATTTACCATGATTTATTTTGTAAAATAGAACATTAAGTCGACTTTTAGGCTTAATTACTTCAAAAATAAATGGAACTTTTGAACGCCTTAAAATTAAATAAATTATCCGCACCTTAAAAATGTCGTTCAATCGTTTTTTGGAGGAACACATACATATAGCGATAAAGTCTAATTAAAGAAAATGTACATACATATGTAAATTTAGACACGCTGATAGTGTTTCACTTCGTTTGTTATGTATATTTTTTTTTAGATAAGAAAAGCAAAGTATCTGTGAGAACCGCAAAACTGTTTGCAGTTCAAAGTACTATAATTCAAATAATTGTTCATAATTTGTTATGCACGTATCCATTGAAATAGATAAGGTAACAACACCGATGGAAGTAGAAATACACAGGGTGGCTCAAAAGATTGTTTAGATTTTTTCTATTATTTAGGCTAACGAAATCTTTTAATCGAATTTATTTTATTTTATTATGAATTTTGGTTGCTTATTTTTTTCTATTTAGTTAAACTAAGTATGTAAGCAAGTGAAAAATACTCCTAGATTAACCTTTTCCTTGAAAAAGCGCATCGTGCGTAGCCGTTGGCATTCGGTTCGTTGTAGGTACCGTCGATTTTTAATTCCAAGGCATACAAATGAATGATTGAGAGTATTATGTGACACTCGCAAACAATTTTTTTCAAGAACCGTTTTTTTAGGCAGGAAATTACTAATTTCGAATGGTTTAGGAAGATGTATAGAAGAAATAAATTGCACGACTGTATCGCACGTAGGTACTTGCTCTTATGTGCGGTCATAGCTTCAAATAAAATTTGTAAAATATAGTTTTTTTTTCGATATCGAAAAAAGTACGTAAAATAGTTTTCAGCGGAAAAATGTAAACACCATTTTCTGACTTTCAAATATGTGAAATAGGTTGATTTTTGTTTTTCCAAAATGGAAAGAGCGGTTTTTAAATAAATCGATTTTATTTTAATAACTTTTATCAAAAATTAAAAAAAAATTATTTAAGAATGCAAACTTAAGCAAAAGAATAATATGCATTTAAAAACAAAATTAAAAAAAACTCATCTACTCGTTTTCGTAATATTGATTTTTGAAAGAAAACAATTAAGAAAATTATTAAAAAAAAAAAAAAGTTTTCGAAAATATTTTAAAATAAAATTACTTAGGCTACCAACATCTTCCTGAATATCAATTTTGATTGAAATCGGATAACAAGTTTTCGAGAAAATCAAAGAAAAAAACAGTTCTATGAGAGGTAACGTTCTTCGAACAACACCTTGATTTTTTTTTATTCATCAAAGCATAACCTACACGTACAATAGTAAACTGATTTTTGTTCATAAAAAATCTTGGAGCCGTTTCCGGGAAAAATAAGCTTTTACTTAAACGTTATATGACAGGTACCGTTAATATCTGAGCTAAAACAACATTTTTAAAAAGTCCCCTATAGAATGTTATTATGTTTCAAATTTGAAGACGATTGGCCAAATCGTTTAGGCTGTAGTTCAATATACATCAGACAGACAGACAGAATTTTGCTAGTAACTCAAAATATTTCTCTATCATCGTAATGTCATGTCTGATTGTTAGAATTTTTTTTACGAATGCATAACTTGCCTAATACTCCCTATAAATCGCAACTGGAAAGGAGGTACCTGTGCAAATTTGTTTTGCATGTCTGTCAATCGAAGCGGGAGGGAAAATCAAGTACAGCTAAGTATTCCACATTCGTACAGTGCGGCTAAAGAATGAATTTCTTTACTTTACAGTACGTCCGAAATTAAGCTCGAGAGTAAATTGATTGGCATTCCTAGCTAGTATTAGAACTAAAAAAATTTAATGGAGAAATGCATTGGGCTAATTCGTTTATATCGCAATTTTTTTGTTTCGATTATGTATTTTACCCATGGTTTAATTTTTAAATTGTTCATTTTGCCTAAATTCCTCCGCAACTAAATAGCAACATTTTTTTTTTATTATTTCTTTGGCAGTTTCTTTACACAAGCGTTAGTCGCTGTTTTGTGTGTATCGTCGATTGCTACGAGGGATTTGTTTTAGTATAATTGCAGTATTTTTTTTTTATTTAAGTTTCGTACAACCCCAACTTATTTAAGTATTTACTTTAAAATGAGCAGTTGGTTTTAAGTTATAAATTGGAGTATTTTCCAATAAGCCATTTAAAATTCTTGTCATTCAATTATTAAAAATAAAGCCTTTGTACAAAGTAATAAAAAAGATGCAGGTGAATTCGATTTACAGCATAAACTAAAGTTTGTGCTCTGGAAGTCTTCAAAGTCTCAAAGCTCAAGTCTTTCTTTGTTCTTTAACTCTTTCACTCTTTTTTGTTAAAGTTGGAAGCTAGTTTAGGTGTAACTTATCTGTAGTCTTTGCCTCTTTGATTTTGAATAATATCTACTAAATGTTTTGTTTTTTTTTTCAAATTTCGAAATGGAATTTTCGAGTTTTCACAACAACAACAAAATTCCATTAGCAAAAGAGTTCTCTTCAGGTTTTTGTTTTATGTAATATTTCATACCCCTCCTCTTGAGATAGAATAATACATTTTCCAAGATTAAACTTTCGTTCAAAAAATTGCATCTTATGTAGAAGTCAGGATTCGGCAGAAAAAAAATAATGCCCTCCACTCCTGCAGTTTGAAGGCAAACACAGAAATGGTTGAAAGTATAAAGCCATTAGCCTTGGCTTCCTAAAAGCTCTGGTGCAAACGAATTAATTAACTTATTTTTTCAGAATCCGAAGCCTTTTTTAATGATAATCCTTTTTTACCATGGTTATGGAAAAATACTCTCCTATGCACAGCTTAAAAAACGTTCCTGGGAGTTAAGTATTTCCCCTATTTGGAATTTGTTCTTCCGATACTCGCAACTATTAAACTGTTGTCAACTTTTGAATTATTCGCCGTTAATTCAGTGCTATATTCACTTAGAAGTTTCATTTCATTATATTTCCATGGTTAAAAAAAACATAAGTTTGTAAGGGAGTGAATTAAAAAATGTGTATTGTAAAGATGTTGTGAAATAGCATGTCATTCAAATTGCGGCCGGAACTTTCGGAAATCTTCATTTGATATCCTGTTTTCTTCCGGCAGCGCCATCTTTAATGTCGACTTAAAGACTTGACGTAGTCCTATTATGGCATGTTACATTATCTTAATGATAGAACGTTTGTATTCATTGATGATGTCGAGCCATGCCACAGTCTCATCTTATATAGATGTAGACTTAACCCAAATCAAAGAGCAAAATAAGCCGGTTTGACTCGGTGGCAATAGTCAAAAGAGTTAATACTATACTGGTGGCTATGGCAGAAATGTTTTTTTTTTTCTATCTCGATCTGATTGGTGGCTTAGGATCCAAAAAAGTGTACATGTACTAATTAAATTTTTTTCACGGTGTGACGAGTTACATGGGCATCAGTGCCCAGTGACTTCTGACCCGACGACGATGACAGTATTTCTCAAATATTACTGCAATGTATAAGGTTCTGTTATCATAGCTTAAGGCTTTTAGGGTTACAAAATCTTGTATGGCTTTGCAGAGAATTTGGATGACACCATCTTCCTAAATTGGGAAAAGAAATGTACATTTTTAGTAAAGTTATCTATTTCTTCTCTTTCCGTATGCGCAATCGAAGAGGGACGGACGCGTGAAATTCTTAACATAATATCTTGCTTTAGAAAATTAATTGATCTTTGAAAGTCGTTCTAGTGTTTTGTCTTAACCCATCGTGGCATCTTTGAAGAATTCTCCATTGGATTTTCTTTGAAACTGCCCACTTATCTACCTTCCGAAATAGTCTTGATCCATTTAGTTCACAATTCATCTTCATTCATTTCATGTGCATTCTCTACATATGCAGTGAAGTGACAGCTGACAGATGACAACTCAATGAAGCTAGGCCTTTCCCCCTGATGAAACTGATGATGACCGATTGGTTTACAGTTAGGAATAATTCGACAAATTTCCTTATAATATATAATAGGAAACGTTTCTTAACCCTTCAACTTCATACGCCTTTTACTTTGATTCAGTATCTCAGTTCACTTTTTTTTATAATTAACGCGCGCAGAAGGGACTATTTCTTTCCCTTTTAATGAAGAGCACTCTGCGTTGGCATTAAGAAGATAGGGAGGGGAAAGATAGGAGGTGTCGACTAACATTGGTTTTGAATGCTTGCAGATCAAAATGGCAAGGGAAAATCTCGCCGGGTAAACCATTCCAAATTCGTGTTGTTCGGCTAAAAAAAGAATCCCTATATTTCACGGTACGTCTGAAATTGGGCTCAAGGGTGAACTGATGAGCATTTCTTGCGAGACGAGTATTACGGGAGAAACTTTTAAGGGGAGGAATAATAAGCGACATTACTCAACTTTCCGTCGAAAGTTCCTTTTTGGATGAGGATTCCTACTAATCCGACTGTTAATCCATCTGTGTGAACCTTGGAGGTTCAGCCTTAGATTAAGAGAGTTTATCGATGTGAGCATTTTTGGGTAAACATTTTTTTTTTTTTTTTTATAATTGGCCCGCGTAAAAGGCATTTTGGCTACCCTTATAATGTTAAACACGTCCAAAAGTTGTATAACTTGATTCTTGATTTTTGTTCACGGAAAGCCATCAACGCTTTTATCTTTTGTTTGCCTGATTATATGCCTTTGCTTTTTATTCGGATTCCTAAAAAATCGAGATTAAATTTTAGAAATGCATATTGGCCGGTTTTCAAAAAATCAAGCTGTTGATCTTCTTTTAGCTTAATCAATCTATCTTCAAACGCAGTATATGTAACTCTTTCAGATTATTTTGGCATTTATTTGTTGGTTCCTGGAAGCCAGATCACTCAATAGGCGTTTTTCTTTTTTCACTCAGAAAAGGTCTCTGAACAGAGTCTGAGCATTCTGAACATACTCTGATAATTATCTGAACTGAGAAAGGTCTGAGAACTCAGATATATTTTTGGAATCCGAGCACTTGGCTGCCACAAATTGACACTTTTGTTATGGATTTTTCACAGGCGGAAATATTATGCATGTAATGATATTGTCTCTCACTTTGGCATCTATTTTTAGAAGAATGGTGTAGGCAATGTGCATTGGATAAAGTGAAATAGCCTACATCTCTAAAGTGACGTTAATTGTGTTCAGCATTTTCCCAGAATGATCAGTCAATTTATTCTGAGTCCCTGAGCGTATACAGCTTTCTCAGAGCACGCTTTGATTACTCTCTGAACGAAAAAAGAAAAACGCCTAATGAAGCTATCACCTTTTCTGTCAAAAACATTGGAAACTTTTACCTCACAGTGACTGTTCAGAGCCCGAAAGTCAATGCAGAAGTGTTCAATACCATCCTTTTTCTTGATGAATAACAGTGGTGAAGAATAATCAAAAAATGTTGATTTCTGGCTGATCCCTTGCTTCTGGCTGATCCCTTCCACTTTTCCATTTACTGCATTACGTTTGTCATATAATAATAATAATAATATTTTTAAAATGTTTTAATTTTTAACTATACTCTGTTCAATTTATATTTTCATATTTGCTTTCCACTCTTACTGTTATGGATTTCAATAATATATCTCCATTTTAAAGCTCTCGAATGGTTGCCATACTGGGCATTATAAATTTGTATTATTCTCACATAAATGTAGGTATGGTTACCAACTTTTTATTAAAATTTTATGAAAACAGAAACATGTAGACCGAAAACTAAATCTAAAAAAATCAAATTAAATTAAATCCATCTTATTCGTTTTTGAAAGCCATTTTATTTCCTTAAAAAAATTGAAGGAGCAGGATTTTTTCAAAATCGTAGAAACGGTTTTTAAATATAACGGTTTTTTAACAACATTCGAAAATATTTTGAAGTAAAATTACTTAGGCTACCTATATCTTCCTAAATAACAATTTTGTTTGTAATCGGATAGCCAGTTTCTGAGGTACCGTTTTTAGCCTACCAACTTATATTTTTTCAAATAATCTTATGTTATAAATTTGAAGACAATCGACCAAGCCGTTCAGATTGTAGTCCAAAATACATCCGTACAGATAGACAAACATAATTTTCCAGTAACTTAAATATGTTTCTCAATCGTAATGTCATGTTTGATTACTATCTCAATTTATTTTTGTGTATGAATGCATAACTTGCATTAAAGTACCTATAATCGCAAGTAAAAAGAAACTGCCAACAAATATTGCATTATGTATTTTTATTTTAACCGTTTTTTTTTTACTAAGCATAATTAAAACGAAAAGATGTAAGCCAGAAAAACATAGCGTAAATAATTTCTTCTTTAAACTTAAAATATGCTCTCATTCGCTCTAAGAAAGCTTCAATTCTGGAACTTTCATAACAATAACCAAAGAAAAAAGGTATTATAATTTCCATTAATGGCGAATGGTAACTCTACAGTAGTGCTTTTTTTAAAAATAAACACAATAAGCGAGAGGCAAATTGATAATCAGTCTCCTTCCTCGCAGCCGGGGAGCAGACAGGTCTTGGTGGAATGTACGTGGCTTAAATGAAATATTACAACAACAATTTCAATGTATTTGAAGGTTCTCTTTTATATCTTTATTTTTACACTTGCAGGTACCAGTGTGTTTGACAGCTCTCTTCCATAAAGTCTGTACTGAAAATATAAATTGAACAGAGTATATTAAACAATTTTTTCATTAATAACGAATATATAAAATTTAAAATAATGAAAGAAAAATGGCTACAAATGCTCAACTTTTATGTCAAAAATGTCTCTCTCCTGAACAACATGTGTTTTGCTTGCAACAAAAAAATCTTATGAAAGTTCTTAATCAGATTAACAAAGTTTTGCAAAACGACCTTCAAACTAATGTTTTCTATGCTGACCTCAGAAAAGAATTGGCCGAATTTTGCTATTCTTCTAATATAAAAGAGATATGATGTCATCGATTGGATAAAAGCGTACTTGAAAAAAAATATAAATAGTTATTAATTTTTAAACACTTTCAGCCCTATCAATAAAAAACGCTTATTCCACCTTTATTCCACGAGATAATTAAATCATGGAATAAGACTTAATCTATTGACTAGAATTTCTCATTAATAAAAACAAAATGATACGAGAGATAGTAAAATGACGTTTACATAAAATCCCTTAAGAAAATCTACTACAATAAGCCAGATGCCTGTTCAGTAACTTGAAATTTTCCCCAAGTTTCTCAAACTAAAATTTTGTGTGTATGAAAAAAATAATAATAAAGCATTCATTATTGAACGGACCTAATTATTCATTTCAGAATAAATTTGACACATCTGATTCTTATTCCTTCGCTAATCCACCTTCTCCGGTGCACTAACATAGGAAACGTCGATTAGTGGAATTTTGATTTATTAATAACATTTTGCATTTAGTCCACAGAATAAGGCCTAACCTTTCGCTATTCTACGTTTATTAATATGCCTGTTTATGTCTAAGATAATAAATTTATTATTCGGAGTTCCTCAAGAAAGCCACATTGGTCCACTCTTATTTTTTTATAATTCACATCGCTTCTAATATTTCGTATTCTAAAATTTGTTGAAGACTTTAAACTGTTCTATGGCTTTATGAAACCGAATGGATATATCTATTCCAACACGACATTGACAAAGTGTTTACATACCTAGTGCAACCCAAATGAAATAGAATTAAAAAAGTAGGGAACCTCATTTCTCATGCAACTTCATTAAAAAAAAGCATTGTAAAAAGAGTTAAAACTTTTTACGACTTGAAGTTTATTTGATTTATTATTTTTTATCAACACATACCTACTATAAAGTTAAAAAATTTATTAAATTGCTTGTATCTATAAGATTTTATTGCTTTAAACCCGAATGCAAATAAAAGCTTTGAACAGCAATCGCACCCATGACCGATGAACGATGTCGTCCCTCCTACATAAATGTCATGAACCTATCATTCGTATTAAAATAAATACGCCTCATGTTTACTAACAAAATATGTGATTTATTAACCAAAATTCACATGATCTAATGGCCCACCCTTTACAAAGATACAATATCTCAAACCATGTCATAACTATTAAAATTTACTTAAGAACAGCTTTACTTAGATAACATGTGTTGTTTTCCCAACAAACTAACAATAGCAGGTCAATAAGGAGAATCAATATAAATGAACAATTAGCCTTACATATTCTGTCCAGAAGCTTCTAAAATAACCAAATAGGTGGATACTATATTTGTATGAAAAAGGAGTCTTAACTGCTATGGGGTTGCATTATCTCTCTCACACACACACACACACAAGCAATACAAATGAATTTCTTGTGTTAAATGTTATTTGTTTGACTATCTAAATGCTTGATATAGAAAAAATGTGATTGATTTATCGACGTTATTTTTAATGCCTATTTTACAACACAGGTGTCATCTGGTTGAGTGTATCCATCCATCTTCATAAAAAAACCTTTTTTAACCGCTTTCTTCTATCTGGGCTGTAATTTCACCAAAATTTAGATATTTTTATTCGTAATTGGTTGTGTGAGATATAAAAATATGATTGATGCTTCGGAAGCTCGTGTCTTCGGTTGGCTGCTTGTTTTTTTTTTATTTTTTTATCTGTGGACCAATTTTTATGTGCCATGCCAAAGTATGTAAGTGATATATTTATATAATAAAAACAAAAAAAAATAGTAATAACATGGAAACCAAAAAAACTTGTTGATAGTCTCATACCGTAAATCATATTTTTTTTTGTTGGTTATTGTGGGCAGATAGAATGTTTGAGGTCTATTTTAGGGCAAACATTAGGCAGTATCATAAATAATTTATGTCTCCACTTGTTTGTATAGGGGATTTGTGGCGAACAGATTTTTTTTTGTTTTTGGGAAAATTCCGACAGGGATTTTCACTTTGTGAGAAAGATATCAAAACAAATATTTATGAAACAAAAGTTAAGTTATTGAAGTGAGAGGTGATGACATTGGACCTTTATAAATTACTCCTAAATAGGATGTTTTTAATAAATGGAAGCTTTGGCTCGACCGAAAATGTGGGTATTTATTTATTTTGTGGACATCATAAAGGTAAGAAGTTTTTCTTGAAGTGCTTACCAGAAGAAGAAAATGTGTTTTTTAATGTTCACATTTCAAACAATCGAATTACAACTGCAAAAAAAACATTTTAATATTATTTTTTTATTTATTTCATCAAGCAGCAATACATTATAATTAAACTTTATATAAACTTATAGACTTGTAATATATAATAAGCCAGATGCGATGCTTAACAATTTAGTTTGTAGTTTGTTTGTTTATATTCTTGCTAGCCCAGAGATCGTGAGTTCGATTCTCAGGCTAGGGAGCACTTTTTTCAAAAAGACAAACAAGGAGTTCTTGTTGTTTTAAGTGAAAAAATACTCTCCTAAATCTCGATCTTCTGTGCCGAAATTCATTCATTTTTCCAACTTTACGCTCGCGCTGTGTTTATTCAAAATAATGAGCTTGTTTCTCTTAAGCATTTGGCTAGAGGTTCATTAGCAGCATAAACAGTTCTAAAGAATAGGACATTGAAAAAAAACTATCGATCTCGACGCTGTTTTGCAGAAATATTAAAAGCAATCAAAAACCGAATTTGAGAGCAATCAATTTGACCATCCAGTAAGTCGCGAATAAACATACCCGCAAAATATTTCCTTCAAATTTAAAGAAGAAACGGAATCCCGGTTGTTTGCGCCGATGATGATGATATTCCATAAGAAGGCATGTCTGTGTTCCTAGTAATCCTAGTAAATCGTTTTCGGATTCTTCCTCTTTTAAACGAGTGAACAGTATAAGGAAAATTCAATAGATCTTACAAAGGCAAACTAAAGACATCCTTATGTATACGGATTAGATATTTCCTTGAAATCTCGCAAGACAAGCCTCTGTTTTGAATTACTTCCAGCGGCTATCAAGTTAAGATTTTGGTCAAAAATTTGTTGTTATAAAAGGTGTAGCATTTCCAACTCATTTTAAAATAAAAGTCTAGGCGTCTTGGGGGTGTATTTATTTATTTTTATTAATATTATATATAAATATATTATATATTTTTAATCTCAATCGAGCGAAGGATTTTTACTAGATGAGTTTGAAGACTGAACTCTAAAATAAAAATGTGTTAAATATCTTGAAAATCTATGTCTCGCCCAAGTTAAGTTTCTGGTCAAAAATTAAACAAACATATTTTTTTTTAGTTATTATAGGTGTAGAATTTCCAATAAATTTTAAAATTAAATTCTAGGCTCTAGGGTGTTTATTTTGATGGAAAATGTAAGCCACTTTTTTTGTAATCTCTAGCGAGCGACCGATCTTTACTGGATGAGTTTGAACACTGAACTATAAAATGAAAAATATGATTTTGTTTAGTGCGAAATTGGTTCTTAATGGAAGGTACGCCTTTTTTCCCACGTTTTTCATTGTTCGTTCGTGTTTGTTTGTATTATTCACCAGTGCTGTCGGTAGATTTAATCTCACATTTAAAAAATGTTAGGATATTGGAGTTAATCATACACCAAATAGATAACTGTTTATCTTTGTCTCCCATATTTTCCAAAACTCTTCCGGCTCTATCGCTTTTCCTATTTTGAAGATGATTGCGCCTTTTTCTTGTTGTTTTGTCCCAGGATCTGAAAAGCTTGGTTGGCATCAACAGCGGAGGAAGATATTTCTTCCAGCTCCCGATGCATGCTTTCCGTATTTTCTGGTTAAAGCTGGATGCACTTCTTCTTCGCTTCTTTCTTGCAACGTCTGTATTCCACTATGAAGCATACTTTCTACTTGCGAATTAGGTACTAAAATGCAAGTTATGGATTCGTGCAAAAAAAATATCTAACAATCAAACATGACATTAAGATAATAGAGAAGTTGAAAAAAGTGGGTCCGAAAATTCCGTCCGTCAGTCTATCTGTCTGTCCGTCTGTTCGCGCCGCTACAACCTAAAAGGATGGGCCGATTTGCTTCAAACTTGGTATTTAGTATTTATTAGGTAGTATTTCGGGGGGTGTTTTTCATTTTTGCTCTAGATCGAAAAATAATAGTACCTGCGATACAATTTTGAACAAAAAGTTAGATTTTCTCGAAAACGACTCTAACGATTTTGATAAAACTTTCAGGGTGCTAATTTTTTACAATAATACATCTTTCAGTTAGAATAAATTTTTCGAAATTTGTTCTATAACGGTACCGGTTTTTTCAAATGCGGTTTTATCGTAAACTATTATCCAGATTTCAATAAAAACACAGGAAGTCATTTATAATTCAATTAATATCGCATTTCAAAATTTTCAAAAACTTTTTTCGATTTTTTAAATAAAAAAAAAAAATTGGTTTTCGAAATATTTTGAAAATGGGTGGATTGAATTTTTTTAAATAATTTTCCCAGATGAAAACTACAGATTGCCTTAAAATGACATACTAGAAAAAAAATCAAATATTTTTTCGAAAAGTTTTTCAAAAAAAAACCACTTTAAAAAAAATGGTCGAACGATTTTCAAAATTTTTTTTTTCCATAGTTTTCAAATTTTATTACATATTTAGTTTTTCCAAGAAAACTCTGAAACTAATTAAAAAAAAAAATAAAGAATTATCTAAAAAAAATATTTTTTTATTTTAATAGACGTGTGGTTTTCAATCTGCATAAGAACATATCTAGCATAAGAACAAGTTCATGCGATCCAGTCGTGCAATTTTATCTATAGATCTATTTCTTTCTTTTTGCTTATCACTGCCTTTAAATGCTTTCGAGGTTGTATACAACCTCGTATTGGAACCATTCTCACGTTCGTTGTGGAATTTCGGTAAAATTTCGTACAGATTCTTTAAACTGTTCCTTCAATTTCAATTCAATTTTTTATTTGATTTTTCTCTTCGCTATTCGTAAGCCAGTGTGGTGCAAAAATTCTTGATGTGGTCCTGTACTCTTAATGCAGCTATTGCAGTGGAAAAGACCATTGAGTAGGTGATAAATATACAACTATGTCCACTGACTATTTGTTAATCTCAGGGGCAGATGTTGAAGAGGTTCCAGTATTCCAGTGGAAATGAATCATTTGCCCTTGTTTCTAGGCACTTCCCCAACTCTGTATCTGTGAATGTGGTTCTGTACTGAATAACCGTCGAAACTATTTTCAGATTTCCGGAAATGTTGTTCTTTTAATGGTTGGTGGGTTATTACTATTAGATGGTTCATCCACAATACTTTCAGAATGTCTAATCAACCTAAAGCTATTAGGGATTCAGATTGTTCTCGATTTGCCACCTATCGGTTTCTATTCATTTTAGTTCTGTTAAATGTCTGAACCCAAACAAAAATATAAACTCATTCATCGGAATTTCTATTCAATAAGTCATAGTAAACAAATATAATAATTGTCATAAAGACAGATATTTAATCCTAGAAATTCCCAGATTTTAAAAATTTCTCCGAGTTGAATATATTCTCAGAATAAAAACATGTGTAAAAAAAATGTTGATAAGTTTCAAAACTAAATATTGACATTATTACTTTTTATTAGGTATAAATTAAAATAAATAAATGATATCATTTAAAAAAAATTCCCATGTCAGATTTAACTGCCTTACAACAACCTAACCTAGAATCCATAGTTCGCATGAATCAGAAAACCTTAATCACAACACTGATAACTAGGAATGCCAAATCAACAAATCCATAACACCCGACCTACTTAAATTCCCCTCTGATATACACAACATCAGCTTCTAATCTCTTAAAAAACACAGTCATTCACTGGAATTCAACTGATATTTGTTCACTTTCTAATTTCAGATAATAAACTGCAAACTCACAAATCAGCTGCGGAAACAGCGAACGAAGTCGACGACGCAAATAGAAAAAATATATTAAAAATGAACAAAACTCACAGTCTTGTGTCAAATTCTTTTCACAATTAATCACGAGTTAGTTTCACACTAAAAGTGACATAAAACTCTCAATGTCGACGGTGATAACAACTGACATTACAAGGCGGCAACTATCATCAATACAAAAATGCGCATCAGGTGGCAATATTGACAACAGAGTGACGCAATACAAGCTGCAGCAGCTGAACACTCTGACGTCACTGGACAACGACAATAGACAAAAAAATGGCAATAGCGCGTTCGAAAACTGTTGATTATATAAAAATTTGGAAACATATCAAATGGCGATTGGCCGCATTTAATTTAAATAATTGCAATATACACACGAGTGATACGAATTAAGTAGAAAGAAATATTATTTTTCACTAAAAAAAAATATATTTTTTTATAAAAATAAGAAAAAGTGCAACTAATTTTGACGAAATTTCCGTCAAAAATTTAAAGTTAATTTCACCCCCAAAAAACGGAAACGATATTTTGTTTTATATTTTTTAAAAAATCTTCTAATTTACACACTTTGTATACTAATATATAAATATATATAAAAAATAGTGTTAAAAGCAGCTTTAAATTATTTTATTTTCTGTGCCGTACTTAATTCTAAATATTTAAAAAAGGAACACTACCTTACCTACATACATAAGCGAAAAGCGCACAAAAGTAAACATTTTTTTTGTTTCTTTTGCAAAGAATAAATAAATAAATTACCCTGACAAAAATAAGAACATAAATCTTGTGCCATTACATTTAAGTACCGTCAACGAGCCAAAGTATCCTCCAAAGGAGACAAAAACACACACCCTTATCGACGATACGCCTGCTGAGAGGCTATAGACCACACCCACCCCATACATCCAACTGATTGAACGAGGAGCAGGCGAAAGGAAAAAATCAACTTCCAGCACCATGACTATTTCCGAAAAGTCTCCATTATGGGATTCCAATAGCCAACATAATCACCACCAGCAGCACCAGCAAACTTCCTCCGGAGAAACACTATCATCGTCCTCAGTAACATCATCATCATCATCGCCATCACCGACAGCATCACCGTTGTTACAACTGCCTTCCACCACTGGTAGTGGCAGCAATCTGCAGCAGCAGAAAACCACCACCTCCTCAAACAACAACAACAAAAAGAAGCGAGCTCCTGCATCCTTGGTGGCACATCAGGAGCATACAAGTGCAGGCAGTGGAGGAAGAAGAACACTTTTGACATCACTTCAGCAGTCATCAAATTTGACTGCAATACCTGGAAAGTCTCGAAAATATGAAAAATTCGACAGCACCCATGAATTGCCATTGCCATCGACCACCCAATCCCAATCACCCCTTTCGGTGGGGGCTGGTTATTCCACTAAATTGCCATACGATTGCGAAGCGGCGACGGGGATTGTGACGCCGCTCATACGGTCGGCATCGTCGTCATCGACAACATCTTCGACGGCAAGTCTGCTACCAGTGCCATCTGCCGGTTGTTTGAATTCTGGTCATCATATCAATGGGAAGTATTGCGGGAATGGCTCCGCCAACAATGGCAGCCCCAACAGCAGCAGCAGTGGTGGCGGAGGCGGCGGCGGCGGTATTTTTTCATCCCTTGGCAGTTGCAATATAATTACACGCTGCTGCATCGGGTTGCCGCTTTTGAAGGCCATCAACGTGCGGAGATGTGTGCTGGCGTTGCTTGCAATAACGGTGGTAACAATTTTCTACTACACACACTACTTCGACACGGGAGTCTTTGTGGGGTGAGTAATAATTTTCTTTTTCATTTTCCTTTCCTTTTTTCTAATTTTTATATTGAACTAATCGATTTCTAATGCACATCCCCAACTCCTATTTGGAGTGGTTTGGGGGGTAAACTTATCTATGCAACCGGTTCGTACAGTATGTGGTCTGAAGTTTAATTGTGTGAAAACACAGTCACGTCAGGATGGTGTTTACATTTTGGGGCTTAAGAAGAGTAATTGTCTGCCGCAAGGGGGCGCTATCTATGGTCGGGTGTTGCTTGCAATTGTTACGTTACGTAGACTTAGTGTGGAAGAACTTTGTTTGCCTTGTTAATTGAAGTGGGTTTTGCAACAATTTCATTCCACGTTTCTATATTATGTATATGAATGTTCGTGTTGATGTAGTTTGAGTTTGAGTATCTTATAAATGTTTTTATTTGAGGAAAAGATACAAAAAAGATTTGTTTTTGATAATAATTGTTTATCGTGTATTGTTTGAGTTGTACTTAAGTTTGACAAGTTTTTTGTTTGTCTGCCACAGGAAACTTCTTTGTAGAGAAAGAAGTCGATAATGTAGTTAATAAGAAGCTAATTATTTTAGGGGTTTCTGATATGAGTTTGATGAATGGACTATCATTCAATATTTACTTAAGATACTTTCGATTTGTTTTTTATTCTGTTATGCTATGTGACTTTGTGTCAAGCTAATGTTTTTGATGGAATAATTCAATTAGAGCGTTTGTATCCGTAAGATACATATCAACAAGAAATATCAATAACGTGCGATCGAAGGGAGTATAATAGAGAAAAGACTTGTAATACTTGTGATTTATTGAAATCAGTTATCTCGTGATGACTACAGTCTTATATAATAACTCCATAAGAAATTCATTTTCAATAACTTCAAGCATATCATCACTCAGACCTCGAAGTATAAAGCTTTAAATAATGTTTTTATGAAGTATGACTCCGAATAAAAGAAAAGGTTTTTGATAATACAAATTATTTTTTTTTTATTGGGCTTACCGTTAAGGACTTCATAACTTTTTCTCATTTAAAACTCAAACCATTTGAGATCACTCAAAAATGTTGTTATTGGTTTGAAGAATAATCAAGAAGTGTGTGTTTTGTTGTTGAATTATACGTTAGTCGTTCATACACCCACCACGAGCACATTTACAGTAATTATTTCGTTAGTCCCAATTAAACACCTACTAAATCCAGCGATTATTTGCATTTGTTTGATCCTAGAGTTTTTACGCCTGGTTTTCCTTCGTGATATAATATGATGCCTCCATGGTTAGCAAACAGTAAAAAATTGCCTTTTGGGCCCGTCACCTTACCATCTAGCAGAATAGCCAAAGTCTTTTGTCGCACGTAGATCTCCGGTACTGCGTGTTTCCTTAAGCCAAATCATATCCGATCAGATATTTTTCCAATCTGATTGTTGTATATTGTATTACATTTATGATTGATGTGTGCCTACTTAAACCATCCTGAGATGTTGATGAATTTCAGAATGTTTTGAGTGGCTTTTTGAAACGAGGCTGTTTTTCTGGTCTATGCTAGGCTGGGGCATTAACAAAGTAAGTGATATGAGCCCTCTTCTATTTTTTTCTTATCTTTCAGTGGCTCAAGTAACCAGGGTACAGTTTGGCTTGGTTCCATGGATGAACTGTTTTTGCCAGTTCATCAGCCCTTTTATTTCCGTGAATGTCGCAGTGTTCGGGGACCCATCGGGTAACAAGGTTTGTTTGACTGTTTTGTCCCAGATATTTGCAACATTTGCAATTTGTCAATCAGTTTGGACTTGGAAACTGTTCATTTAAATGTCTTCGACATCTTTGACGAAATAAATTCATCTTTATTAATGCACCTTTGTTCATTGCGGCATGTCGTAGTTCCTGAATAGCCTAGTTTGCATCATATATTTTCCTGCTCCCGTAACATTCTCTCCGCACTCTTTCAATCTTGCACTCCGCACTTATCATTTTCGAATCTCTAGATTGTATGAGACAGTTAGTTAGTTAGTTAGTTCTGAAATTCTGCATTATCAAAGTGGGATGGAAAAAAGAATTTCTGTACTGAACACGAACAGTACGTCCGAAGTTGAGCTCAGGAGTAAACTGATGGGCATTCCTAGCAGTACAAGTATTACGGTGGAATTCTTTCAGTTTGTAAAAATAGCGATAAAACAATGACACATTACATAACGACGCGACGGTGTTCGAGAGATGTAATTAAATCATTAATTTTTGTATCAGATTTCAAAACAGCTAAGACGTTACCAAGTAAATCCTCCGCAATGTTGTATGCCTTAAGAAGAAACGTTATTTCCAGTATTTCGACATTTTGTTTCTTAGACGCGTAAAATGTTTATTTGCCTTCTTTTCATTTTGTCTTCCGATTTGCAGCTTCTATCTGTCAATTTTCCTACTTTCCACTTTAAATTTCAATTAATTTGTTGCATTGCTTTGTAAACCACGAGAATCCTTATAGCTCTGGTCCAATTGTTTCTGATCAGTAGAAGTACGGATTCAACATATGAGCGAAACAGTCGTAGCCTTATCCTTAAGCTCAAGGAGTTATTCCTCCATATATTTATAAACATACCGCAAGCAGCCTTTGCTTTCCTTTTGCGGCTGTTGATTTCTTGTTGGATTCTCCCTTCGGTAAAGATGATACTCCCAAGGTGTTGAAAGCTCTATACTTTCTCTACCGACTGTTGAGAAATATTTTTTAGAGAGGTGATTATGTCCTCGCCTCGCTGATCATCTTTGTTTTGCCGGTATTGGTTTTCTTCCACACGATTTCAGCTTCTCTCTGCACCCTTGTTGTCATTTAAATGAGATCCATAATCCAATGAGCGAGAAGGCACACGTCGTCCGCATAATCAAGATTTTGTTAGGTAGGATGTTAGAGTCCATCGAATTCTTCCGTTTCCTGCCGATGCTGCGCGCAGAAGATCGCTTATCACCAACAAAACAAGTATTGGCGACAATATGCAGCCCTGTCTGACTCCACCTTAGATTTCAAACAAATCCGACAACCTACCTTCGAATAGAAGATTGTTCGCACTTTTTTAAATCTCCTTTTTCGGGAGCTTGATTATTTCCTTTCCCCACTCGTCGGAGAAATCTTAGGAGATCCAGGTCGTCTCTATGAGTGCATTTAGGAGTTCACTGGTTGCCGTTGGCACTGCTTGTAAAAGCTTTGCGGAATTGCCGTCAAGTCCTTCCCCTTTGTTGGTCAACAGTGCTTTGATTGCGGTACAAATTTCATGTCTACGGGGTACGCTGCGAATTCGGCAGTTGGTTGCTTCGTGCATATCAGCAGGTATCGGCTGCGCATTGTTATCTGTCAATCGGTTTAAAACGGCAGCAAAGTGCTTCTTCCACCTTCTGAGCTGGTCCTCATCCGAACTGAGCAGAGAGACGTCTAGTATTTTTGATAAGAAATTGAAAAAATATAAAATGACTGATCTGGAGCAAACAGATTTTCTCTTTAGCACTAGATACACACTGCTTGATTAACTCTAGAAATGGTGCATATTGTGGGGCAGCGACAGTATTCATTTTGTTGATTTTTTTCTCTTGTTTAGGAGGCACAATGAGTCAGTAAATTATTTTATTATTTAACCCCTTTCAAAACAGCTTCAACTTTACAATGCTTGCAAAGGATGAAACTATTCAATTGCCAATTCATTTGCATATCCCTTCCACCTGGAATTATACAAAATCGCAGTTTCCATTTCCAAAAAAAATTTGTTTCGAATCAATCATATCCGAAAACACTTAAAATTCTCGTCGATTCCCCTCTAACAACTTATTAACTTGCAATAACGTCATTGAATTGCTCCATCAATTCCAAGTGAAATGTTGCCTTGTGGATACAATGTTTGCAGTTCCATCGTCCCACCATCCAGAGTTGCCCTTTTACACAATCTTACATATATGTTATATCATGCAATACATTATAACAAAAAAACAATAAAAAAGATACATTTTTGTATTTTGTATTCATTTTGGACACAGCTCGCTCCCCCGATACTGTTTGCTATTCAAATCAGGTATCAGAAATTCTATTCTGCTGATGCTGGAACTGCTGCTGATGTAATCTATGCATGTATCTATAACCGAATATCCTTTCCATAGAGAGATAAATAAACCCAATGAGAAAGGAGTGTGGGATCCATATGCATAGAAAAGCCCCACAAACAGGAAGCAGAATGACGACGAGCTGAGCGTCAGCGTGAGCCAGTTCCCGGCTGCGGAACGGATCCCGAGCATCTTTTTCACACTCAAATTAATGTTCAATGCATAAATTTTCGGTCGACTTTTTGTTTTGTATCTTTTAGTAGTTTTTTAGTGATTTTTTTTTTTGCTGGCTTCCCAAATCCACACTCTAACAGGAAGGAAGGAAACGAGGAAATACTGGCACATGACGCTCACATAAATAACCATTGGCTGGGATAATAATTTTTGTTTTCATCCTCGATATGAGTTTTTTTTTTTTTTTATTTCCTAGGATAGAAGTTAAGAGAGTTCTATCACAATTTGTGGACTATCACTCTGACTCCGGGATGACTGAAGAGGAGAATATCAATTTTGTGAACTTTTGCAATATAAATCGGGATTTTTTTTTTTTTTTTTTGAGGATGTTGTTGCATAGGGAGTGATCCAATATTTTTTTATATTCAATTACTTTTATTACCGGGTACCGGGAACTCTTCGAAAGCAGACAGACAGACAGACAGACAAAAATAAAAAGTTTTCTATAGAAATTTGTTATTGTATCGAATCCTTGTCAATTTTAGTCCTTTTCCATAATGACAGACAAGGAGAAAAAGAGTGAAAGGGCTTTTTACAGTTTGCAGACGAAAATGCACCAACTTCCTTTTTGGGAACAAAAAAGAAAAACGGAAACCCAAGAAAAAAAATGAAGACAGAGGAAGTAACAAAGAAACAAAATAAAACACAAAAACAAATTTGCCTTGATAGACATCTTGATTGTTGCAATCTGGCGGAAATAATAAATGAAAAACTCGACTTAAAATGGCGTTTTCCGGTAAGAATATTTCCATGTGGTGGCAGTGCGAATACCTTTAACGAATTTTCTTCAACGTGGTAATGATGGCGCCACTTGTTTCTTAGTTTTTACATCAAAATATACTCGTCTACTCCGAAAGTTGCATGTTTTACAACGGAAATTCAGATCTAAGGATTTTGTCGTTGTTTATACGTTTTAATGGTCAACATTTTATGCACACACGGAAAAACTTTATGTATATTCCAAACGAACTGAGGTGGAAATTACGACAGGGGAGTCATCAACCGTTGTCTTGCGGCGGTGCGGTGTGGTGTAGGTGGGGTATTTGTAACTGAAGTGACTGATTGTCCTGCAGAGGATATAGAATATAATAATTGTTTCAGGTGATGGGTCTTAAAGCTGTCAGCAGTTGGAGCCCACTTTAGAGCTTTGACAAATGTGTTTTGTTGAATAAATTTGCTTGAATGGTGTTGGAAGGATGTAATTTGAAGAAGACAAATTTTGAAATGGTTGGAGGGGTTCGAAAAGCATTTAAGTGCTGAACAAATTTTAGAGGAGAGAAATGAATTTGGAAGGGTTTTGTAAAATTCAGTTTATTTTAGAGAATACTGTATACAATGTGGTTGAAAAACTCAAAAACATTGAAGTAATGAATAGTCAAATAGAAATAGTGAAGTGCCCTAACTAAGAAATCAACATTTTAAGTTGATTATTTTTTGATAAAGGTACAAAGCTAAGAACTGATTTATTGGAATCAGTTTGGCGTCATCATGCAGTTTCTTGTTTGGGACATATTTCCTCGTTTTGGGGTTTCTGTGAAGACCTTTACAGCTTCCTTCAAAATTTGGATCTTCTTCATATATGTAAACGAAATGGGACATGCGTACGTCAGAACGGTACTGATCAGCTGCTTATAAATCAGGAGCTTAGTCCTTCTGCTCAGTCCGTTTCTTCTCTTTAGAAGCGAGCGAACTTAGAGGGAAGTCAACTCTCTTAACCATAAGTAAAGCGTGCTTGTAGAATTTCAAGCGATTGGTGAAATTCACTCCAAAATATTTTGTTATTGTTCTTGTATTATCACTTCGTTGTCTGCTAATTTGATACTAATTGTGATAGCATTAGCGTGTTATCGCTATTTATCTTCAGTTCCCATTTGACGTGTAATTCCATAAGTTTCTGATATGATCCTCCACTCTCCTGGCCGCGATTTCCAGTAAAACGAATGTTGCGTATGGAACTTGGAACTTTGTGGAACTGTATTGCTGATCCTTTTTCCTGAAGGATATTACTTTCTAATCTGTTCATGAAAAAATCTATGATTAAGAAAAATTTTAATCAATCAATAGTCCTAGACTTAATTGTTTGAATGCTAGTCCTTTTATCCAAACTTTGTCGAAAGCCTATTCCATGTGCAGTTAAAAGTCGAATGTCGTCTTCGTCTTGTTGAGTCCGTGTGTCACGTAGGAGTGGAGTCCAAGAAGCGGATGGATGGTAGAGTGTAATGCTCGGAAATCCATACTGCCGGTTGGTCTTCTTCGGAATGGGCACCACTTTTGCTGTTTTCGAGAAAATAGCCGTTTTCGAGGCAGCTGTTGAAGATGACGAGATTTCCAATCATTTCCTGCTGACTTCTTAAAATTTACTCCATGGATTATGTCAGTCACTTCTTTGAAGGAAGTTAAAGTTGGTGGTTCCAGTGAAGGATTGCCTATCCTTAAAGGTTTGCTTAAAATGCTTAGCGAAAGCTTCTTCTTTATCGGTTGGGGTTCTTGCAAAAAGTTGCCCATGTAGGGGTTGGTATTTGACATCGAGGTCTTTTTTCCAATGAGCTCGTAAATTTTCTTGGAGGCATCGAGTCCATGTTTGAGGTTCTCAGGCGTCTTCTTGAATTCATCCTCCTGGTGATGTTCCACTGTTTGGTTGAACATGGTGTTGGTGCATTGGAGTTTGAAGTGTACGCGTCTATACCCGTCGTTCTCTAGCGTTCCAAACGTTAACCCAGGTGTCGAGAACTCGCCTACTTCTAAAGTATTTAGAAAAAAAGTCGAATATTTCCGATTTTTTTGAGGTTTTTAATTCCAACAACATCGCAGTGATCTCTTAATGAAATTTGACAGTTCATAGGTTGACAAATAGACGATAAACTATGTTTTGACGATTGATCTTTATTTCGGTCCAAATGTCAACCAGAAACCAGGAACTCTCCCATTTCTGAAACATTAAAAAAGTCGAGTATATTTTTCTAAGATAAATAATTTTTTTAGAAAAAGTAATGAAAACTATCTCCCGTGTCTTAGCTTACAAGAATAAAAGGGAATGAAAACATACTTCTTATTGCAGGAATAGATTTGTGGGAAAGCCGACATGGAAGACTATTTCTTTGTGATCGTAGATCCTTTAGAGAAGGTGGAAAACGGAATGGTCCACTTTACAGCAAGTAAATTATTTTTTTTTTGGAATAATGATCCCGTGCAAAAGGGGTTTTAACTACCCTTATAATGTTATACTCTCATAATGTGGAGGGAGTGGAAGGGGACAGAACCTGGCATTCCACATTCGCATGGTACGGCTAAAGAAAAAATCCTATTTGACTCTACGACCGAAGTTGGGCAAATTTTACGTAATACTGGCGCTGCTACCAGTATTACGGTTGAATCGTTTCAGGGGAGGAATGCAGCTGACTATTTCGCTGGAGAATTATTTGTAGAAATAGCGATAAAATAACGAAGGGCACGAAACATTACGGCGGTGCTTAAGAGATTTAAGGTGAATAATTACATTCCCCCCAATCACGAAATGGTATCACCTCCGAAATAGCATTGAGTAGAATAGGCCAAGTTCCCTGTTCGTTTCTAAGTTGGAACTCCGAGTGATCTTCGAATCACTAAATAAAAAGAAGGATTAGATAGAAGATGGTACACCCAATATTGTACTTCAAGATTTCCCTTAGAAGAATAAAGCATATTATCCAGTAAGTTCAACACCGCTCTGATTGTTCAATTGGCCCTTTAAGTAGTTAACTTTTAGTTGACATTTAGTCAAAAAGTTAGTAAAGATTTCTTGACTAACTTGCAACAGACAGTTTCCCCTTTAAAATGCATTGGTGTCAGTTTTTCATTCAATGGATTCACTTTGACTAAAAGTCAGTGTTCGCATTGAACCCCAATGTCAATATTTGGTGTCATTTGTGTTGCTTGTAGAAGTTTATTTTTGTTCGCCTTATTAAGAATTTTTGTAAGCGGGTATGGTTTCTTTTCTTTTAGTTTTTAAGTCAATGCAATTGACATAGTTTTTTTGTGATGAAAACTGAGGAATTTATTTCTAAAGCGCGTGGGTAAGTAAATAGGGGATTTTTAATCCTTATCGTGGGAAACTGTCGGCTTGAAGTCGGAAACTCACCAGATGAGGCAA